>CM065378.1:29400000-29565000 GCA_033060915.1 Euryodendron excelsum | reverse complement strand
TGATCAATGTAATTTTCACATAAGATACGATTTGGTAATGTTTGACAAGTACATTCCCAGCAAATGTACTATTCGGTTCAGGTGTCGATCCGACCTGACACCAAATCGATCACTCTATGGATGGAGAACGGGTGGCTTTCATCTAACGTGACTATGTTTGGTTCGTGTGTTGGGTCTTTATTTCTCTAATCCAACCCGACCAATTCGACATTTTTTTACATGAAAATTTAATTTTTTTCACTCAACCCGACCCGACCTGAAACCCAAACTGACCAACCCAATCACCCATTGAGTCGAAAGTAGTTTAAAATTTTTTTAACTTAATCTTTTCGGTTCGGGTGACGGGTGACTACTCATCCCAGCCCAAATCGACCCATGAACACCCTAGCCTCAACGTAACTCTTTCTAAAACGATGTCGTTTGAATTAAAGAGTGGAATTTTAGAACAAATGCTAGTTAGTTTTTCCGTTAGAAGGAGTTCAAAATAAAGATTACATCTTGAAAGAGTAAGAAACAACCATGATAGAGTAATGGTGATGTGATCACTAAGGTGGTAGTTGAGTTGACTTCAGCGGCTTTAAAATCCCGTTTTTCTCTCAATGGTCGCATATTCGAATCTGTTTACATTAATAATTGCATGAACCAGATGCTGTTGAGAAGAGACAAAATATCGCTTACACTTTAGTGGGGCTGCAGTGGCTGGCTTGTCCTTCTCGGATCATTAGCTATGGCTCAAACTGAATATTTTGCAGCAAGTGAGAACATAGATGGTCACACTTAAGGGTGGTTATTACATTGGTCGGCCCTTTCCACCTTTTTACTCATTAAAAAAAAAGAGTAATGGTGATGTGGTACAATTGTTTGTGAATGAGAGCTCGTTTGGTTGGACTTTTTTTTAAGCTTTTTTGCTTAAGCAAAGATTTTACAGCTTTTTTATTTATTTATTTCTGCTTATCTTATCTTGTTAAAAGTAAAAAAACTAAAAAAAATCTAATCTCTTACTTATAAGATAAAAAAACAAAATAAAAAAACTTAAAAAAATTGTACCAAACGGCTCTAGTTCTAATTTGATTTAGGCATAACTATCTAATTGGGTTACCCGCTGCCTATGATGAAATAATGGATTGAGAGAACTAATGACAAGGAAAAAAGAATTTGATGTTATAAAACTAAAGACATATAAAGCAGATAAAATAACTCAACACAAAATATAGTAAATAGTTCTTTAGGAACTGTTAAATATTTATCATATGAGTTCTTTTGGAACAATTAAGGCTAGATCTTCTGGATCACCCAAAACTTTATTGATACTATAAAACCAAACAGAATAGAACATGAATTTTGAAAAATTACCTATACTGTTTCTTCCTTTCTATTTTCTCTCTGTTTGTTTCTTTTTATTTTCTCTCTACTCTTTTTTTTTTTCATCCTCCTCTGGAACTTCTATGCTCCTTTATTTATAGGCATTTGGTCTTTGGCCATTTACCACGAGGCAGCCGCCCTCGTGATTGAGGCGGTGGCTGCTGTTGTGGAAATTTGGGCAAGGATCCCATAAGGTCACCCATCACGCCATAACACTTCCCCTTGGATGGCCGCTTTTAAGGTATGTTCAAACTGTCTCGTTAAAACCTTGTTAAGAAAACCTAGTGGGAAAAAACCTT
Source organism: Euryodendron excelsum (assembly GCA_033060915.1). NCBI lineage: Eukaryota > Viridiplantae > Streptophyta > Magnoliopsida > Ericales > Pentaphylacaceae > Euryodendron > Euryodendron excelsum. The sequence continues at coordinate 29,563,339 of CM065378.1, read as the reverse complement.
AGTGAAAGAAAAAAAGTACAGTGATCTTGTGTAACATAACTGAGTATGGGTGCGTTAAAATTGTCTCGTTAAAACCTTGCTAAGAAAAATCCTGGGAAAAAGCCATTGGCGAAGGGAAAATAGTACAGTACGCGACTCCCTTCATTCATACTTCTAGCATGAATTAGATAGTTTCTCAAACTCCGTGGGTAGTGTTTTAGTAAATATGTTCATCAAATTGTGACTTGAACATGTCTATTGGATATTGATATCGCCGCTCTTCTGGAGCTTTATGCACATAAAAGAATTTTGACGAAATATACTTCGTTCAGTCACCTTTTGATATAGCCTCTTGTAATATTTACAATCATTATCTTCATATAATATCATTGAGGATAATCCACAGCTTTCTTGCATCTGTTGAATCATGGATCTTGGCCAAATGCACACTCGACTTACTTTTCTCTGAAGAATTTAAAGAAGTTGTAGCTAATGTCTTGTTCACTAATCGTCAGAATAGAGCAATGTTACCATAAGTAAACACATACCCAATTTGAGACTGAGCTTTATGTGAATCAGAAAGATAGTCAATGTCTGTATAGCCAATTAATTCAGGTTGTGGCTCCTTTGAATAGAATAAGCTTGTATCAATTGTCCATTGTAGGTAACATAGTATATGCTCAATTTTTTTCTAATGTCGTTGAGTTGGTGCAGAACTATATCTTGCCAATAGGTCGACACAGAATGCTATATCAGGTCTTATACCTTTTGTAAGATACATAAGAGCACTTATTGCACTAAGATATGGTACTTTAGGACCAAGAAGTTCGTCACCATTTTCTCGAGAACGGAAATGAGCTATCTTGTTGTACATCAAGTGATCATACATCCATTGGAGAATTTTATGCATGAGCTTGTTCAATATAACAATTTTCTGTATATGTCAACTGATGAATAAAAATGTTCAATCTACAAGACAAGACAAAAATTTGTTCTCCCAAGGAATTTAAGTTTTTAATAACTAGTAGCTTTTGTAGTATCTGCAAGAGTACCAATAATATCCAAAAACATCAACATATATTGCAATAATCATCAATTCATATCATAAAAAGACATGGACGATTGTACTGTTCACATATCATTCTTTCAATAGATATTTATTGGGATAATTGTACCATCTGCGTCCAGATTGGTTTAACCCCTACCTATATCTTTGAAGCTTGATAGATTATAATCTTTGAGGTATTTGTTTTAAATTCTTCAAGAATTTTCATATGTATATAATTGCTTAATCCACCATAGGAATAGATTGTTATACATTCATTACATGTATATCCAGTCCTTCTAAGACTGACCAATTAAGCAATAATATGAATGTAACTATATCCTTATAGGATACAATTTCTCATTATAGTCGATACCAAGACTCTGCGAGAAACCTTCTGGTATAAGTCGTACTTTATATCGCACTATTCTATTTTCTCATTGCGCAAATACCCATTTGTATCAAATTAATTTTTCATCTTCAGGTGAGTGGACTATTGGTCCGAATACTTTACAGCTTCTGGTGTTTAGACTACAGATCTAACATCTGCTGGTGTTTGGACTACAGGTCCAATATTTTCATCTTCTGGTGTTGGAACTACAAGTTCACATACTTTACATTATGCTAATGAGTTTAATTTTAACTCAGTAATTTCTTTTCATTTTGATCGATCATATTATCGACATTTGTCGATAATCTGTGGTTTCGTCTATTACTTCTGGTAATTGTATTTACATAGATATTATTTCTATTCCATTATTCTCTTGTATTGAGATCTCATTATTTTTAAGTACCATTTTTTTTTACAGGGGATATCTCTCAAAGAGTTTTCTCTTCTGGGAATTCTTTTATAGGAGTTTCTTTAGAAAGTTTAGATGATGAAGATTTCTCTTTTGGAGGTTTATTTTCGTCTTCAGGAAGTATAGAAATAATTTCCTATCTCTTCAAAAGTTCATGCTTCAGGAAGTTGAGAAATTATGGTTTTTTCAAGAACACCAATTTGCTCATTTTGTTGTGCTTTTCTCTTTCTCATCTGAGAGTTTGACTTTTGCATCGAGATGTCTCCCACGCTTCAAGCGTTTTGAAATTATGTGCTATTATATGAACAGATGATCCTACAAGGACATTAACATATTGTCCTACAGGGACATTAATATGTGTTATGGCATTAATAATTGGTATTGCTATGATTTGATTATCGTCTTTGTGTCGGTAAATGCTTTAGGCAATTAAATTGCAATCATATATAAGTACATAATTTTTTCGTGAACTTCAGATTCACATTGACTTGTCCAAGGAACAAGATGAGACAGTTTCACAACATTAGCATTAATTTCATAGCATCACGTTTACGTCTTATCCCCCCCTAATGGTGGGAAAACTGACTCCACATAAGGACTATCCGCAAAATATGAGAGGTAATATTAAATAAAGATGTAACCATTGTATAAGATGCATAAATGAGATACATATTAGTATTATAGAATAACCAAATAATTGTTTGGCCAAAAAGAATCTTCTGGTTCTTTAGTAGATGTCTATGAAAATTGTTAATTATTGGATGTATTATTATTGATTTCGGGTGACCAAAATATAAAATTCATTTGGGATCAAATCACTTTTGGTGCATTACTTAAGATGCTGTCACTACAGGTACTCCATAAATGCTTCTGTTGTATCATTTTAGGTGATTTTACAGTACAAAAATCTTTTGGGTCGAAAAACTTCTGGTTTATCACTACAGGTGATCCCAATATAATATAACTCATAAGAAAAACAACAAATTTATCTAGTATATGTTTCTAGCATGAAAAGAGAAGTGTAAAAAAAGATATTTTTTTATTACCTTCATTGCTATATTCTTTTTCATCATATGCTTCTAATATAACAGAAATAAAGTAAAAACATATATAAACGTTGACCAACTTTCTTTTACTGCTAGTAGAATAGAATGTATCATTAATATAGAATTTTATTCCTCTTGATCACATTATGTTAGCTCTTCTAGAGCTTAGCTCATCTAAGCCTTCAATCAATTTGTGAGGCTTGATATTATTTTAACATTAATTTCAGCTAATGTTAAGTTTTACACCATATCAAAGAATTGTGTGCATTCTAATAATATTTGCTGGACATATATCTTTCCCATTCAATTGGTATGATCCATGCCTTCAAATGCAACATTGATGTAATGTTTCATTGTCAAAATTATTCTATTTAATCATCATACTGCAGGTACGTAACCAATGAAACATCTTTGTACTTATTGAGAGGTTGGACTCACATTATTCCACTTCTAGTGGCATTTAAAACCTTTAGGGTATCTCCATCACATTTGTCACAATATCCATAGCCATCAAATAAAAATACATTCACTTTAAGAAATGATATAAAATTGGCCACATGTATCAGCTAATTATAACACTCGATTGAGTGAGCTACACTATGCTGGATCGATATCATTCACTTTTCACTTCAGGGATTGATACATGTTATAAATTTGTATTCTTTTCAAAAAGATCTAATGAAAACATAGGAAGAAAATGAGGAACAAAATCAAAATAATGTGAAACTCATAAATAGTGCTGTAAATAGTAATGTAAATAGTATGCATGAATAGTAACATAACTATTTACACTTATCTTCTATTATATTTACACGATGTGCTATTGAAATACAATTTTTGAATTAACCTTCTTGATATTGCTACTTCTTGAACACGTTCGAGGCATAAAATATAACTATATTTGTTTATCATATCTTCATTATGAAGATTTCTTCCACATCATTTTCATGATGAACGTATTTGAATAATAAAAATTGTACTCATTCTTTTATTTGGGAATACTGTTACAACTTCAGGTGCACTAAATCATTGTCTTGCAACTTCAGGTGCATTCAATCATAATCTGGCAACTCCAAGTGCATTCTTGATTATCTTGCAACTCCAGGTACATTAAATTATAATAAGCTTTTGAAAAATTCAATGATGACACAATGGTAAACTAACACAGGCAGCGCCCATAGTAAGCATAATTAAATAATAGCAGTAACATAAATAAAAACAGTAGTAGGCAGCAAACCGACCTTGTAAAGTAACAATAATTAAATAAACTGCATGCAAGTCTGAATAAGTATTCTACATGAATGCTTGATTTCTTCTATTTAATTGCATTTGTTAAAGCAATGCATATAATAAAATTTGACAATCAATTAATGATCATGTAAAAATCTCTACCGAACATAGTAATGTTATGTGGGTATTAGATAAATGGCAACCGATAGAACGGTGAAAAGTATTGCAATACTATTGGTTGAAGATTATTTATTATATAATTACTATGCAATTACTATTTATTACTGTTCATGAATAGTAGAATGAATAGTAGACTTCATTCGATCGATATATATATATATATATTATATCACTATTTTTGTCTCCATTGTAACTTTCAATTTAGACATCAAAATATAGTCAAGTCACATGTCTATGAAAATGTATCGAAATATGGATTTTAGATCTATAAATATCATAGGCAAAAAATGCAAGATCTGAGAGAAATGAAGTAACAAAGTTTTGAAATAAATACTATTCATGTCAATAGTTAAACTACTGTTCATACTATTTATGCGAATTGAGTGAGTAGTAAAGAATTCAAAATGAGGATAAATTACACATCAAATGAAGGAAGAACACAAAGCACTTAAAACATCGTGCTGATAATGTGTTATAAAACTAAAAACATATAAAGCAGATAAAATAACTCAACACAACATATAGTGAATAGTTCTTCAGGAACTGTTAAATATTTATCATATGAGTTATTCTAGAACAATTAGGGTTAGATCATCTGGATCACCTAAAACTTTATTGATACTATAAAACCAAAAAGAATATAACATGAATTTTGAAAAATTACCTACTTCTTCCTTTCTATTTTCTCTTTGTTTCTTTCTTTTTATTTTCTCTCTACTCCCTTTTTTTTTCATTCTCCTCTGGAACTTCTATGCTCCTCTATTTATAGGCCTTTGACCTTTGACCATTTATCACTAGGCAGCCGCCCTCGTGATTGAGGCGGCGGCTGCTGTGAAAATTTGGACGAGAACGTCATAAAGTCATTCATTACGCTATAGCATTTGAAAATCTGATTCTGAAGCAAATTTTTTGGAAATAAAACTCCTGATGCTTTTTTTGTTTTTTGGTTATATAAAATTTGGGACTACTCGCAATCCAAATAACACCAACAATATATCACGTGTTAACAATGTATTACCCACTACAAAATATATTTTATTTAACAATTCAGAAACTTAATTATAATGTATATATATAGTAATATGATTTTTACGTCCCTCGCGATTGACTAGGATGATTGAATCCCATTAAAAAAAGATTCATGAATTGAAAAACCTTCCTTCCGAGTGGATATTAAATGTGTGGTCATCAATTGTGTCCCAAGGATGTGGGTCCCCATTATTTTTCCTGAAACCATGAGATTGACGCATTCGGTTTACAGTAATTCTAGGATATTTTGTATTGATTCCGTGGAGCATGGATAGTCTAGAAAGCAGCGGCGGCGGCGGCCAGTATTAGCTGGTGGAATCAGCTGAGCCATCAAGCCCTTTGAAAAACAAAAATTAATTTTTTTAATGCTACACATTTGGAGAAAATATAATTGACTCCATACAAAAATAATTGACCCCATTGACGTACACAAAAGAGAAAGAAAGAGAGGAGAGTATTTTTTTCTCTTATTTTTTCCCATTTTCGTTTCTCTTTCTGTCCTATGTAGAATCAAACGAGGGGTTAAAATTTTTCCTCTATTTTCTTACCTCCCCAAGTTCCAAACAAGCTGTTAAAGAAAGATTGGTGGAGTGTTATGTTATTTTAATTTTGCTTGGTTCAAAGAATATGAGAATTATATATCCATTGATTTATTTACTTGTGAAATTAGTATTAATATTATTAATTGTGGCTACAACAATAGAGAGCTTTTTTAGTAATGAAATTTATAAGATGTCTAAAAAAGCTTGAGAGTGTGGATTTGCCAAGATCATTTAATTAAGTGATTAATTATATAAATCAATCCATTAACTAGGTACGTTGATACTATGTGCAACTATAAAGGAATAAAGTAAAGTGACAATGCATACAGGATTTTAATGTGGAAACCATATAAACTAGGAAAAAAATTATGGGGCCACACATAGTCATTGTTAATCCATAACTATGGTAGAAGTTTCAGATTTGATTGTTAGACACCCACGATTTACTATTCTCCCATGCTATTTAAGCCAATAGTTGGAATTTGGCAAAGATGACTGTGTGAAGTTGTTTGCTTGATCAGAAGAACACTCCGATAATTGGGGAGGTACAATAAAGCTTTCTAAACAGCTAGATAAATTATGTTTAAGTGTGTAAACAGTTTATTTTAGAGTTTAGAGCCTTGTGTGAAGTGTTTGTAGAGTATTGGACGAAGTGTAAGTCGAAGTCACATAGGAATCCAAACCCATTGAGGATTGGAATTTAAAGTCCTTGTCTCTGTCATGCATTCGAACGGTAGGATTTGTCGTTTGAACACCTCTGCCATGCGAACGTCTTGGCAGGCTATTAGAAAGCTAGGCAGATTCTTTGTTTCTCTATTTTGCCATCACTTTGGTTCATTTTTATATTTTGACATATCTATCTAAATGCTGAAATTATATACAAAGTAATTTTGCTCAGAATTATTCAATCTAAAACTTAACAATATCAAACCAATGAGAGATTAGTAGATGAATAATTGTTCGATGATATATATTGAGAGTGTATATTATAAATTTTTATTTATTATTTTAAAATTTGTGCTTAAGATTTTTGTATAACCCTATTAACAAAAATTCCTGGTGCCGATAATGCTAGAGAGACTAGAAATCAATTGTTGAGATCATGGGATTCAAGGATGCTTTTTTTCAAATAGAATTCAGACACACTATTTTGCAAGTAAATGAGATTAGTCAAATCTTACATTAAGAATGTATTAGTTTCTACAAAATGTACTACCTATTCGTATGTGATAGTTCATTAATTTATTTAATATAATTTACAGATGAGATACAATGTGTAATATTTGAATTTCTCTTTTAATTACCAAAACAACTATATTTCAGGTTTAAACTCCAGGCCAAAATAGAACAAAAGAAAAAAAAACAAGAAATTAAAATATGGAGGAAGGAAATTACAACAAAATAAAGCACAAGCCACTCACACAAAAGCTGGCATTATGTGAGCTGGCATTTCTTCATCACAACATGGAAAATGAAAGTTCTTGTGTCAAGACACAGATGAAAAAGTAAAAGGGAAGTAGGAAACCAAATGAGCGTTGATTGATGGCTAAAAACAATGGTAATGAAGACTGATCGTTTTGGAAGAAAAAGCAAAGCAAAGTTGTTTTTTCTCATTGCCTACAAAGTTCTCTGCATCATCTCCATTTCAAAGGTGGAAAAACAGGCCAAAGAAAAAGACAAGAGAGCGAAATGACAAGGATTTCCCGCCTCAATTATGAACCACTTGACCAATTAATTCCACTTGCTTGACTCCTTGTTCAGTGGCCACCTGCCAACAGCCAACATGAACCCTGGTTCTTTCTCATCCCATTACCTAGATGAAAAAAAAAAGGAGTAATCTTTATTTAATTTTTTTTACTCATTTATTAGGTCGGCTAGCTTCATTATTTATTTAATCCGCTTTATATATTACTGAGAATTTATAAAGTCTATGTAGTCATACACTAATTTTCTTTGGAAGTCATGGCACACCGTCTTTTAGGTCTTTCTTTATGCAATTGAGAACATGTTTAATTTTCAGGATAGACAAGAATCTTTCTTTATGCAACTACTGAGGTCATGCTTAATTTTGAGGATAGACACGGATCCTTTAAGACTAAGAATTCAAAAATTAACAATCTTAGGACATATAATCCTAAGCTATACCCAAGTTGCATGTTTGTTTACGCAAATCAAATATGCTCTTAACGTTCTCTATACCAAGGTAGGTCGGCTAACTTCTTTATTAATTGTTTGTTTATTGTGTCTCTATTTATTTATATTTACAAAACCTTTATTGTCATATATCCTTCTTTTGATTAATTGCACCATTGGTGCCTGTTATATATCTCCTGTCTTATTCTTGTCCTTTCAATTTCATGAATAAGAGGAAAAAAAAAAAAAAAAAAAGCAACGATACACCCAAAAAAAAGATGGATTTTTTTCCCGCAAGACTGATCGTTTTGAAAGAAAGAGAAACGGAGATTTGTTGTCTTCATTGCCTACAAAGTTCTCTGCATCATCTCAATTTCAAAGGTGGAAAAGAAAACAAGAAAAGTTTGAGAACGAAAAGACAAGAAATGTCCCACCCCTCAATCATGCACCATTTTAACCCCACTAGCTTAACTCCTTGTTCAGTGGGCAACAGCTCAGATGACCAAGTTGTCAACTCAATTGTTTCATATGGCACTAAGATAAAAATTATTTGATAGTTCATGGTTCTTTCTCATCCCATTACCCTGGCGAAAACAAATTAAAAAAATAAATGAATAATCTCCTTGTTGGAGATTAAACCAGGTTTTATTATTTGTTGGGTTACAATTTAATTTTTTATATAGTCTCTTTAGAGGTATTGTCTTTTTGAAATATTTTATTTAGTTGTTTGGTTTCCTAGTGTGGTTAGTGCAGTAGTGATCGAGCCTATACGTGGTTTGGATTTTATGTCCACAATAGGTGGAAAGATCTAAAGATACGTACCGTTCAACTAAATAATGTCATATGGCACTAAGATAAAAATCTATTGATGGTTCATGGTTCTTCCCAATCCCACTAGTTGGAAGAAAATAAATAAATAAAAAAAAAACGAATCATCACTTGGTTATGCTAAAGTTACTGAAAAAGGATCGAGAGTTTTAGATACACCATTTTAATTGAAGCTCTTACATTAGACTGCCCCACATTAGTGGAGTCAAAAAAATTATCCAGAGGGGCAATTCTTAATAACAATTCAATTTTTTTTAAAACAATTAACTATCAGACATTTGACTTCCATACATACATATATATATATATATGTTTAATATACAGAAAATGTTATTTTTTAAAAACTTTGTACAATGAACTTTAATAGAATAATGTGACAATAATGCTTTTGTAATTAAAAGTCCTAATCATGATTGTCTGTTTTAAAGTGAAAGACTTAGAGTGAGCCACATCACTTTTTAATTAAAAAAATTTTGTACAAATTCGATGTATATATATCATTACCTATAATGCATATGAGCTTGTATATAATATATAAAGGGATTTTTAAAGAAAAAATAACTACTTACGGGTACTATTTACATATTTTTTAGGTGAAAAATGAAGAAATATATCTAAAATTCTATGTGAAAATAGAATTTTTAACTATTTAAGGGTATTTAAAAATTTTTAAAAGGGACAAATTAACAAATATTATTAAAACCAAGGGTAAAAGTATAATTTCAAAAGTTGAGGAGAAAAAGTGCCACTATGATCCTTTAGTGGCTCCACCACTGCTGCCACAAGCTAACAACATTACCCATTAATCAAAATGGAAAAGAAAACTATATATTGTTAAAATGTAGTTTTTCACATAAACACAAGCACGATTTTAAGCATAGTTGTTTGGAAACTTATTTGGGCATGGGTCTCCTTTGCATTAATATTCCAATGTGCACTAACTTCCTGAGGATACTCTTGGGCTGCCAGGTCCGGCTTTTGTAGGATTAGTCCATTTTGTAAGGTTGGGTCAGGGTATGTTATTCGGCCTCCCCCTCTTGGGCTATCTAACGGTTCTTCTACTGTGTAGCCCGAGTTGAAGTTTTGGTTAGGGTTTTCCTCCATTCCAGAAACTTCTTGTGCTAGGTTAATATTCTTCCAATTCTCTTGCCCCTCTCCACACGCCAATGTTCTCTCATCTTCCCCTTCTATCGTTTGTTGGGTCAAGTCCTAATTCGTCATCAAGTTTTGCTGATGAGGCTCTCTCCACGATGGACGCATATACTTGCAATCCTCCGTACTTCTGACACTGGTGGTAGACTTGTCCCACTACCTTGCAGATTCATAACTTTAGGAGCTCCAGTACTATGTGTATGCCTCTGTAACAAATCAGTTTCACTCGCCCCCAATAGAGCTTGTGACTGACGCGCCACCTCGTCCCTACGAGTTTGAGGGGAACGTGCCACCTCCTCCTTTGTGACTACTGGTCTCTGGTTCCTCTTGATGTGCACAGGCGGTGGATGAGCTTCTCTTTCCCAACACAGCTCATTTCGATTTGGTGTAACCCACCTGCACTTGCTCGGCTCGAAGTTCTACTCTGAACGGCCATGGCGGACCCTTGGTTCTAGCTGGTTTTCGACATTCATCATGCAAATGGCCAATACATCCACAGTTTGGGGGGGGGGGGGGGGGGGGGGGTGGGGGGGGGGGGGGGGGGGGGGGGGGGGGGGGGGGGGGGGGTTTTCTATTGTAATGACCTCTCTTAATGCCTCTGCAATTTTCCTTCCGTTCTTTTCATTCATATGACTGAGAGGTAGACCATGAATCTGTACCCAAAATGGATTGTAGGAGAAATCCAACTCCTCTACTGTTTTGTTTAGTTCCCATCTTCTTAGTACCATTAGCCCCCCATGATTGACCATGGTGCTTGTGTCACTATTTTCTTCATATCTGATTCTGATCGGAAGGAAAATCTATATAGGTTTTTGCCCCCGAGGGAAATGAAGAAATCTTCATCCGTGCACCAAACTCCCTTGAGGATGTTAGAAATCCCCTGTTTGTTTATTGATTTTGTTGAGATAATCTTCCCTACTAAGAGAAACTGTTGTGATAGAAAAGATTCCCCACTGCTTTCTTCTAGGGTAAGCTCAATATCTGGAGTTTCTTCCCCACTTTGATCATCCATGGTTGTTGTGGTTAGAAACAGGAAAGGGAAACAGTATTGATGTTTTGGATTATGAATGTTTAGGGGGAGTGAAGCTGGGGTTGAGAGATGGGTGATGGCGAGGGGTGATGACGGTGGAGCAAAGTGGTGAGTGGCAGATGGCTAATGGCAAAGGATGATTTAGGACATGACGGTGGCTGGCCGGTAATCGTTGGTGGGACAATCTGGATGAGCCAGAGGAAAAGCGCTACCAATGTAAACTGGAACTTATAGAGTCCATTTACGTATCTCTCATCGTTTACATTCTAGACTTCTTCTAACACATCAGAAATGAAGAGCTATCGAGCGGTCGTTGTCACCTTTTTGGAGAGAGCTTAGCCAAATAGAATCAAACAAAATTTCTGCCAATCAACCAGGCTGCTTCACCTGATGAGCCACCCCATTGTTAAAAGAAAATGGGAACTCCATAACTGTCTCGATTGCTCTTCGAACAGTGAGGGTGAATCCCATAATTAGTTTTACAGTGAAGATATCTACGAATTTGAAATACGAGTTCATGTAATTGTGTAAGTTGTGTGTGTGTGTGTGTGTTTTTTTTTATTTTTTGTAGATCTGTGGGGGAATGTCTTGATTATAATCTATCAATATTTGAGATGTCTTTACATGGATTTTAGGCTTTTTGGTGGGGTGGAATCTAGAGCCGTTTTTTTTATTTTCCCCATTTTCCTGTCACTTGACTAGTTGAGGTTAATCTTTTTCTTGTTTATAAATGTTGCTATCACCAAAGAACTTTTGGCTTTTGGTAGAGGAAGTACTTAGCTTTGGACTGTTGATGGCCACTTGTGAAGGATTTTATTTTTGGTACTGGTGTAAACATAACCCATTGGGCATTTAAAAATTCTGTTCCATAATAAAATCATGATTTGATGAAACTTCTGTGTCCCTCCCCCCAACCCCCCTCTCTTTCTTTTAGTTTTTTTGGTTTGATTTTTGTTTGTGGGTGTTGGTGTGTGTATACATAGAAATAAATAAGTTGGAAGTGAACCAGCTTTGCACACCGTGACCATTGGAAAACTGGGAGAATTATGGCAAAGTGGCACAATGACCATTGACAAAATGCCAATTCTAAATTAAAATCATTGCTATTGCCAAATATAATACAGATTGTTAGGATTTTAAGTATTCACTAATTCCGTGAATAAATACATTTCGCTTGTAATATTGTTTCAAATTGTATTTGGATCAAAAAGTCTAAGTACAAGCTTTCAGAGATGCAGTACAAGTCTTTAAAACATGCAAAACTAAAAATTTAAAATGTCATATTTCTATGCTTAGGTGTCCGTTCAAGCTCTACAATATATTAATTTTATATAAATTTTTGAAAGTAATCTGAATATACAGAGACAATGGCTCAAGCGAACTTATCTTGGCTTGAGCAATGATGGCTCGAGGAAACAGAGCATGGCTCTAGGTCTGCAGAGCAAGTTTGAAATACTGCAATGACTGCTCGATTTTGGCTCGAGCCATCGAAGCAGATAAGTACGAATTTGAATTATAATTTGATCTAAATGAGTCAAGAAGTGAGGACTCTCAAGCCAAGCTATCTCAGCCAAGATAGTTTCAGCCTACTTTCTGAGGAGTCTTAGAGATGCTATAAGAGTCCAGAGAACTGTGCGTATTCAACAACTCTGAGATACAGGAAAAAGATTATAGAGAGAAGAAAAAAGAGTGAAAAATACAATTCAAATCTAGGTAAAGAAATCATTGATGAGTTGTTGAGCATACAGAGTTCTTCACTAAATTACTAAATTGAAGAACATAGTTGCGAGATCATTTTAGTGGATTCTGTGGATGAGGAAGAAAACTATGGTGATTCAGTGCTGTAGTCAAATTCAGAAAAAATAGAAACTCGAGTAGTCGAGCAAGTAAATTTCAACTCGAGTTCATGAGGATTCAGACGGCATTCGTGGAGTTCATTTGTTATAGTTGTAAGTTAGACTTGTATAACCTATTCATTATAGTGTTTGGCTTGCTGGATGTGAATTTTTTTTCAAGTTGGGTTTTTACGAGAAAAACTGTGTTATTTTACTTTACTGCTTGATATTATTGCCATGTGTAAATGATCACTTAGGTGAAGAGAACTAAATAAAATTTTCTAGGGAAATAGGTGGTCGTAAGTGTCAATCCGTGAAACAAGAATTTTTACAGATTGTTAAAAAAAAAAAACAAAAACCGAATGAAAAATCTAGATAACAATGAGAAATACAACAAAAAACCAATTATCAAGAACATGAAAAAGAAATGCCACTGAAACTAGAACTCCTCCCATCTCCAACGATATTTTCCTCTCCAATAACCATTCTTGGAGTCTGCAACCCACACCTTAGGAATATATGCTATTTTCTTGTAATCCCCACCTTGTACGTCTCGGTTCAGCTTTGAAATCAATCTGTCAGACATATTATCTAATTCAAGGGATTTAAGATTGGTTAGATGTTCAATTCCAGGGGGCAATTCCTCCATCGATTCACAATCCTGAATGTATAGCTCTTCAAGACGAGGCATCGTGCCTTCCTCCACTCTCACCCATCTCAATCCTTTTAATCTAACCAGCCATTAAATCTGAAGCTTCTGAAATCCACCAGCCTTGAAACACAATCCCTCCCCTTTATATGACTGATCAAGTTGAAGCTCTACCAAATTGGACAAACCTTGAAGGGGTTCTAGCAGATCATCCCTAAGCTTGCTCCACTATAACCATACTCTGACCAGGCCATGGCGAGAAGTTATCCAGCGTGAAAACTTCTCTAAACCCCCATTCAAGTATAGCCGTTCAAGAAATTGAGGAGCTGGAGACACAGATTGCAGATCAAGAATCTCATCCTCTTCTATTGAAGATATACATAATGAGCGAAGGTTGCTGAGCTTCTCAATGGAGGAGCACAGAGCCACCCCTTCTTCTTTTCTCAAATTCACAATGCCTAACTTCCTCAGTTGAGTGAGCCTTGCTATCTTTTCCACTATGGTGCTGCCGCTGACTTCGTTTGCCTCTACAATGTACAACTTCTGTAGGCATTGCAGGCCTCTATCTTGAATGGAGCCTTAAAGTCATTAGTGTGAAAAGGCACATGAGTATATGCAGTTTCATAACGAGATAACAAAAGATGGCGCAATTGTTATAGCCGTAGAATTTCAACTGGCAACTCAGTCACGTATCTTTCAAATCCAGTGTCTGTAGATTCTGAAGCTTCCCGACAGATTTTGGTAGCATTTTTACTTTTGTTCCTCTCAGGCTTTGATACCTGAGATGGAACAGATTGACCACTTCATCTGCAAATGTATCCAAAGAGTGTCTCTCAAGTCTAAACTTGTTAGCAACTTCAGACCTCCATTGAACAACATAGGCATCGATGACTCACGGAGGGGAACATCAACAACTCCAAACATAAGCAAAGAACGCAGGTGAGAGAAAGACTTGCCGTTTGGTATGTTTTGCAAAGTACTATGGATTGATAGGCGTCTTAACTTTTTCAGGCCACCTCATGCTTCCTTCTCCTCCTGCTACCACTAGAAAGTTCTGATCTCTTGACTTGGAGAGAATAATTTCACGCAGAAGGCTATGCATACGGCAGCTTCGAACCCTTCCGTCTACCCTTCTTTCCGCTACTTGTATCAAGCTCCTATTGAGGAGCTCAGAAAGGTAAGCCTCCGCACTTCCTCTAGCGTCTTTCCTTCTTTTACTTCCACAAATCCTTCTGCGATCCATAACCGAATCGATGTCATCCATTCAATTAAATGATCCTCTGGGAAACCACACAAGTAGAGGAAACAAGACTTAAGATAGTAAGGCAAATCGTTACAACTGAGCAACAATATTTTCTTCATGTCAGTCCCTTCTACTTCAGTACCAAGGGTGCGATTCACCAACTCCCAATCATCTACCGTGGGATACTTTGAAGCCAACACACCAGCAATCGTCACAATTGCCAGTGGCAAGCCTGCACATCTTCTTAGGATACTATGTGAAAGTTCCCTCAAGTGAAGAGGGCAATCCTTCGCTTGAAAGGTCTTCTTACAAAATAGAGCCCAAGACTCTTCGGTAGACAGAGCCTCCATTTTGTAGGTGCTACAATGGGATTCTTTGGAGGAGGTAGAAGCAACATTCGTAATACGCGTTGTGAGAAGGACACGGCTCCCACTGTTGCGGTTTGGCAATGCATATTTGATAGCATTCCATGCATCTATGCTCCAAACATCATCTAGGACGAGCACATACCTTCTCTGTTGGAGGAAATCTTTGATCTGGTCTTTCAGCTCCTCGTTGCTCATGGTTTCCAGCCTCGGAGGAAGTGGTTGTTTGACTTGATCAAAGAGCTGTCGAATCAAGTCTTTGAGGAGCTCCTTGATGTTAAATGAATGAGAAACAGTGATCCAAGCATGGTTTTGGAAATGCATCTCGACTTCCGTATCCTCATAAACTTTCTTCGCCAGGGTGGTCTTACCCAACCCCCCCATTCCCACAACGGAAATTGCTTTGAGTCGAGAATCACCATCGAGGAGCAAATTAATGAGCTCTTGTATGGGCTTGTTGATGCCAACAAGCTCGGTTTCTTCTAGCATAAGTGCATCACCACGTCGATAGTACCATGCATTCTTTGCGACACGGGGGCTTGAGCCTTGCTCCAAGATACTGAATTTGTGATCGTACCTCTGCCTTTTCTGTGCAATATCATTGACTCTACCTTTAATATCCCGTATTTCATAACCAACTTGACGACGAACTTTCATACTCTTAATTTGGTAGTAAATCTTACAAAGAGATCCATAGAATCCGCCCCAACGACGATGATTAGCCAGACGAAGCATAAATTCATCAAGAACGTCCTCAGTGTCGTAAGCGACGTCTCTCACTTGCTTAACCCATGCTTGGAGCTCTGGATCGTTCTCTTCCATTGCATCTGCAACCCGCAGGAAGGCCCTCATGCTCTCCAGTTTGTCTCCGATGAACATAACTTCTCCTCTGACTCCACCCAAAAATTTCAACTCTTCTTGAAGAAAGCGGGAAAGCTTTTCAATTAAGAAGGTCACCACACCCTGCCATTTTCTCTTCTCTCTTTTTTTTTTTTTTTTTCCTCTCTCTCTCTCTCTCTCTCTCTCTCTCTCTCTCTCTCTCTCTCTCTCTCTCTGACGAAAAAATGAAGATACAAATGAGCAAATGGATTTTCAATAGCCTGACAATCGAATCCCACTATGGGGCCTTATAAATACCAGTCATATGCAGTTACCAGAGATTATAACTTCTGTTATGCTTTCCTTCATCGCTCGATATTCTGCTCTGTAAATAAGCATAGAATTCTTTCCTCCTGACAAGCAAAGGTATTCTTGTCTTGGAAAACAGGAGTCACCTAAAGCCTTGTGATTGTCTTCAATCTTCTGGACAAGGATATAATATGTTTGTGCTTTTCCTTTATCACTTGATATTGTGTTCTGTAAATAAACGTAGAACCACATTCTTTCCGTCTTTGATGGGCAAAGGATTTCTTGTCTTTGGAAGTAAAAGTCATGGAATGCATGTTTTCTTCTTATGGCCAAGGATTGTGATTCCTCTCCTTGAGGACCCATTTGAAAGAAAAAGGAATGAAACAAAAGAGAAGCTTATCAGAAAAACTACAAGAGAAAAATAGACCAAAGCCACATGATGAAAATGAGTATCCGCCTGTTATTAAGCCAAGAACTTTATGCCCTTATTGTTACTTCAAGTCTAGGATCATGAAAAATAGATTGTTGATAACAATCAACAAGAGAAATCAATAGGTGGTATTCCTTCAGAGAATTAAAGCTAGTTTGAATCATAAAACTTGATTAAGGATATATATACTGCAGCATGAGATGCGATGACAGATTAACCTCCAATTTAAATCCATATTGGTCTAAAACTTCAGCCACACAAGACAAGCTTACACCAATCACTTATGTCAAGGTCAATGATTAATCATGAAGCAGGCATATGGTTAAAGTATAGTACTGTATGTTGCCACTGTTAATAACAAGGAAATTTGAACTCTCTGTGTATGCCTAGTGTACATACAGTTTATCAATTTTTATCCAATTTCTCCATAAAAATAAGTAAAATCGAACTGTGATCTTGAACTTTTTCAACCGAAAGGTTAGAAATAAATTTTCAAAATACAAGCAACTGGAAGATTCTTGAACCACAGGAGCACCCAGTGTAACTATTCAACACAAAGTGCCTTCAGAAAATGGAGAAAACTATATTTTGCTTCCAATATAGTAAAGTCCAGCTTCAGCCGAGCAAAATATAAAGAAAGGTTTTTTTTGTTCAGCTATCTGACATTTTGCTGCTCCCAAATAATGTGAAAAAATTTATAGTAATATATCTATCTCCTGTATCTTTTCATATTTATTTTGCCGTGTACACTGAAGTTGGGGACCTCGTAAATGATATGTTTGAATCGTAGACTTGTCAAGGAAAGGAAAATAATAGGGAAGATGAAATTACCTATATGTATTATTTTTTTGGGTAACTAAACAAAAGAATAGATTTTTTTGACATACCTATTTATTTCCTTTTTATTTTCCTACCCAACTAAACAAAATAAAGGAATTTAGCTTTTTTCATTTTATTTTATTTTTTATTTTTTTTTTTCTTTAAACAAATTCTAATAAAGGATCGGTCTTCACAAATTTAGACAACTACAAACCAGATGAATGAGGAAAAAGAAAGGAGAAAGCCTCGCTTGTGACATGGAAAGAAGTTGAGGTAACTGTTATCCTCTGTTTTTCCTTCTCAGTATTGCAATATACCACTTTTGATCTGAAACTCATGCCCGAATGCTCTCTATCTCTTGCATTGACGACTTCCATGACACCAAGAGCAATCTCACACCTTTTCAAGTCTCCCATCCAACCTCAATTTTAATCTTCCAATATACATCCCTTAGAAACCTCGAAAACCAAAAAAGTACCCTAGCCATAAGCCTACAATGACTTGGAAAATAAAATACCTTACACAAATATTTCTATGTCCATAAACAAGTAGGGAGAGCTCCAAAAGAAAAGGGAAAAAAGCAGCAGGGCTTTTAACCCACTAAAGAACCAAAACTCAGAATTGTTCAGATAATACTGTCCGTTGCACACTCATTTGGGTATAACTTCACAGTATAATGAGCATTTATTCCCATAAAGAGGTAAGTTTTGGTCTTCAGAAATAATTTAATGCTTGTTGAGAAAAGATCCCAAGCATTGGAAACAAACTAACAATCATAATTATACACGGCTTTTGAAATGAGTTGCTTTATAATATGATCATTGGGTCCACTGAAAGGATGTTATTCTTATTTAACACAACTTTCATGAGACTGAACTTCAAATTTTAATTACTATTGACACTGATATGTAATTAAAATTGAATAATTCCACATAATAATAGCTTCCAAGGAAGACTCTACAATCCATAAGTGAAAAAAAAGGAAGAAAAGATTCTAAATTGAATGGAATATTGACACATAACCTACTTTAATCCGATCTAGTCAATCCTCAGTTTCATGCGAGCTTCTCTAAGATCAGAATGCCCAAATTTTTAAAAAACCATATTATACCATCAGTATAACATATGATTTTTTGCCATATTGTATTTTACTGTGTATTGTAGTTATATGAAAGCATATATAGCTCAAAGTACCCCTATTTCAATTGAACTCAAACCAATCAATCGTGTTTTTTTTTTTTTTTTTTTCATTGGCTAGTCCGTGACTTTGCAATGGCAATGCAAATAGCAATTCCATGACTTGGCAGGTGAGGCTTAGCTTTGTTAAACAAAGATCCAGAAAAGGATTCACTAATGCATCTAGACTTTACTTACTATGGCAGAGAGCATTGCTCCTCAACATCATACAACCCTCTGTGAGAGATCTCATCGCGCCAACCCAAACATTGAATAATCATCAAAATACGAGGAAGTGCGAGATTTCTGAATTACAGGAGCACCCAGCGCAACAGATAATAGCTCCAGAAATGAAAGAAAACTACATATGCTTCCAGTATAGTAAGATTAAGCTTCAGTGTAGCAAAATATAAAGGAAATTCTTTGACCAGCTGTCTGACCTTTTGCTGCTCTGATGCAGCGGGGATTAAAAGAAGGGGATAACCAACCCTATCCCGTTGATTCATCACGAATAACGAATTAAAATTCTTCTTCCAATCTATTGATTCACAACGAATATCAGATTCAAAGACATCAAAAGTCTGTTGATTCGCAAGAATACCAAACGATTAGGAAAAGGTGCAACCTCGCACACAATCTGTATTATTCAAAAAAAGACCCCTTGCAAAATTTACAAATAAAAACATAAATAGACGGTTCAAAACCCTAGACGTGCGACACAAAACCCTAGGGCTTAGAACAAACCATTTTAAAAGAAAACCCAGAAAACAGGTCCAAAACACTAAACAGGCCAAAAGTCATACTTAGAAGCATTTTTTTTTTGCGTTAATTTCGGCTGGAAAACGAAAGCGATGTTGCATAGTTTTCCAAGGCCTTCGTCTCGTCGATACCTTTTCGAAAACATATTATAATAAGAAAACAGAGTTACACAGTAAAAGTTACGGCCGTTTGAAGTTTACCGACCAGCTGATATTGTACTGGCTAATTCTACTCACCGCACGGGCATAACGACGTCTCTGGGTCTCGAAGTAGTCTTCTGCTATGGTATTCACATCTTTCTCCCATCAAATGGAGAAAAAAAAATAAAAACAGTAAATAATCTGTCTCCTATATCTTTCATATATATTTTGTCAAGCACTGTGATGGCTGGGACTTCGTTAATGACATGTTTGAATATTGGAATCATCAACGGAAAGGAAAATGTAAGGGAAATGAAATTATATATATGAATATGTATTTTTTGGGTAACTAAAACAATATATTTATATATATATATTGATAAATAATTATTTATTTTCCTCTCATTTTTCTAAACAACCAGATAGAGAAACAAAAAATATATTTGTTTACTTTATTTTCATTTCCTTTCTTTTTCTTGCCCCTACAAATCCAAGACCCAGTCAGAGGACAAAAAGTAATAGAGTCCATCTTCACAAGTTTAGACGACTACAAACCCAGAGGATAAATTACGACTACATCGACAGAAATGTTCATTGGAATGATATATAAATATATTGACAACTCAATAGGCATTTTAATCATTAGATAATAATTACTAAAACAGAAGGTCAATTTAGATATAAAATAATATTTTTATAAGCATATGCAAGTTACATGATAATTTTTTACTAAATTGCCTAGCATATAGCTTAATAGCTAATATTATTAACAAAATATATTGATTGATTCAAATTAGTAATTCAGAATCAATGTATTATTTTTTTTAGTTTAGAAAAGTACAACCTAATTGCATATGTAGTGGTTTTCTCTCTCTCCCTCGGTCTTCTCTTTTTTGGCCCTTCTTTTTTTAAGGTGTGCGTGTTGTTGTCGGAGTGGGGATGGCTGTTTGCTTTGGTATGTAAGCAACATCCACAAATATGTACTGTGTCTCTAATCAGTAGAAGATAAATCCTGATAAAGACCAAAAAAGAAAAACCTAATCCTCGCCTATTCTCAACCATTTGCAATTTAACCCAAGAATGGCACGGGCACAACTGTAGCCACCCTAAAAATGCATTGGTGATCCTTAGAAATCACTAAATTAACTAGGGGAGGTTAAATTAAGCTTGAGATTTGTTTAACTTGTGCCAACTCCAGCTCGTCTCTGATGAACACTCTAACTCCACCCAAAAATTTCAACTCTTCTTGAAAAAAGCGTGAAAGCTTTTCAATCAAAAAGCTCACCACACTCTCTTTTCTCTCTCTGATGAAAAAATGAAGATACAAATGAGCAAATGGATTTCGATAGCCTAACAATCAAATCCCATTATAAGGCCTAAAAAGTTCCAGTCATAGTCTGTTACCAGAGAATATAATTTATGTTATGCTTTCCTTCATCACTTCATATTCTGCTCTGTAAATAAACATAGAAACTTATTCTTTCCTCCTGAGAAGCAAAGGGATTCTTGTCTTGGAAAAAAGGACACCTAAAGCCTTGTGATGGTCTTCGATCTTCAGGACAAGGATAGAATATGTTTATGCTTTCCTTCATCACTTGATGTTGTGTTCTATAAATAAACGTAGAACCATATTCTTTCCCTCTTTGATGGGCAAAGGATTTCTTGTCTTCGGAAGTAGAAGTTTTCTTCTGATAAATGATTCTGACTCCTCTCCTTGAGTACCAAAGAAAAAGAATTCTTGTCAGAAAGTAAAAACACAAGTAAGGATTCATCCCAATCGACACAATAATGCCAAGCAAAGGGATTCTTGCTTTGCAAAAATGAATCACCACAAGCTTTTTCCTTTTTCCTTTACCCATTTTTTTTTATGCTTTTGATTTATCCTATGCAACAGAAAATTTATGTCCAAAGCCACATGAGAAAAATGAGTATCCGCTTGTCATTAACTATAAGTATACTCTTCACAAATGTTAGCATAAAAAATCTACATACAGCTCATGTAAGTAGCATATACTTTAAACTCTATATGGCATAGCCGGCCGTTTCCCCTAAATTACAGTCAATGGATGCTTGAAATGGCAATTGAATCTTTCTCAACGCAATTTCTCTTTGACTTCTCTGAGATGAGATTAGACTTTTTTCCAATCGAAAAATCATAATAAAGCTGATGTGCCAAATGATTTGGGTGGGACTAGAGAGATATGTGATGCAATGGGGTTCAAGAACAAGATAATCAACCCTAGTCCGTTGATTCACCACGAATGTCGGATTAGGATCCTTCCTCCAACTTGTTGATTCACCACGAATATCAGGCTTAAGGGCATCAAACGCTCGTTGATTAGCAAAAAATACCGAACGATTGGAAAGAGGTGTAAAATCACACACAAACTTTATTAATCTCAAAACTGCGGAAACGCCTTAAAAAAGAGTATAAATAAGCGGCACGAAACCCTAGAGCTAGTGACAAACCGAGTTAATAAGAAAAACTGACGAAAACCTAAAAAAATCATACTTAGGAGCGTTTTTTCACAACCGCTAGCTTTTCGAAAATATATTATAATAAGAAAACAGAGTTACAGATCAAAGTTACGGCCGATTGAAGTTTACCGACTACCGGTCCACGCGCCGTGCGGGCATAACGACGCCTCCGGGTCTCCAAGTAATCTTCCGCTATATTATCCGCATCAATATGATACTCGATGCAATAAATAACAAACAAACGACTTCCCTTATTTCCAGAGAAACAAACAGAGTACTTAGTAGATGTGGGTATCAAACGTAAATTGTGTATCAAATCTAATATTTAAACATCCAAATTTTGTGCTACCATTCTTATTTTTTCAGGACGGGGATCATGAAAGTTACAGTGATAATAACGATCAACAAGAGAAACGAATAGGCAGTATGCCTAAAATAATTAAAACTATTTTTAATCACAGCACTTTGATTAAGGATATATTTACCACAGCTTGAGACAATGACAGAATAACCTCCAATTTTATCCATCTTGTTCTGGAAAATGTCAGCCCTACAAGACAAGGTTAACCCCAATCACTAACTTCAAGCTCAAGACTTAATCATGCAGCAGGCATATGGATAAAGTACTCTGTATGTTGCCACTGTTAATAACAAGGAATTTGAACTCTTGTGTAAGCCTAGTGTACATACAATTTATCAATTTTAACCAATTTTGTCCATCAAAATAAGCAAAATCGGAATCTCATCTCGAACTATATGAAGGAAAGGTTTGAAACATATTTTCAAAATACGAAAAGTGGGAGATTCTAGAACCACAGGAGCACCCACTGTAGGTGATTCAACACAAAATACCTTCAGAAAAGAGAGAGGACAGTATTTTGCTTCCAGTATGGTAAACTTATTAAGCTTAGGTGGAGCAAAATATAAAGAAATTTTTTTGTTCAGCTATTTTACACAGCTCCCAAAAAAATGGATAATTATAGTTAATAATCTATCCACTGTAATAATCTATCTGCTGTATCTTACAAATAATAATGATATGTTAGAATCCTAGATTTCTCAAGGAAAGGAAAAATGTAATGGAGATGAAATTACCTATGTATATTTATTTTTTGGATAACTAAAAAAAGAATGTTTCTTTTGATAAATACCTATTCAATTTTTTTTTCTCATTTTCCTAACCAACAAAATGAAAGAAAGAAATTTGACTTCTTCCACTTCATTTCCTTTTCCTATTTTTTTGTTTTCCTCCACAAATACAAGATCCAATCATAGTGTAAAAGTAATAAAGAGTCCATCTTCACAAATTCAGAAAATTACAAACCGAGATAAATGAGGAAAAGGAAAAGAGAAAGCCTCCCTTGTCACCATGGAAAGAACATGAGGTAATTGATATCCTCTATTTTTCTTCTAATCAGTATTGCAATCTACCAATTTTTGAACTCATATCCAACTTACAGAGTTTAACTGGATGAGAAAGCATCTGCTACCTCATGCTCCCTATCTCTTGCACTAAGTGTTGAGAATTCTTGCAGCAATTGGTCAGTATGAATGACAGAAAAATAATAATAAAAGAAATCAAAACAATCAAAGCACACAAAAGAAAATTGACACCAATATTTAGGGTGGTTTGGCAAGATTGCTTACGTCCACGGGGCATGCTCCGATCTCCTTCTTTACTACTGAGAAAAATTTAGAATAATAATACAAGTATACACTCAAGTTTAATAACTCAAACCCAAGCCTTTAAACCTTTGTACACCTGTCTCAACTCACCCTCTCAAACTCAGTAAAGAAAACCCCACTTTCTCCTCTTCTGACTGTGTCTTGAAAATGGGATATTCGTTGGCTATTATAGGAGAAATGAGTCATGGCACACTTGTAAATAAGTTGAAAAACAAGGGCAAATAGTATTGTAGCTATAACGACTGTTGACTATTGTAGCTCTAACGATTGTTGACTACTATAGCTCTGACGGCTGTTGACTACTATAGCTCTGACGGCTGTGTGATTACTGTAGCTTTGAAAATTGTTGACTACTGTAACTTTGATGGCTTTGAAGTTGCAGCCATTCTCAACAATTATCCACCTTGGCAAAAATGCAAATGCCTCCACTTGAAACTTTAGGTTCGCATCTAAATGTAGATGCTCATCCCCACACTTTGGGATGTTCTTCTAATCTTTAATAGTGTAGAAGATTGATCAAGTCCAAGCAGTGCTTGAACTTTTGTGTAGTCATCGGCTTTGTTAACATATCTGCTGCATTATTCTCAATATAAATCTTTTTTTAAATTCTGTCTTGCCTTCTTCTGTCCATCCTCTGACGGCATGATACCTCACGTCGATGTGTTTTGTCCGGGCATGATAAACTTGATTTTTCGCCAAATGAATCGCACTTTGACTATCATAATACAACTCCAAGCCTTCTTGCTTCAACCCCAATTCCTTGACTAAACCTGTCAACCACAAAGCTTCCTTGGCAGCTTCCACTGTTGCCATATATTTCGCTTCAGTTGTGGATAAAGCGGGAGTTGATTGAAGCATAGCTTTCCAACTGATAGTCCCACTTACAAGAGTAAATATATAACATGTAGTAGACCTCCGCTTATCCAGATCTCCTGTATAATCTGCATCTACATAGCCCACAACTTGTCCTATTTCTTCTTATTTCTGATACAAGATACCGAAATCCACCGTGCTGCTCAATTACCTGAATATCCATTTGACTGCATTCTAGTGTTCCTTTCCTGGATTATCCATTTACTTACTTACAACACTGATTGCATGTGAGATATCTGGCTAACTGCAAACCACGACATACATTAAGCTTCCCACTACACTAGCGTAAGGCACTCGAGATATTTCCTCCACCTCATTATCTGTAGAAGGACATGATCTAGCAGATAATTTAAAGTGGTTAGCTAGAGGAGTACTGACCGGTTTTTGCATTTGTCATGTTAAATCTCTCTATCACCTTCTCCATATATTTCTTCTGTGATACCTATAGTTGGCTTTTTTCTCAGTCCCTATATATTTCCATTCTAAGGATCTTTTTAGCAGTGCTAAGATCATTCATGCAAATTCTTCTCTTAATCTAGACTTCAATAAATCTAGCTCATGAATGTTATTTGAAACAATTAACATATCATCAACATAAAGCTTCAGAATAATAAAAGAACCATCTCCAATAAGTACCATATAGGAATCAAACCTTTTGTACCACTATCTAGGAGACTGTTTTAACCCGTAAAGAGATCTTTTGAGATTACATACTAGATGCTCTTTACCTTGTTCCTTGAATCCTTTTGGTTGCTCTGTAAATATTTCCTCCTCCAATTCCCCATGAAGGAATGCTATTTTCACATCAAGCTGCTACAACTCAAGGTCAAACATAGCTACCATGGCTAACATAACAAGAATAGAAGAATGCTTTACAACAGGAGAAAAAATTTCGTTATAGTCAATCCCTTCAACTTGCCTGTACCCTTTAACTACAAGCCAAGCCTTGAATTTTTCTCCTTCGTTCTCTGATGTAGGTTTCTTTTTCCGATATACCCACTTGCAACCAATCACTTTTCGTCCCTTGGGTTTTTTAACAAGCTCCCAAGTATTGTTCTTGCGTAAAGACTCCATTTCATCCATCATTGCAATCATCAACTTTTCACTTTCTTTGTCGTTGATCGCTTCCTAAAAAGAAGATGGATTTCCACTGCCAACAGTTAATGCGAAAGAAACCATGTCTTTAAAGCCATACCTGACTGGTGCCTTATTGGTCCTTTTCTCTCTTCTAGTAGCAATAGTAATGGGTTCTTGCTGCCTTTCATCATCAGATGTTTCTTCCAGAGAAGATGATGGTGTATCATCATCTCTACTAGACCATTGTGTTTCATCTGACTCCACTTAGACTGATGATTTTTCACCATGAGCTTCCACCTCCTTATTGACTTCATCCTTATTTAAATTCAGCATGTGTGTTTCATTGAAGACGACATCTCTGTTGATCATAACCGTCCGTGCAACTGGATCCCAATGTTTGAACCCTTTTACGCCTTTTTCATAACCATCAAATATGCACTGTTTTGACTTTGGGTCTTACTTTGACCATTGTTGTTCCTGCATGTGAACATAAGCTAGACAACCAAATATTCTCAAATTAGAATAATCAATTGGTTTACCTGTCCAAACATCTTAAGGGACTTTGGTATTAATAGCTGACGATGGTGACCTGTTAACAATATAACATGTCATGTTAACAGCCTCAACCCAAAATGATTTTGGCAAGCCTGCATGTATTCTCATGCACCTTGTTATTTCTAACAGGGTCCTGTTCATTCTTTCTGCTAAACCATTTTGTTGTGGCCTTCCTAATGTAGTATAATGACTAGTGATTCCTTTCGTTTTGCAAAATTTTCTGAACTTATGGTGTTTATACTCCATCCCGTTGTTCGTCCGTAAGTACTTGACTTGCTTTTCTATCTGCTTTCTAATTTTTGCTCTCCACTACTTGAATTTTTCAAACACTTCAGTTTTGTGCTTCATGAAGTAGACCCATACTTTCTTGGGAAAGTCATTAATAAATGTGACAAAATACAATGCTCCACCTTTGGATGGAGTTGTCACGGGTCCCCACACGTCAGAGTCTATATACTCCAACACATCCTTGCTCGTATGATGTCCTACTTTAAAGCTAACCCTGCACTATTTACCATACAAGCAATACTTGCAAGAAATTAAGTTTACGAGTTTTTACCCCATCAAGTAGATTGCGTTTGTGAAGTTCCTACAGTCCTTTCTCACTTTTTATGGCCAAGGCGTAAATGCCATAGAGTAGTGTCGTCAGTACCCGGATCCAAATGAGTTGTCACAGATGCTCCACCTATAATTGTACTCCCTAACAATGTATACAAGTTTTCTGGTCTCTTTCCCTTTATGACAACCATGGCCCTTTTAACAACTTTTACGACCCCACCTGTTGCTGTGAAGGTAAAACCATTAAAGTCAAGTGTACCCAAAGAAATTAAATTCTTTTTGAGGTCAGGGACATGTCACACGTCAGCTAGAGTTTTCACCATACCATCAAACATTTTAGTTTTAATAGTTTCAATTCCAATAGTCTTGCAAGCTACATCGTTACCCATTAGAACTGTTCCTCCAATATAGGGTTTATAAGTATCAAACCATTCCTATAAGGACACATGTGGTAAGAACATCCAGAATCTAAAATCCATTTGTCAGCAAGATAGTTCGTACCTGTGGTGACCGATAATAAATCACCATTATTACCTGTACTATCTTGTACAAAGCCCGCTTGATCTAAATTAGGAGAATTTTCTTTTCCCTCTAGATCTCGCTTTATTTGCATGCAATCCCTCTTCAAGTGTCCTTATTTCTGACAATAATAACACTTAAATTTCCTGCTACTCGTTCCTCTTGATTTTGAATGTGACCATCCCTTATTTCCAGAGCCTCTGTTATTGCTCCTTCCACGTTGCTGGCTTGATTCTCCTTTAGCCACCAACCCTTCTGCTTAGGAATTGTTGCCTGACTTTCTGAGTATCTCCATCTCCAATAGAGCCGTTGTCAGCTCATCTGTACTAAGAGTATCTTTCCCAACCAAAAGTGTAGTCACAAGTGTATCAAAAGAATTTGGAGAAGAAGCTAAGAGGAGAATAACTTTATCCTCTTCAATTCTTACCTCAATACTTAAAAGTTCATTGATAAACTTATTAAAAACATTGAGATGATCCATAATATTTGTTCTTTCTTCCATCCGCAATTGATATAATTTCTTTTTTAGGAATAATTTATTTGTGAGTGATTTGGATATATAGAGGGTTTTCAATTTTTTTAATAACACTGGAGCAGATACTTCATTCAAAAAATTGTATTTTACCTCTGGTGCAAGACATAAATGAATTGAACTCATAGCCTTCATCTCAAGTTCCTCCCAGACATCATCTTTCTTGTCTACCGGTTTATTTGCTTTGCCCAAAAGTGCTTTGATCATCCTTTGTTGCACCAAAATGTCTCTAACCGTGCTTTGCCACAGACTAAAGTTATTCTTTCCATCAAAGGGCTCCACCTTGAATTTTCCCACCGAGATTCCTTTTTCGGCCATTATACTAGTTTTGGTGAATAAAAACTATTTACACTTGTTCTTAATGCCTCACCTCCTTGGTCGAACCTAGAAGTTCTGATACCACTTGTTGGGAATTCTTGTAGTAATTGGTCAGTACGAATGATAGAAAAATAATAATTAAAGAAATCAAAACACACAAAAGAAAAGTGACACCAATATTTAGCGTGGTTTGACAAGATTGCCTACGTCAACGGGGCGTGCTCCAGTCTCCTTCTTTACCACTGGAAAAAATTGAGAACAATGGTACAAGTATATACTCAAGTTTAATAACCCAAACCTAAGCCCTTAAACCCTTGTACACCCGTCTCAACTCACCCTCTCAAACCTAGTAAAGAAAACCCCATTTTTTCTTCTTCTGGTTGTGTCTTGAAAATGGGAGATCCATTGGATATTTATAAGAAAAATGAGTCATGGCACACTTGTAAATAAGTTGAAAAATAAGGGTAAATAGTATTGTAGCTACGACGACTGTTGACTACTGTAGCTCTAACGGTTGTGTGACTACTGTAGTTTTGACAGTTGTTGACAATTGTAGCTTTGACGGCTTTGAATTTGCAGCTACTCTCAACACTAAGGACTTCCATGACACCAAGAGCAATCTCACACTTTTTAGTTCCCATCAAACTTCAATACTATAAATTTTCTCTTGGAGTAAATTTTTAGCATTTAAGAGATGCTTGATTCTAGTAGCAGGAATGAAAAAAAGGTATCTGTAATAAAATTTCTATTTTTCCTCTTTTCTTCTATACTTTCTCAAATTCTCCATAGAATTTGAGATTTTTTTATTTGCTCCCAAATATTTCTGTACCTTTAGTAGTAATAGGCAAATAGAAATAACTCTTATTAGATATTGTTGATAGGTGATTAAGCAATTAATTGTTTCAGAGTTTTTTTGTAATGTTTTAGTAAGTTTCAGTGTGTTTTGGTATGTTTCAAAGGAAACACTAGACTTTCGGTTTTCCACTAGCGTTTTGTGTCAATTTTATCAATTTATTATCATTACCCTGGCGATGTTGATATGGGCAACGAATAAAACATAGATAAAAGTTCATATTGTAACCACAAAAATGGATGTTTCACAAGTGTCGTGCCCATATTTTTTGCACTCGAGGAATACACACACAAGTGGAAAAAAATATTGTATTCTCTCGTTAGAACTCATCCTCCTAGAAGAATGAGTACGACTAGGTTTGAATTGAAAAATTAATTTGAATAAAGGGCTTTTGAAAAATAATTTGGAGTCGCCACCTAACTTGATTAATGTGAGTTAAGTCACCTAAAAACTAAGCACAATCCGAAAACTACACTTAGTGTTTTTGAAAACGATTTTGAAAATATCTCCTTAAGAGAGGGTTTTTAAGAAAACAGGTTGTTTGGTAACCTTTAAAAAATATTTAAGTCATTTTTTGAAAATAACTCCATTTGGTCTTTGAAAATAGTGATTCTAGGTTCGGAGGTTGGTTACGTGTAAGGAAGACACAGTAAGCCATCACCCTACCCCGCCCTTGCGGTACCTACATGTCTATTCACCCTAGATTCACTCATTAGAGTCTTCAACTAATACATATCCAAAACTATCCACTTCAGAAAAAGAACGTTTAAAAAGAAATTTAACATGATGTATGATATGCAAATGCAAGAAAAAGATTTGATTTAGAAATAAATTTTGAAAAGACTTGATTTTATTTTAGAGAAGAGATTTGAAAAGATAGATTTGATTTTGAAAGAAAGTTTTGGAGATTGGAAATAGAGGTTTGAAAATAGAAATTTAGAATTGGAAGTTTGAAAATAGTTATGGAAGTGGCGATTTGAAAAAGGCTGTGGAAATAAAAGCTTGAAAAATGTTGTGACCGCACCCATGAGGGTTGCCTATGTATCCTTTTGGAGGAATCAGGTCAGTCGTAGTTCGGACAAAAGTCTGATTGAAAATAGAAGGTTTGAATTTGAAAAAGATTTGATTTGAACTTAGAATAGAAAATTTGAAATTGGAATTTGGAATTGAAAAGATTAGACTGTGATTTAGAAAGATAGAACTTAGAAGAAAGATTTGGACTTGTTTTGGAAAGATTGAGATTTGGGAAACCTAGACTTAGGAGAGATAGAATTTAGAAAGGACTTGAGATTAAGAAAGATTTGACTTAAATGTTGGACTGGGAAGATTAGGGAAGTTAGAATTTAGGAAATATTCGTTTTAGGAAAGTTTCAAAATAGGAGAGTTTTGGTTTAGGAAAGTTTTTATTTTAGGAAAGTTTCAATTTGGAAATATTTTGAAATAGGAAAGTTTTGAAATAAGAAAGTTTTGAAAGTTGGAAAGTTTAAAATTTAGAAAATTTCAAAATTGGAATGTTTAGAATTTAAAAAGTTTCGAAATTGGAATGTTTAGAATTTAGAAAGTTTCGAATTTAGAAAGTTTTGACTTAAGAAAGTTTTGAATTTAGAAAGTTTAGAATTTTAGAAAGATTCAAAGTTTGAGTTTAAGAAACACTTGAGATCAGGAAAGGTTTGAGTTTAAGAAAGATGTGAAAATTTAGATTTGGAAAGTTGAAATTTGGAAAGGTTGGAATTAGGAAAATGTTGAAATTAGAAAAGATTTGTGTCGCGCTCAGTTTTTCGCACTCGAGGAATATACACACAAGTGGGAAAAATGTTGTACTCTCTCGTTAGAACTCACTCTCCTAGAAGAATGAGTGCGACTAGCTTTTAATTGAAAATAGATTTGAATAAAGGGCTTTTAAAAAAGATTTGGAGTCGCCACCTAACTTGATTTAGGTGAGTTAGGTCACCTAAAAACTAAGAATAATCCGAAAACTACACTTAGGGTTTTGAAAAATATTTTTGAAAATACCACCTCAAGAGAGGGTTTTTAAGAAAACGGGTTGTTTGGCAACCTTTGGAAAACATTTAGCCCTTTTTTGAAAAATAACTCCATTTTTGGTCTATGAAAACAGTGATTCTAGGTTCGGAGGTTGGTTACGTGTAGGGAAGACGCACTAAGCCATCAACCTACCCCGCCCTTTCGGTACCTACATGTCAATCTACCCTAGATTCACCTATGAGAGTCTTTAACTAACTATTGTTCAATCTTAACCACTTTATAAAATAATGTTTAAAAAGATATGATGCATGATATGCAAGTGCAAGAAAAGATAATTGTTTTAGAAATATATTTGAAAAGAAGAATTTGATTTGATTTTAGAAGAGAGATTTGAAACGATAGATTTGAAATTAGAAAGTTTGAAAGATTAGAAATAGAATTTTGGAAATAGAAATTTGAAATTGGAAATTTGAAAATAGATTGGAGATTTGAAAAGATTGTGGAATTTGAGATTTGAAAAATGTGGAGGAATTTGAAATCTGAAAGAAGTTGTGGAATTGGAAATTTGAAAAATGTTGTAGAAATTGAGATTGGAAAAATGTTGTGACCGCACCCATGAGGGTTACCTACGTATCCTTTTAGAGGAATCAGGTTAGCCGTAGTTCGGACCGGAGTCCGATTGAAAATAGAATGTTTAATTTGAAAAAGGAGTTGAATTGGAAATTGGATTGGAAAATTGAGAAATTGAACTTTGATTGGAAGATTTGAAAATACTTGACTTTGGAAAACTTGGTTTTAGGGAACCTAGACTTAGGAAAAAGAGAATTTAGAAAGGACTTGAGATTTAGAAATATTTGACTTGAATGTTAGACTTGGAAGATTTAGGAAAGGATTGGATTTAGGAAAGATTCGAATTAGGAAAGGTCCGATTTAGGAAAGTTTCGAATTAGGAAAGTTTTATTGTTTGGAAAATTTCGAATTAAGAAAGTTTTGAATTAGGAAAGTTTCGAAATTAGGAAAGTTTTGAATTAAGAAAGTTTCAACTTAGGAAAGTCTTGAATTTTGGAAAGTTTAGAAAACAAGAAACTTTTGAAAATAAGAAAGTTTTGAGTTTAGAAAGTTTAGGATTTAGAAAGTTTTAAAGTTTGAGTTTAAGAAAATCTTGAAATTAGGAAATGTTTGAATTTAGGAAAAGTTTGAAAACTTAGATTTGGCAAGTTGAGATTTGGAAAGGGACAGAGTTAGGAAAGGGTTAAATTAGGAAAGATTTGGAAGCTTAATGTTTTAGGAAAGATTTGAAAGCTTTAGGAAACTTTTGATTTAGGAAGGAAGGAAATTAGGAAAGAGGGGAATTAGGAAAAATTTGGACTAGGAAGGGATTGGATTTTGTTTCTAAAAGAGAAGATTTGTTTTTGTTTCAAAAAATGGAGGATGGGATCTAGTTTCCTAAACGGGAGATTGGATTTGATTTTCTAAAGGGAAGATTTGATTTGACAAGGATTTGGAAAAGGAAGTTTTAGAAATCCTAGATTTGAAAAACTATAGTTTTGACATAGAAAATAGGTTTTGGAAATATGTATAGTTTTTATGTAGAAACAAGAGGTTTTGGAAACCTAGGTTTTAAGGCAAGTTTGAAAACCATGTTTTTGGAAAGAAAATTAGGGTTTCCTAATTGTTAGCTCTAGGGCTTGACTTGGCTCTAAGGAAAGAGTTTTTTTGGAGAGAATGTTTTTGGAAGCGAGTTTTTGAAAGGAAACCCTAGAGGGGAGTTTCTAGAAGAAAAATTTTAGAAAGAGAGTTTTTGGAGAGAGTTTTGGAAGGAGATTGTTAGAGAGAATTTTTAGAAAAGAGACGTAGGGGGCATTTTTTAGAAAGTAGATTTTGGGGAGAGTGTTTTGGAAAGGAGTTGAAAAATGGAGTTTTGAAAAATAAATTTTTGGAGGGGATTTTTGAAAACAACTTTGAAAGAGAGAGTTTTAGGAAAGTATGTTGGAAAAGAGATTTTTTTAGGAAGAGAGACTTTTGAAAAAAATTTTTTTAGAAGGTATAAAAATGTCACATTTTTCTAAAGTGATTCTAACCATAAGAGGGCTAGAACCACTTTAGGAAAGTGGTTTTGAAAACAACAAGATTTTGAAAATATGGACCATGTTGGTCACTTTAAATATAACACTTTCCTAAAGCAACCCTAGCCATGGAAAAGCTAGAATCACCCTAGGATTGTGATTTTGAAAACATATTTTGAAAAAAGAGATTTTGATGCAATTTTGAAAACAAGTTTAATGCAAATTTTGAAAACGGGTTTGAAAACGATTTTTTGAAGATGCAAGATCATGATATGCACAATGCAAATTTGGGGTCATGAACATACAATGTTAAGGCTTCACCACATAATTATGGGGGCCGAACCCACGTGGTCTCCGGTTAGCCTAAAGGAAAGCCCCCGACACGGTGACCCTTCAATAGTCTAATTCTACACATGGACCGGAAGTCCCCTTGTTTCAAGCATGCAAAGAAAGAGGGGGGGGGGGGGAAGAGATAGGGGATTAAAATAGAGAAAACCCAAGTGGGTTAGGAGAGAAAAGAGAGAGGGGGAAATGCGAAAATTTAAATAGAAAGCCTACAATATGTCTTATTTATTTTGCGCGCTTTGCTTGTCTTTGATCTTCGTTTTGATCTTCGTCTTCAATCCTCAAGAGTTGTCTTCAATCTTCAAACTTCAGATTGTAGCTCTTTAAGTCTTCAAAGGAGGGTTGGAGGCTAGTGTATAAATGTATGGGGGTGTGTACTAGTGTATAGAAGGCTAGGGTTTAGTGTATGGTGGCTAGGGTTTGGAAAACCTAAGGAAGCTAGGGTTCAGGGAGTGTTCGAGCTCTGTATATCGAAATATATGATTTTTAGACTGAGTTTGCGGACTCCTTTCACATTGGAAGAGGCTCTGTATTTATAGAGAGGGGAATGCACTGGCGCCTGTTGCAGTGGCACCAGGCCAAAACTTACACTGGCGCCACTATGAGTGGCGCAAGGCCATTTTTTGGTTTGGCGCCACTAGTAGTGGTGCCAGCCATTTAGGAAATGTTTAAGGTCGGCAAGCAACGTATCTTTGACTAGATTTGGGCGCCTGTACTAGTGACTATCATGTAATTTTTAGCCTGACTTCACTAGGAGTGACTCCGGAAAGTCCGAGAATGATTTAAGGGACCGGGAATGGCCCGGAAGGCTAGAAAAGAGCAGGAACACTTAAAATAGTGTCCCGGAGGTATTTGACTTGAAAAATGAGCATAGGATGTGTCGGAAGGGTTGACCGAGCCTTTAGGGGCAAAACGGTCAATTGGGTCGGAAAGCTACCGGGACGAACTCGGATTGTCCCGGAAGAAGACTCGAAATTTGGAAACATTATTCAGAATATTCCCAAAGGTTTCCAGTTTGATTCCCAGAGCCGGTGTGGTCGGAAAAGGAGACCGGCCCATTAGGGGCAAAACGGTCATTTTGTATCGGGTTTGCCAGAACTGACTCGGAATGATCCGGAAAGGTAAAGGAAGGTTGAGAACACTACAAAAAGCAGTCTCAGAAGGTTACCGGTTTGATACCCAGAGCCGGTGTGGTCGGTAAAGGAGACCGGCCCACCAGGGGCAAAACGGTCATTTTGTACTGGGTTGGCTGGAACTGACTCGGAATGATCCAGAAAGGTAGAGGAAGGTTGAGAATACTATAAGAAGTAATCTCAGAAGGTTACCGGTTTGATACCTAGAGCCGGTATGGTTCCTGGAGCGTTTGAATGCCTAGGGGCAAAATGGTCATCTTGACCGGAAAGTCTCAGAAAAGGCCCAAGGGGCAGTTTGGTCATTTTTCACCAAAGTGGGCTAGCAGACACTGGTGTTGATCTGGGTTTTGAGTGTTTCTGCCACTCTGATGGCAGTCGTCGTGACACAGGGGTTTGTTGGCAATTCCTTATATCGACCTGCTTACGAGTATTTCTGCTACTCGGACGGTTGTGATGTTTGCGAGTATTTCCGCTACTCGGACCATCTCGAGAAATAAATTTTCTCAAGAGAGGGATTGGAATTAGAAAGGGGTCTTATCGTCTTCGAAAAGACGCGCCTAATTTGGAACCGTCTCGGGAAATAAACTGTCTTGAGAGAGGGATTGGAATTGGAAAGGGGTTTTATCGTCTTCAAAAAGACGTGCCTAATTTGGAACCGTCTCAAGGAATAAACTGTCTCGAGAGACGGATTGGAAAGGGGACTTACCATCTTCGGAAAGACGTGCCTGATTTGGAACCGTCTCGATGAATAAACTGTCTCGAGAGAGGGATTGGAAAGGGGACTTATCGTATTCAGAAAAACGTGCCTGATTTGGAACCGTCTCGAGGAATAAACTATCTCGAGAGAGGGATTGGAAAGGGGACTTACCATCTTCGGAAAGACGTGCCTGATTTGGAATCGTCTCGAGGAATAAACTGTCTCGAGAGAGGGATTGGAAAGGGGACTTATCATCTTCGGAAAGACGTGCCTGATTTGGAATTGTCTTGAGGAATAAACTGTCTCGAGAGAAGGGTTGGAGTTGGAATTGGAGAGAACAATGCCCCTAAGGGCATTTTGGTCATTTTGCCTCTATTTGGGCCTGGCAGGCCCACGAAGCGATGGACAGACGAGATTTAGACTTAGAGAGTCGGTTTCGATTGGAATACGTCCATATTAACTTGAGTACAAGTCTGGACGGAGCGTAGACTGCCGAGCAGTCAAAAATAGGGTGCTTACAGCTACCCTTCTTTTACTGTCTGTTTGTCAAAGACAGAAAACGATAAAAGTAAGAGTCCCATGTTGACCGCGAGGCAGTCGGAGGGACGGACATTGGAAATATTTCGACAACGGGGGTCGAAAATGGATAGCGGGCCAAAAAAGGCCTTCGAAAATGAGATTTGGTGGGAAAGGGGGCAAAGCTGCCCAGAATTTGCAAAAAAGGCTTGGCGTATCTCCTAGTGGCGCCAGGCTTAGAGTTAAAACCAGAAAATTTCTGGTTCGAACAGCCGCAACATTTTGGAGTGATTTTGCAAATCCAAGAGACTTCACGTGAAAATTGACTTGAACTTTGAAGGGGCACTTCTTGGAGACCACGGGTGATTGCTGGAAGGAGGCCACGTCACCGGAAAAGTAGCCGGAAGGAGGCCATATCGCCGGAAAAGTCGCCAGAAGAGAAGATTTTGCCGGAGAACTTCCAAAAAGTGAGTTTTCAAATTTTTGTTGTTTTCGATGTATGGAACTTTGTTTGAATCATGTGAATAGTGGAGCTTGATGTTTTGATGTGTTTTGAACATGATGGTGATATTATTTTTGCATTTTGGTGCTTGTTTGATTGAATTTGAGTGATTATATGTGAATATGTGAAGGGTTTTTTTTTAAGGAATAGGGAATTTGTTCCTACAAGCTTGGGCATGGGGTTTTCTGGCTATATTTTTGTGCAATGTGCCTTAGAAAAATGTGTTTAACAACTATAAGAAGTTTTGTGATTTTTTTGAAAACTCGGTGAATTTTTGATTTTTTTGAAAAATAGGAAAATACTTAGAAAATTTAGGACAATGAGAAAACTCAGAAAATTGATGAAATTTTTGGAGTTTAAAATTTGAAAAAGCTAGGAATATTTTTGGAAAAATATTTAAAATGATTTTGAAGAATTTTAAAGCATTTCTGAAAACCGTTGATTTATTGAAAAAATAAAACATGTGTTTTGAAAATTTTGAAAAATTGAAAAGTGTGCACGGGTGCTGATGTCATGTGATTGTGACAATGTGAAGTGCACGTTTTGTGTTTTGTGTTGATGTCATGGGTGTTATAGGGGCCATTTTTAAACAGGACTTTGCCGAAATTTTTAGAAATTAGGGAAACGGGTTAGAAAAAGTTGTTTTTTTAGAAATAAAATCTTTTTGAAAGAAAAAGACAAAAAACTCTTGAGATATGATTTGAAGTTAGGAAATCAAGATGTGTACGTAGGAAATTTTTTTTTATCATTTAAAATCTTTCATTCAGTCTGTTTGTGTTAGTTGTTTATTTTATTTTATTATTATTTGAATTGCATGCATGGTATGTTAACATCTCTTACCTTGGCTTACCTTTTCAAGATGACAGACGCGGGTGATGACTGTTCTGAGAGGAGACGCCACTCGGGGAAGGCGGCTCGGACAGATTCCACTGGCGGTTCTAATCGATCTAGAGGTAGTCGACGATCTACCGGACGATCCTCCTCCAGTCAAAGTGGGCAGGGGAGTAGGCCACCTTGTAAGCACCCCATTTTTGACCGCTCGGCAGTCTACACTCCGTCCAGACTTGTTTTCAAGGCATTGTGGAGATATTCCAATCGAAACCAATCCTCTAGGTCCAAATTCCGTCTTTCCATCGCTTCGCGGGCCTGTTAGGCCCAAATAGAGGCAAAATGATCAAAATGCCCTTAGGGGCATTGTCCTTTCTTATTCCAATTCCAATCGCTCTCTCGAGACAGTTTATTCCTCGAGACGGTCCGAGTAGCAAAACTACTCATAAAACCGTTAGAGTAGCGGAAATACTCACAAAACCGTTAGAGTGGCGGAAACGCTCACAATCCAGGCACGTCTCTTTGAAGACGGTAAAACCCCTTTCCAATCCCACTCTCGAGACAGTTTATTCCTCGAGACGGCTCCAATCCAGGCATGTCTCTTCGGAGACGGTAAGACCCCTTTCCAATCCCTCTCTCGAGACAGTTTATTCCTCGAGACGGTCCGAGTAGCAAAACTACTCACAAAACCGTTAGAGTAGCAAAACCGTTAGAGTAGCGGAAATACTCACAGAACCGTTAGAGTAGCGAAAATACTCACAGACTCGTTAGAGTAGCGAAAATACTCACAGACCTGTTAGAGTAGCGGAAATACTCACAGAACCGTTAGAGTAGCGGAAATACTCACAGACCCGTTAGAGTAGCGGAAATACTCACAAAACCGTTAGAGTAGCGGAAATACTCACAACCCCGTTAGAGTAGCGGAAATACTCACAACCCCGTCCTAGTAACGGAAATACTCACAAATCATCAACCCCGTCCGAGTAGCGGAAATACTCACAAATCATCAACCTCGTCCGAGTAGCGGAAATACTCACAAATCATCAACCCCGTCCGAGTAGCGGAAGTACTCACACCATGAGAGTGGCGGAAACACTCAAAACCCAAGTCAACACCAGTGTCTGTTAGCTCACTTCGGTGAAAAATGACCAGACTACCCTTAGGACCTTTTCCGAGACTTTTCGGTCAAGATGACCATTTTGCTCCTAAGCATCCGAATGCCCCGGGAACCACACTGGCTCTGGTTATCAAACCGGTAACCTCTTGAGACTACTTTTTATAGTGTTCTCAACCTCCCCTTACCTTTTCGGATCATTCCGAGTCAATTCCGGCCAACCCGGTACAAAATGACCGTTTTGCCCCTAGAGGGCCGGTCTCCTTCTTCGACCATACCGGCTTTAAGTATCAAACCGGTAATGTCTCGAGAATACTTTTTATAGTATTCTCAACCTTCCTTTACCTTTTCGGACCATTCCGAGTCAGTTCCGGCAAACCCGACACAAAATGACCGTTTTGCCCCTAGTGGGCCGGTCTCCTTTTCTGACCACGCCGGCTCTGGGAATCAAACCGGCAACCTCTGGGAACATTCTAAACAATGTTTCCAGATTCCAAGTCTTTTTCCGGGACAATCCGAGTTCGCCCCGGCAGTTTTCCGGTCCGGTTGACCATTTTGCCCCTAAAGGCCCGATCGACCTTTCCGACACATCTTATCTACATTTTTCAAGTCAAATACCTCCAGGACATTATTTTAAGTGTTCCTGCTCCCTTCTGGCCTTCGGGGTCATTCCCGGCTCCTCCAAATCATTCCCGGACTTTCCGGAGTCATTCCTAGTGAAGCCAGACTAAAATTTACATGGTAGTCACTAGTACAGGCGTCCAAATCTAGTCAAAGATAAGTTGCTTGCCGACCTTGAATCTTTCCTAATTGGCTGGCGCCACTAGTAGTGGCGCCAAGCCAAAAAATGGCCTGGCGCCACTCCTAGTGGCGCTAGTGTATAATTTGGCCTGGCGCCACTGCAACAGGCGCCAGTTTTGTCCAACCTCTATAAATACAGAGCCTCATTCAACGTGAAAGGGGTCTGTAAACTTAACCTAAAAATCCTATATTTCGATATACAGAGCTCGAGCACCTCCAAAACCCTAGCCTCCCTAGGTTTTCCCAAACCCTAGCCACTATAGACAAACCCTAGCCTCCTATACACTCATACACACCCCATACACTCATACACTAGCCTTCAACCATCCCTTGAAGACTTGAAGAGCTGCCATCCAAAGCTTGAAAACAACTCCTAAAGACTGAAGGTGAAGATCAAGACAAAGACCGAAGACCGAAGACTGCACGGCGCGCAAAATAAACTAGATACAAGGTAGGCTCCCTATTTAAGTTTCCGCACTTCCCCTCTCTCTTTTCTCTCTCCAACCCACTTGGGTTTTCTCTATTTTAATCCCCCATCTCTTTCCCCCCCTTTCTTTGCATGCTTGAAACAAGGGGATTCCCGGTCCATGTGTAGGATTGGACTATTGGAGAGTCACCGTGTCGGGGGCTTTCTTCTAGTCTAACCAAAGACCACGTGGGTCCGGCTCCCTTGATTATGTGGTGAAGCCTTAACCTTGTATGTTCACGACCTCAAATTGCATTGTGCATATCATAGTCTTGCATTTTCCAAAATTCGTTTTGAAAAAGTTGTTTTCAAAAATTGTTTTCATACTTGTTTTCAAAATTGCATCAAAAGCTCTTTTTCAAAAACATGTTTTCAAAATCACAATCCTAGGGTGATTCTAGCCTTTCCATGGCTAGGGTTGCTTTAGGAAAGTGTTACATTAAAAGTGACCTTTTGGTCTATATTTTCAAATATTGTTGTTTTCAAAACCGCTTTCCTAAAGTGGTTCTAGCCTTCTTATGGTTAGAATTGCTTTAGGAAAGTGAGATGTTTTTACACCTTCTAAAAACTCTCTTTAAAAATCTCTTCCTAAAAATCTCTTTTTCAACATACTTTCCTAAAACTCCCCTTTTCAAAATTGATTTCAAAAACTCCCTTCCAAAATCTATTTTTCAAAACTCCCTTTTTCAACTCCTTTCCAAAATCCTCTCCCCAAAATCCACTTTCTAAAAATCTTCCCCAAAGATCTTTCTAAAAACTCTCTTCAACAATCTTTAACCAAAAACCTTTCTAGAAAAACTCTCTCCAAAAAAAATCTTTCCAAAAAACTCTCTTTCCAAAATCTTCCTTGTAGAAATTCCCCTCTAGGATTTTCCTTCCAAAAACTCCCTCTTCAAACACACTTTCCAAAAAACTCCTTCCTAGGATTCCCTTCTAGAAAATCTACGTTTCTAAAAACGCACTTTCTAAAAATCCCTTTTCCTTGGAGCCCAAGTCAAGCCCTAGAACCCACAATTAGGAAACCCTAAATTTTCTTCCCAAAAACATGGTTTTCAAACTTTGCCCCAAACCTAGGTTTCCAAAACCTCTCGTTTTCTACATCAAAACTATACATGTTTCCAAAACCTCTTTTCTACGTCAAAACTATAATTTTCTAAACCTAGGGTTTTTAGAATCTCCTTTCCAAATCCTTGCCAAATCCTATCTTCCCTTTAAGAAACCGAATCAAATCTCCCCGTTTAGGGAACTAGATCCCGTCCTCCGTTTTTGGAAACAAAATCCAACCTTTCTTTTTTAGAAACCAAATCCAATCCCTTTTTAATCCAAACCTTTCCTAATTCAATTCCTTCCTAGACCATAAGTTTCCTAAACCTAAACTTTAAACCTTTCCTTAAATTTCAAAATCCAACTCTTTCCTAATTCAAATCCTTCCTAAACTTCTACTTTCCTAAATCTTAAGTTTCCAAAACTTGAACGTAAAAATCTTTCCTAAACTTTAAAACTCAACTTTCAAATCTTTCCTAGTTCAATCCTTTCCTAATTCTATCCCTTTCCAAAATCTTTTTCAAATCCAAGCTTTCAAACCTTTCTTAAACTCAAACCTTTCCTAATCTCAAGAT
Source organism: Euryodendron excelsum (assembly GCA_033060915.1). NCBI lineage: Eukaryota > Viridiplantae > Streptophyta > Magnoliopsida > Ericales > Pentaphylacaceae > Euryodendron > Euryodendron excelsum. The sequence continues at coordinate 29,522,282 of CM065378.1, read as the reverse complement.
TTTCTAAAATTCTAAAACTTTCTAAATCTTAAACTTTCTAAATTTCAAATCTTTCCAAATTCAAAACTTTTTAAATTTGAAACTTTCTCAAGTTAAATCTTTCTAAACCTAAATCTCCCCAAAATTCTAGACTTTCAAAAACTTCAACATCTTTCCAAATCTAAGACTTTTCTAAACTCAAAACTTTCTTAATTCAAACATTTCCTAAACTAAAAACTTTCCTTTTTCAAACATTTCTAAAACGAAACTTTCTTATTTTCAAAACTTCCTTGTATTCTAAACTTTCCAAAATCAAAACTTCCCTTTTTCAAACATTTCTAAATTCGAAATTTTCTTAATTCAAAACTTTCCTAATTCCAAAACTTTCCAAAAATGAAACTTTTCTAATTTCAAAACTTTCATAAACCTACAATTTTCCTAATTTCGAAACTTTTCAAAAATGACACTTTCCTAATTCGAAACTTTCCTAATCTAAGTTTTTCCTAAATTCCAAGCTTCCAAATCTTTCCAAATCTTCCAAATCCAACATTCCAATCCAATTTTTCTTAATCTCAAGTCTTTCCTAAGTTTCATCTTTCTTAAGTCTAGGTTTCCTAAACCTCCATCTTTCCACAACCAAGTCTTTCGAAAATCCATCTTTTCAAATCAAAGTCCAATCTTTTCCAAAATTTCAATTTCAAATTTCCTTTTCTAATTTCAAATCAAATTCAATGTCCAATTCAAGTTCCTTCTTCAATCCACTCTTCTATTTTCAATCGGACTCCGGTCCGAACTACGACTGACCTGATTCCCCCAAAGGGATACGTAGGCAACCTTCATTGGTGCGGTCACAATACTTTTCAAACTTTGAATTCCACCCTCATGGGTGCGGTTTTCAAAATCTTTTCAAATCTAAAATTCCAATTTCAAATTTCTATTTTCTAATTTCTACTCTCAATTTTCAAACTTTCCAATTTCAATTCCATCTTTTCAAGTCTATTTTCAAATCAAAGCAATCTCTTTTTAAATCTATTTTTCAATTCTTTTCTATTGCTTGCATATCATGCATCATGTTAAATTAGTTTTCAAACATTGTTTTTCTAAAGTGAATAGGGTTGAATATTAGTTAGTTAAAGACTCTCATAGGTGAATCTAGGGTAGATTGACATGTAGGTACCGAAAGGGCGGGGTAGGGTGATAGCTTAGTGCGTCTTCCCTACATGTAACCAACCTCCGAACTTAGGATCACTGATTTCAAAGACCAAAAGGAGTTATTTTTCAAAAAGGGCTAAATGTTTTCCAAAGGTTGCCAAACAACCTGTTTTCTTTAAAAACCCTCTCTCGAGAAGATATTTTCAAATCGTTTTTCAAAAACCCTAAGTGTAGTCTTCGGGTTATGCTTAGTTTTTAGGTGACCTAACTCACCTTAATCAAGTTAGGTGGCGACTCCGAATCTTTTTCAAAAGCCCTTTATTCAAACCAATTTTTCAATTCAAACCTAGTCGCACTCATTCTTTTAGGAGGGTGAGTTCTAACGAGAGAGTACAGCATTTTTTCCGCTTGTGTGAGTATTCCTCGAGTGCGAAAAATCTGGGCGCGACACACCTGTCAACCCTTTTCCCCCAATTGAGCAGGCTTTCACAGAGGAGATTGGTGCCGAGGAGGAAGTACCGGGCCTTGGGGATCAGGTGACCAGTTATGGGAGAGCTTCTTCTAGGCATAGGCAGACGGATGCTGACTTGGGAGATCTGCAGATACCGGACGTCCCACCACTCGGGGATCTTGCTTATCACCCTAGTGTGTACTCTAGACAGCATTTGCCTCATTCGCGAGTACATATAGCTTTCAAAGGGGCTGTTCATCAAGTCTTTGTGACTATGCAACGGGCTGCCCCATCATTCCACACCTTCTTGGCGGAGATTGGATTTGGTGCCTTCATGGGATTACAGGCTAACCGCTTGAACCGGCATTTAGTACTGGCGTTGGTTGAGCGGTGGTTCGGGGAGACCGGGACCTTTCATTTTGTCGGCTTCAAGTTAGGTCCTACTCCTTTGGATTGGGCGATTATTATAGGGCTCTCCTTTGTCAGCCGGCGGATCACCCTGTATCCAGTCAATAGGGACGAGGCCTGTTTGCTGTTGGACTTGCCTCCTCCTGAGCGTTCTCCCTTCCCAGTCTCTTGGATCTGTCAAGATGACCGTACTTTTGCTACTGAGCCATCGCCTGCCAGGCGGGACATCATGAGACGGCGACTTGTGTTGTATATCATCTTTAGCTGCTTCTGCAATAACAACAAGTCACTCGTGCCGTGTCGTTTGGTGAGTATAGTAGCCGATCTTGGAGCCTTATCTGAGCTGGACTGGGGGTCTTTTTCCTTTGGCTGCTTTCTTCGGTCGATGCGGGTTCAGACTTCTTCCCGTTGGGGCAGCATGACTAGCTTCTGCCTTTTCCTTGTCTAGTGGAGTTACGAGTACCTGCCAGTGCGTCGCCCTGCAGTTGTTGAGGATGACCTCTATCCTCGTGCTTTGAGCTGGGCTCGTGACCGAGTAGCCCAGCGATCGGAGATTACTGATTTTGTGATGCTCCGGGCTAACCTGGAGCTGATTAAGGCGAGGGATGCGACCTGGAGGCCCTTCATTGGATCAGTCCATTACGAGACAGTCCGGTACTTGGTCCCGTTGTCCCTGTCGAGAGCTGCTTTTCTCAGTGATGACACTTGGGAGTCTTATCTTGGAGAGCGACACTGGCGGCAGTTTCATGAGGAGTTCCGATCAGCAGGAGCTTCGCCAGAGTATATGTTTGGAGCCCTGGTGGTGGGAGTGCCTATCCCTTATCAGGAGCATCAGCCAGGTGCCGAGTTCTTGCTTCCTCCAGATACAGATTATGCTGCGCACTTTGGGGCTCATTCGGTCGGTGCCTTCACTCAGTTTAAGGTAGTAGTTGGCGAGTATGCTATTGGCCAGGAGGTGGTTGACCTGTGGCACCGAGCTGGAGGATATATGCCCTAGGCTGAGTTTACTACTGTGAGAGACCAGAGAGACCAGTACCAGATGGAGCAAGATCAGTACCAGGCCGAGGTGGCTTCCTTGACGGCTCGGTTATCTCAGCTGGGTGGTGGGGGGGTAACTTATTCTTTCTTTGCTTCTTCTTGCTCTGCTGCTGTTTAGTTTCTTTTATATGCAGCTGATTTCGGTTCTATCTTCCTTGCAGGATGGTGGTGCTTTGAGTAGTTATCCACCTCCTCCGATGCCGGGTTTCGGGGATTTTGATCCAGATGATATCGACTTTGACCTGTGATAGATGCCCCTTGTAGAGACTCTGATCCTCTTTTGCCCCTTGTCCCTGAGTTATATTTATGTTAGACAGTTTTATTTTGATATTTTGTACAAAAATGGATATTTATGGTACTTAGATGCATAGATAGACAGATACATTTATGATCTTTACAGCTAGGCATATAATCAGATGCATGTGATGTATGATGATGTTAGACATCTATTACATGAATTGATGTTGGTGACTTCTATTTCTACAGGGAGTTATATCCCATGTGTGTGAAGCCCATGCTGTTTTTTTTTTTTTTTTTAACATATGTACAAGTTAAAAATATGTTAATAGAATTGGGTGCTGTTAGACTTGTAGTCCTGGGAATGGTAACTCCCTCCTCTTCAGGGATTTAGCCTTTCTTCTGGCTCGACCTTACCTTGATTGGATGATAGCACTTCGTACCTTTCTCAACCTCTTGATCGCCTCCAACTCTCTATCTTAGGGTTAGTGTATAGGGTTATTGGGCTGAGACTCTCGACTCTCGGGGTTTTTGCAACAACTTGCCTGACCTTTGGTAGAGCGATAAGTGGCCAATCATTTCAATCCGAGGAGACTTTGTTTGGGACTGTAATGTAGGCTAGGTTATGGGGTTTTAGAAACAACGGGATATGCAGGCTCAAATTTGATGTTGTTTTTGATAGGGTTTAGATCCATACCATCCTTGACTACTTTTCAGTAGGATTAGCATTCTTCTTTAGCTTTGGCAACGTATCTAGCTCATTTAGATCAAGCAATCCACTTTCAATCAGAGTGGACTTTAGTAGGGTTGTAATGTAGGTCATGGTTTTGGGGTTTTACAAGAAAGGGTAATGGCTCGAACCTATTGTTTCTATTGGGTTTTTTCGTAACCTAGGATCACCTTTAAATTTCCTTCTTACTTTTCACATGATTTCTCAGGGTGAAAATAACCTTGTTCTTTCACCCTTTCCATATGTCTTTTGAAATAACCGTGACTCTCTTTTCTTTCGATCCTCTTATTATGCTTTTAAAGATGACTTAATCATGATTTTCTTCAGACCTTTCCTTAAAAGCTTTGTTTTTTTTTTTTTGGGCCTCTTGCCCCTTGGCGACTCCTTTCCATTGCTTTTTCTTTCTATTCATGAAATGAAATGAATAATCCTTTGACCCTTTTTCCTTAGGCTTTTTTCTCAGCAGTTCAATTTACCCGATGTGGGCGGTGATCCCTAGGTTGGAGTTTTCTCAAGAAAAGGATAGGTGGCTCAACAGGTTTGGCAAGGGGTTGTTTTTTTACTGTATGGGAAATGAAATAAGGGCCTCTCTTCATTTTAAATTAGATTGCTTGATCTATAGAGCTTTCATTGCTGTCTTAGCACGGCGAGGGTGGATACCATTCCTAGAGTTCTCAAACTATTGTCTGCCCCAGTGTGGGGAGGACAGTCTTGGATTAGGGTTGACAAAGAAAACTTCGTTTGTTGCGAGGCTCTAGGAGTTAAGCAAAGGGAATATGGGTACATTTGTTTATTTATTTAGTCATTTATTCTTTTACTTATATGTGGGGAAATGAAAGATGGCTCCTCTTTATTTTGATAAACTGGCCACATATCGCTTAGCTTCAGAGTCCTGCAAGTGTTGCCTTTGGGTAGTATCCTCACTCATCCTTATTCTCTATCTCTGTGGAAGGCTGATCATTTGGCGAGTGGTTACCTCATGCTATCATCTCTTCAAGTTGGATTATTCCATAAGATAAACCATGCCCCTTGCGTAGAAAGTAGTCACTACTCCCCAGGGAAGACAAGACAACAACAATGGAATAAAAGACTGTCATTTGATTATTATTATTATTTTTACGGAAAACATAAAGTTCTTATGCAATAAGAAAATGTAAACATTAATTTAAAGATAGAAAGTGAAAGGGATAGAAAGAAAGTGGGTGAAAACACCCATCTCTTGTACGCTTTTGCAAGGAATCCATTTTTAGTAAGGTCTTGGGCCGCTGCCCTTGTCTGCATTCCATTCACGGTTGAGATTTTCAGCCAAGGCAAGATAGGTAGATGCTTCTCCCGGAGTTCCAAGTGAGTTGGCTGTGATGATGTAATTGTCAGCTTTTTTGACTGTCTTGCCTTCATTTGTTTGCTCCGGAGTTTCTCTAACAAACCACTCGGGCAACTCGTATTCGTCCAGCTTGATAGGTCGTGCCCAGGGTTTTCTGCTCTAGCCTCCAATTGGGGCTCGATGCTCCTCAGGTGTACACAATGGGAGATTTTTATTACCTAGTTTGGACAGCTCCTGGTTAATTTTCTTCACAGATTCATATGTGAGTTTGTGTTCGGGGGTCGGCATTTTATCGGGGTTGCATCGTAACCAAGTACGACTCTGTTTCATATCGTCGCATTCCATCTCCTCCCCATCCTTGTAATATATTTCTTAGCATGCACCAAAACAAACCTTGTTGTTACCAAACTTTGTAACGATGTTGACGGTGCGGTTCAGTGAAGGGTTTGTAAGGCTGTTCAGAGAAGGATTTGCTGGTCGTACCCCAATGATCTTGTTATCTATCAGGTCTTGAATCTTATGCTTGAGGGTCAAACAATCCTCAGTGTCATGTCCTTAGCTATCCGAATGATACTTACAGCTTGCTGCAGATTTGAAGTAATGAGGCAGAGGATTGGGCTGGGGTCGGGTAGGTATAGGTTTAAGATATCTAGCTGCTAAGAGGCCAAAATAAGCCGCGGTCTGTGAGCACGCGAGTTTAGTAAACGTTCGCTTTTTCCCACTTGTTCGCCTAGGCCGAGGAGGTGTTACAGATGTTTTTGATGATTGGGGACCAAGTTTTGGTGAGATCACAGCTGGGTTGATGGTTCGGGAATTGAAAGGGCTTCGGGTTCTATGTTTCAAAATGGGACAATTTTCGGTGGCAGGGCCACAAGGGTTGGGATGATATCTGAAGGAGAGATTATATAATCCTCGTGTTTGGTTAGGGGTTGGTTTGGAAGGCATTCGAGCAAGGCCCTCGGCCTGGGGAGGTCGTTGGTAAGCAATGGTGGCGGCATAGTCATGGTCTTTCTTCTTTATCTTTTTTTGTCCATCATGGGTTTGGGCCTGCGAGGACTCTACTCGCTCATGGGTTGCGTGGGATAAGAGTGAAAAAAGCATGTCTTCCATTTCAGCCATCTTATGCTTGACTCCTCTCGCCTCTGCTAGTAATTGAGTTAAGGTATCAAGAGTAAGCAATTCCATGCTTGTAAGACTGGGGAGCGAGGGAAGATACCTAAAACCAACAAAAAGGAAAGAGTCAGTGTTTGACCTTGACAAGTCTTTATGCAATGCATGCTCTAAGGTGCCCCTCTTAAGGAGGGAAACTAGTCATGATGTATTGGCCCACTCTTGGAGATAGGGTATTTGCCCCTGTATGCAGATACCTTATTGTCAGATAGGAATCTTCAACCATCCATGCGTTCATTCATAAAAGTAAAGAAGTACATTAAATTTTGGGTTTAAGATACAAAAGAATTGGAATACATTTTAATAGGGGGAGGGGGAATATTTTCCTTTGGACTTCCACCTATCTACTTTTACAAAGGAAAACCCTAAACTACTTTTGAGTCTTCGGATTCGCCTTCCTGGGATTTGATGTCGAGGAGGTCGCTGAGAGACCTTGCTGATTGGTTATCCCTTGTCTTCTTGGCAACCCTATCTCTGTGAGCATAGAGGGATTGGGGCCCCTCTTATGAAATGAATTGAGGTGCATGCCATGAGTCCTTAGGGTTACGTGGGAATCCTTAGGGTTTGGGTAGGTTTAATGCAAGGGAGAGTGACCTTGATGTCACTCTCAATAGGTTGATCATATACATGAAAATGCAGTGACTTGAGTTACTTGGAACTCTTGTCTTGGCATGGAATATGGAGTGCATGAACATGGATATGCAAAGAGTATACAGAGAGAGAGTGCAATAGCAAGGTAAACGTGCATGCATGAGCAGTTAGATAGGCATTATAACAGTATGAATACAGTCAGTATAACAACATGAATAGACAGGTATAAATGAAAGTAAGAGTAGTCGCCCTTTCCTCCGTGGTTTTGAAAACTATGCTTGTATCTTAAATCCGGCAGAGGTTCGGCTATGCATGGTGTCTATATGAGTATGAGGTTGAGGGTTGACTAATGCGTCCTAAAAAGGCTCGGTCCCCGGATCTTCAAACCTAGGCCCACTCCCCGAGGTGGTGCCATGATCAGTTAGTGATCCGAGCGGGGGAACCATCAAGAGGCCGTAGGTGAAGAAACTGACACAGTATCTTGCCCACAACCAATATATTGTTCCCCCTTTCTAACTAGAAAGGACATATCAGGGTAATAATGCAAGTATGCAGAATGCAGGTGCACATGCAGTGTGTGTGTGATTTTTAAAAGTGGAGGAAAGAGCCCAACAACCCCCATTCATCCTGTTCATCACATTCATGCATAGCAGTTAATAAAATTTAAACAAAATGTGTACCTACAAAACAAAGATGCAAGTGTTAGTATGAGGATGGCAAACATAATACAAGATAATATGAATAAATGCATGTTTTGAAAATTTAGTTTTGAAAATTTAAAGTGAATAAGATTGAACAAGTTAATTGAAGACTCTACATGGGTGAAGGGTAAAGAGACATGACTATGGCCTAACCCTCTAAGTGTCCCCAGTGGAGTCGCCAGCTGTCGCGCCCAAATTTTTTGCACTCGAGGAATACACACACAAGTGGGAAAAATGCTGTACTCTCTCGATAGAACTCACCCTCCTAGAAGAATGAGTGCGACTAGGTTTGAATTGAAAATAGATTTGAATAAAGGGCTTTTGAAAAAGATTTGGAGTTGCCACCTAACTTAATTAAGGTGAGTTAGGTCACCTAAAAACTAAAAATAATCCGAAAACTACACTTAGGGTTTTTGAAAAATATTTTTGAAAATACCACCTCAAGAGAGGGTTTTTAAGAAAATGGGTTGTTTGGCAACCTTTGGAAAAAATTTAGCCCTTTTTTGAAAAATAACTCCGTTTTTGGTCTATGAAAACAGTGATTCTAGGTTCAGAGGTTAGTTACGTGTAGGGAAGACGCACTAAGCCATCACCCTACCCCGCCCTTTCGGTACCTACATGTCAATCTACCCTAGATTCACCTATGAGAGTCTTTAACTAATTATTGTTCAATCCTAACCACTTTATAAAACAATGTTTAAAAAGATATGATGCACGATATGCAAGTGCAAGAAAAGAGAATTGATTTGGAAATATATTTGAAAAGAAGAATTTGATTTGATTTTAGAAGAGAGATTTGAAAGGATAGATTTGAAATTGGAAAGTTTGAAAAATTAGAAATAGAATTTTGGAAATAGAAATTTGAAATTGAAAATTTGAAAATAGATTGGAGATTTGAAAAGATTGTGGAATTTGAGATTTGGAAAATGTGGAGGAATTTAAAATTTGAAAGAAGTTGTGGAATTGGAAATTTGAAAAACGTTGTAGAAATTGAGATGGGAAAAATGTTGTGACCGCACCCATGAGGGTTGCCTACGTATCATTTTGGAGGAATCAGGTTAGCCGTAGTTCGGACCGGAGTCCGATTGAAAATAGAATGTTTAATTTGAAAAAGAAGTTGAATTGGAAATTGGATTGGGAAATTGATAAATTGAACTTTGATTGGAAGATTTGAAAAGACTTGACTTTGGAAAACTTGGTTTTAGGAAACCTAGACTTAGGAAAAAGAGAATTTAGAAAGGACTTGAGATTTAGAAAGATTTGACTTGAATGTTAGACTTGGAAGATTTAGGAAAGGATTGGATTTAGGAAAGATTCGAATTAGGAAAGGTCTAATTTAGGAAAGTTTCGAATCAGAAAAGTTTCATTTTTTTGGAAAATTTCGAATTAAGAAAGTTTTGAATTAGGAAAATTTCGAAATTAGGAAAGTTTTGAATTAAGAAAGTTTCAACTTAGGAAAGTCTTGAATTTTGGAAAGTTTAGAAAACAAGAAAGTTTTGAAAATAAGAAAGTTTTGAGTTTAGAAAGTTTAGGATTTAGAAAGTTTTAAAGTTTGAGTTTGAAAAAATCTTGAAATTAGGAAAGGTTTGAAAACTTAGATTTGGCAAGTTGAGATTTGGAAAGCGAAAGAGTTAGGAAATGGTTGAATTAGGAAAGATTTGGAAGCTTAATGTTTAAGGAAAGATTTGAATTAAGGTTCCCTAATTGTTGGCTCTAAGGCTTGACTTGGGCTCCAAGGAAAGAGATTTTTAGAAAGTGAGTTTTTGAAAAGAAAAGGTTTTTGGAAGGAGATCTTAAAAAGGAGTTTTTGGAAAGCGAATTTTGGAACGAGAGCTTTTAGAGAGAGAGGTTTTGAAAGGAGAGTTTTTTAGGAAAGAGATTTTTTGGAAAGAGTTTTTAGGAAGAAAACTTAAGGTGCGTTTTTAGAAAGTGAATTTTGTGAAAGGAAGTTTTAAAAATAATTTTTGAAAAGGAGATTGGAGAGAGTTTTTGGAAAGTATGTTGGAAAAAATGTTTTTTAGAAAGACAGATTTGAAAAGAGAGCTTTTAGAAAGTCCATAAAAATATGTCACTGTCCTAAAGTAACTCTAACCATAAGAAGGTTAGAACCACTCTAAGATTGTGGTTTTGAAAACAACAAGGATTTGAAAATATGGACCATATTGGTCACTTTAAATATAACAATTTCCTAAAGAGACCTAGCCATGAAAAGGCTAGAATCACCATAGGATTGTGATTTTGAAAAAGAAATTTTTTTGCAAGTTTTGAAAATGGTTTTGATGCAAGTTTTGAAAACAAGTTGGAAAACGAATTTTGGCGGAATGTAAGATCATGATATGCACAATGCAAGTTGGGGTTGTGAACATACAAGGTTAAGGCTTCACCACATAATCAAGGGGGCCGAATCCATGTGGTCTCCGATTAGACTAAAAGAAGGCCCCCGACACAGTGACCTTCAACAGCCTAATCCTACACATGGACCGGGAAATCATTTGTTTCAAGCATTCAAGAAAGGGGGGGAAGAAGATGGGGGATTAAAATAGAAGAAAAGCCAAGTGGGTTAGGAGAGAGAAGAGAGAGGGGGAAGGTGCGTAAACGTAAAGAGAAAGCCTACCTTATGTCTTGTTTTATTCGCGTTGTTTTGCTTGCTTGGCTTTGGTCCTCGCTTCGCTTTGCATCGTTCTTCGAAGGCTTGTCTTGATCTTCGGGAGCTTCGGGTTGCAGCATTTCAAGTCTTCAATGGAGACTAGTATAGGAGTGTATGTGAGTGTATGGGAGTTAGGGTTTGTATGTGGGGGCTAGGGTTTGGAAAACCTAAAGAAGACTAGGGTTTAAGGAGGCTACGAGCTCTGTATATCAAAAATGAGAGTTTTTAGATTGAGTTTGCAGACCTTTTTCACGCTGGAGAAGGCTCTATATTTATAAAGAGAGGAATGACCTGGCGCCTGTTGCAGTGGCGCCAAGCCAAAGGCGCTAGGCCAAAATTTGGCTTGGCGCCACTAGTAGTGGCGCCAGCCACTTAGGAAAGTTTTAAGGTCGGCAAGTAACGTATCTTCAAAAGATTTGGGCGCCTATACTAGTGACTACCATGTAATTTTTAGCCTGGTTTAAATAGGAGTGACTCCAAAAAGTTCGGGAATGATTTGAAAGGGCCAAAAATGGCCCGAAAGATTGAAAAGGGACAAGAACACTTAGAATAGTGTTCCAGAGGTAGTAGACTTAAAAAAATGATGACGAGATGTGTTAGAAGGGTTGATCGGGCCATTAGGGGCAAGTTAATCGGGATGGAAAGCTACCGGGATGGAAAGCTGCCAAGATGGATTTAGAATATCCCAGAAGAAGACTCGTGATTTCGAAACAGTACTTAGAATATTCCAGGAGGTTACTGGTTTGATACCCAAAGCCGATGTGTTCAGAAAAGGAAAATCGGCCTGCCAGGGGCAAAACAATCATTTTGCACCAGGTTTGCTAGAATTGACTCGGAATGATCTGGAAAGATAATGGAAGGTTGTGAATACTATAAAAATCATTCTCGGGAGACTACCGGTTTGATACCCAGAGCCGGTGTGGTTCTTAGGGTATTCGGATGCCTAGGGACAAAATTGTCATCTTGATCGAAATGTCTCAGAATTGGCTCGAAACTAACTAGAAGGCACCTAAACATGCCGGATTGTCTTCTGGAAGGGTAGACTTATTGTTCTGAGGACTTAGGTACTGTCTCAAGAAACGTGCCAGAAATGGCCCTAGGGCAGTTTGGTCATTTTTCACCGAAGTGGGCTAGCAAGCATTGGTGTTGACCTGGGTTTTGAATGTTTCCATCACTCTGACGGCGGTCCCGTGATACAGGGGTTTGCTGGCAATTCCCTATATCGACCTGTTTACGAGTGTTTTCGTCATTTTGACGGTTGCGATATTTACGAGTATTTTCGTTACTCTAACGGGTCACGATCATTCTAGAGACTGCCTAATCTTTGGAAGCTGCTAGGTGGACTTAGCGCCTGAGAAATCAACTTTCTCGGAAGGCGTGCTGAAACGGACATTTTTGTATTGGCGGGCTAGCAGGCGCCAAAGGTGGACCATTCTATCATCTCGAGAACTTGGGGTCTTGTCCCGGTCGACGGGTTTGAAGGGACTTACCATTCCAAAGAGTTTCTTCAGAAACGTGCCCGACAGGATGGACTTACCGCCTCGAAGAATCAACTTTCTCGAGTGTGCTGGATTTAATTAGAATTGGAATTGGAAAGCGGACCTACCATCTTCGGAAAGACATGCCTATTGGAATTGGACCAATCAATGCCCCTAAGGGCATTTTGGTCATTTTGCCTCTATTTGGGCCCAAAGGGCCCGTGAAGCAATCGATTGACGGGAATAGACTTGGAAAGTTGGTTTAGATTGGAATATGTCCATATTGACTTGAATACAAGTCTGGACGGATTGGAGACTGTCGAGCGAGCAAAAATGGAGTGCTTACAACAATCATATATTGATATTATAAATTTTTAATGAAAAATGGCAAATATAAGTACGATGAATTTCTTTTAGTGTTACCAAATTAAGCTATACCACAATGGAATAAGCATTAAATATGAGTGTACATGTCAATAATATTGAAATATACAAAGAAAATCGACAACTATTCCACCATTAAAATATAAAACATTATAACTAGTATTGTATAGAGTTATAATGGGGTGAAGCTCGAAAGCGACACTGAAATCTCTTCTATAGCGAAGTTTCAAAATTTCATTAGTAATTTTCTCAGAATACGTTACTTATATAATACAATGTCAATACACATTAAATAATTAGTTCTAGGTAGATGATACTTAGTATTAAGTGAACTTGATTCATGGTAAGGTTGTTAGTAACATATTGAAGCCTCAAAAGCAAGTGGAGAGCAAGTGGAGTGAACAATGCTTCAACTCAAAGCTGTCAGGAAGCAAGGCGCGCACTAGCACCCTCTTAAGCTTAACTCAGCAATCACTCTAGAAAAAGGCGCCACTAGGCGCACCCGTAGTGCGTATTAGCACACTCCCCAGTCAGCGAAGCAACCTCCAACTCCAGAGAAGGGCGCCATTAGGTGCGCCCAACCGCGCATTGGCACAGTATGGCGGTTTTGCCCAGAAATGCCTTTTTCAGACTTCGAGACTTGCACTAAAAAAGCTAAAAAGTAGCTTTAGCCTACCTTAGAACTTATGGGAGTCATTTTAGCTATTCTATCTCTCTACAAGTGACCCCTTTTACATCTATTCAAGGCTCCAATCAATCTTAAAAAGAAATTTACACACTTTGGAGAGATATTATCTTTGAAAAAGAGAAAGAGCTGCTTGAACTTATATAGAAAAACTCTCCTTCTTCATTTATACAGAGAAAGTATGTTCTAATAGAGTCTTTTGGGATACTGTCCCTTCCATCCTATAAAAGAGAGAGGAGCTACAAAGAAGATTGATGGGTAAGAGTCTTAGTGAGCTTCTTTCAACCTTAGAAAGTGTACTTAAATGTTTTAAGGGATTTTTTCTTCTTATCTCTATCAGCCTTATTGAAGAGAAGAGAGTAACTTGTGGTGATTCAAGCTGCTAGAGCATAGAGCTTGATCGTGGACTTGGTGGAGAATCAAGTGCTAGAATGAGTTCGTGGATTTGGATAGTGTACGAATTGCAGATTTCAATCCTAGTTGTGGATTCAATGGTGTAAAAGGGTTGTAAAGTATTCTTGTACTTTGTTTCTTATATAGTGCTTGCTTGAAGTTGGACTCCGTGGTTTTCTCTCGCAAGGGTTTCCACACTAAAAATCTTGTGTGTTGATGATTGTGTGTTTATTTTCTATCTATGGTTTGTTTTAGATTTATCATTGCTAACACAGGTTTAACAAATCAGTAGAGGCCTATTCACCCCATCTCTAGGTCCATTGTTGATGAGCTAATCTATATTACTAGAACACTTGGTTTCTCAATTGATATCAGAGCATGACACTCTTAAAACTTGTTTTCAAAATTGTTTATCTTGAGTGAGGTCCTGAAAGTATTTTTAGTAACATGGATTTGCCTAAAGCGGTTAGTTCTAAGGTTAGACCTCAACTATTTGATGGTTTTAATTATCGTTATTGAAAAGCTAGAATGCCTGCGCTTTTGAAGTCTATTGATAAAAGAGTTTGGTTAAGTGTTTTGCAAGGATAGAAATCTCCTACTAAGCTTGTTGAGACTGTGAGTTTTTCTAAACCTATTTCTAAATAGAATAAAGCAGAACTGGAAGAGAGTAGCTAGAATAGGAAGGCTATGAATGATATCTGTAACAATGTCACACTTCAAAAATTTCGTCAAATCTCCAAGTATGAGATTCCTAAAGAAGCATGTGATATTTTAGAGGTCACTCATGAATGTACTAGTGTTGTTGAAGTGTCAAAACTTTAAAGATTGTCCACAAATTTTGAAAATCTCTGTATAGAGGATAATGAAACTTTTAATGAATTTTATGTTAAACTAAGTGACGTAGTTAATTCCAGTTTCAATCTTGGTGAAAAGATTTCAGATTTAAAAAGTGTTAGAAAAATTTTGAGATCTCTTCTAGATCGGTTTTAACCTAAAGTTATAGCTATAGAAGAGAGCAAAGTTAAGGAGCTTGTAGGTTCTCTTCAAATTATAAAGCCAACCTGAAACAAAATAAGATAACCAACAAGAACATAGCATTTAAGTCCATTAAGGTAGGCTTGGAGAATTCTAGTGGAGAAGAATAGGATCTTGACCAAGCTGAGATGACCCTATTTGCTAAAAATTTTAGAAATTTTCTTAGAAGTAGGAAGAACAATGATTCAATGTCTGGAGAGAAAAACGAAGATAAGTTAGAGGCTAAACCAAAGCTTTTTCAAATCAATGACAAAAAGGCTTCCAAGTCTCAGCAAACTAGAACAATTCAATGCTATTAATGTCAAGGTTATGGTCACATTACTCAAGACTGCTCAAACCATAAAAAGAAAAGAATATAGTGATGGCTTCCACTTGGGATGACTCTATTTCTGAAGAATATGAGGAATCTTCTTCTGATAAAGAAACTAGCAATTTTATTGCATTTGCTTCATCTGTGCATAAATCTTCTAAATCATCTTTGTCCTCACAAATTTCTATTGATGATGTTATAGAAACTAATAGTGAACAGGAATGTGAGACAAGTACAAATGGTTTTGAAAGTGAGGATGATGGGATGCAACAAACATACACGGAAATGTATGAAGAGTGCTTAAAACTAAAAGACTACAAGTTGAAAGTGACAGTCAAGTATAAAATCGTTCAAAAGAAAAGAGAGATGTTAAAGCAAAAAGTAACCGAAGTCTCTACCAAACTGAATCAGTTCCAAACTAAACTGGAGACTCTATCCACCAAGCTACGTGAAGCTAAAAAAGAGTTGGAGGAGAGCAATGAGTTCAAGAAGAAATTAGATGAAAATGTGGTGTGTTTGGAAAAAGAGTTGGTTGCTGTTAATACAACTTTCAAACGACAAATTGGAGCCACCAGGAAGTTAGAGCACATTATTAACATTCAGAAGAATTCATCGGATAGAACAGGTATTAGGTTTGAGGATGAACCTTCCTCATCCAATGCAATCAAAGATCCAAAATTCGTCCTTCTTCCCTGCCAACCATTGATGAATTCAAGCAAACCTCAAATGAACAATTTTGAAGAATAGGCGATCTTCAAAGTGGCAAACTCAAAAGAGCAAGGTGAGTCAACCAAGGGTACATGCAATGCCCTTTTAGGTAAATACTCAACCCTTTCTTGTACCTTTTGTACCTATATGTCATCATTGTCAAATTAGAAGACATATTAGACCAAATTGTTTTAAAAGGTTCACCATCCCAAGGATGAAAGTTTAATTTGAACCCCTATATCAAAATGGATTTTACAACAATCGTTTTCAAGTCGTACCTGAAGATTATGAAATATCATATCCAAAATTCTTTTTAGAATTATCAACCAAGGACAAGATATTTTTCTAGAAGAAATTCTAGACAAAACTATTTTGATAATCAAGCTCAATACTTTTAACCCAAAGTTTTTGAGAAAATTGTTAAACCAAAGACAAGGGTCGTTTGGGTTAGAAAGTCTAACTTGCATCCTTGTGTTGCTGTGTATGGTAATCCTCTAAATCACCATAGGGAATATGCAGAGGCTAGTCCAGTCGAATTCATACTTAAGTTTTTCATAGCTTAGGATATGAGTGCTTCATGTTTATTTTTTTGGTCCTAGTGTTATGATTCATTTTGTAATTTTATTTATCTTTTGTTACATCTTTATTCGTTTTTATTTAAAAGAAGGGGGTTTTTTTTGGTTGTTCTTGACATCTGTTTGTAGTTTTGATTTATCTATATTTGATTTCTTTTGTTGTGTATTTGTCTCATTTGAATTCCTTGAGTATCTTGCTTGAAGAGACCTATGATTGCATATCCTTTTTTGAGTTTATATTCTTAAATGTTTTCGCTCCTTCTTGTGCTTTCACATACAAAAAGAACAATCAAGAGTGAGCTGTTTATTTAAAAAAAAAAATTGCAAATTTAAAAAAATTTTGTACAGTCTTGACCAAGGAAAATGCTATCTATGAGTATAGAGTGAAAGCTACTATAAATGTACATCAAAATTTGCACCTTGGTTAGAAAAGTCATAGAGACGGCTACTTTGCTCACTAGAGTGAAAGTCACATTGATCTCAAAAGAGAACATTGTTGAGTGGTGTAGTGCATTTGAGGGAGAGTCTTTGCATTTTAAAATACTAAGCCTTGATTGATTTTAAATGGTTTGTTTTTCAATGCCACATGATCTCTCTTAAGTGTTCTTGAGTCAAGTATCCAAAAATATTTCTGTTTGTTCTTAAGGCTTGTTCTTGTTATTCTTGATGCTCACACACTCACCTTGTCGATTGGTTTTAAACATCATCCTCCTGTTGACTTTTGATATGATCTTCGTGCTGGAAATGTCTTTATGAACTTGAATATCTTTTATATGTATGTTTGAATTCTTAATGTATGAAACCCTTCTATAGGTTTTTCAAAATTTGCAGTCGTCAAGTGATTTTTCTATTTATGTATATTAATCTCTCCAGAAACATGCGATAAAAACAACCAAGTGTATGGTGACGATGTAGTAATTAAAGTCGGTGAAGTCCATGGTTGATGCACAGGGAAACATGATGATGTATAGAAATATCACTTTAAACAAATAAAATCCCACAAAAACAACTCCCAAAAGAGAAATGAAATATGGTTTTTTTTTATAGATTGATTATGTCTTCATGAACTTGAGTATCTTTTATATTTATGTTTGAATTCTTAACGTATGAAACCCTTCTATAGGTTTTTCAAAATTTGTAGTCGTCAAGTCATTTTTCTATTTATGTATATTAATCTCTCCAGAAACATGTAATATAAACTACCAAGTGTACGGTGACGATGTAATAATTGAAGTCGGTGAAATCCAAGGTCAATGCACAGGGAAACATGATGATGTATAGAATTATCACTTTAAACAGATAAAATCCCACAAAAACAACTCCCAAAAGAGAAATGAAATATAGTTTTGTTTATAGATTGATTAATTAATAACTAAATGAAAACAAAAATTTAAGAAATTAAAAGAGATCTTGGCTAAGAACGATTTAGTTGCCCGGAAGACGAGTAATTTCACAAGGAATTTCTTTTTAACTCAATTCAACGTCAATAACTTATGCTGTTGAATAGGGAGATTTAGTTGTTAAAATTGATTTAAAATTCTTTCAACTTCATGCAGTGTTTTTAGAAAATATATTTGAAGTATTCATATCAGGGATCTAAGCAACACTTATACGAGATAAATGTTGTGCATGAACACTCAAAAATATTATCACAAACCCTTGATTTCGAAAGTAAAAGAATGAAGAAGAAGAAGATTCGTTATTAAAATGATGAAATGAGAGAGCCCACTTGAATACCTTTTTAAATCATCAATCTCCAAATAACCTTTACATCCCTCGCCAATAAAGAAGTTAACTACTCATTAATATAATGAAATCTAAAGCTTAAGTTGAAAAACGAGTAATTGATTACAAGAATGATGAAAAGATATGAAAAGAAAACCTAAAAACTCTCTCAAAAACTCTCTACTAGAGTTAAAGTTCGTCCCCCTTTAGTTAGGGTTAAGTTTCCTAATTATATGATACAAGGAGGCACAAGAAAAAACAAGCTGGGAACCCTAATCCGCGCTTGATCGTCCGGACAGTTTAGATCTTCGTCTTGACGGTAAGGCAAAATTGCATTCATAGTGCCCTCTGGTCATCCTGATAGTAAAAGAGGTCGTCCTGATGGTAAGGCAAAATTGCATTCGTGGTGCCCTCTGGTCGTCTTGACGATAAAAGGGTTCGTCCTAACGACTAGCAACTGTTCATCTTTTTATGACTTAATTTTGACCTTGATAGAAGCTAATTTAGGAAATGTCCATTAGAGAAAAATTTGTAGATATGGAAGTCTTCTTTCAAATACAGTAAAAATTAGATCAATCGAACATCAGAGTAAAAAGTTATGATGAAAATACTGGGATAATGTCAAATTTCCATCTCCAAAAATTTCCACCTCCATTTCGTCTTGATCATTCTTGCTTCTTTTCACCTCCATTAGCTTCCAAAAGCTACAAAACAACATGAAATCCTATTAAACACAAAAAAAACACTTAAATAAGAGTATTTACAATAATTCAACCACTAACAAAGTAAAATTTGAAGACCTAAGATTACACTTTTAAAGTGTAATCATATACCTTTACTTAAATCTTTTTTTTATTCCGTGCCCCTCGTCTGTGATGTTGTCGCATTTTGTGTCAAAAAGGGAGAGACGTGTTTGGCTTTGTAGTTGTCTTTTTGTTGGGATGTTGTGTGTCTTTAGGCTAGCTGGTTGGTGGATACATTTTTGTTTTTGTGGTTGGTGGATATATATTTGTGAGCTGGTAGGCATCAGCTTTGTTTGTTTTTGTTATAGTACTTGTCGGTTAATGTGTGGTTGTTTGGGATTACTCGTTTGTTTTTTAAATTATCTTGTGTCCTTCATGCATACCTTGGTTTGAATACAATGGATGTTTTGGTTATGATTGGTGTATTTCTACGTGCAATATTGGTTGCTTGCTTATCTATGATGCATGTGTTGAGAGGGAGTAATATTGTTTATCTCTGTTTGCTTTATATTTCACATCTTCTTTCACACTTGTTCTTGTGATAAGTTTTGAGTGCAGGTGAATTGAGTTTGCTTTGAAGCTTGGAGCTTAGCCCTTGTTAATGTTTGTTTTGGGGTTGTGAGTGATTTCACTACAATCTTTGGGTTTTGTTACAAAATGGCCAAAGGGGGAGATTATTAGGAAAATTGGCTCATTTTATGCCTTGTAATTGAAAGAGTTTGTTCTTTTATTATATTAAGTGAGGCATAATGAACTTGATTCATTGTGAGGTTGTTAGTAACATATTGAAGCCTTAAAAGCAAGTGGAGTGAACCAACGCTTCAAAGAGACTCAAAGTTGTTAGGAAGCAAGGCGCACATTGGAATCCTCCTAGGCACGCACTGGTGCCCTCCCAAGCTTAACTCAGCAATCACTCCAGAGAAAGGTGCCACTAGGTGCACCCCTAGTGCACACTGGGGCGCTCCCCAGTCAGCAAAACAACCTCCAGCTCCATAGAAGGGCTCCACTAGGCGTGCCTAACTGCACACTAGGGCGATATGGCAGTTTTGCCTAGAAATGCCTTTTCAGACTTCGAGACTTGCATTGGAAAAGCTAAAAAGTAGCTTTAGCCTCTCTTGGAACTTGTGGGAGTCATTTAAGCTACTCTACCTCTCTACAAGTAACCCCTTTTACATCTATTCAAGGCTCCAATCAATCTTAGAAAGAGATTTACACACTTTGGAGAGATATTATCTTTGAAAAAGAGAGAGAGCTACTTGAACTAGATATAAAAAAAAAACTCTCCTTCTTCATTCATACAAAGAAAGCATGTTCTAAGAAAGTCTTTTGGGATACTCTCCCTTCCATCCTATAAAAGAGAGAGGAGCTGCAAAGAAGATTGATGGGTAAGAGTCTTAGTGAGCTTCCCTCAACCTAAGAAAGAGTACTTAAAAGCTTTAAGGGATTTATTCTTCTTATCTCTATCAACCTTATTGAAGAGAAAAGAGTAGCTTGTGGTGATTCAAGTTGCTAGAGTATAGAGCTTCATCGTGGACTCGGTGGAGAATCAAGTGTTGGAACGAGTTCGTGGATTTGGATGGTGTACGAGCTGCAGATTTCAATCCTAGTTGTGGATTCAACGGTGTAAAAGGCTTGTAAGGTATTCTTGTACTTTGTTCCTCATATAGTGCTTGATTGTAGCTGAACTAGATCCCATGGTTTTCTCCCGCAAGAGTTTCTATGCTAAAAATCTTGTGTGTTGATGGTTGTATGTTTATTTTCTATCTATGGTTTGCTTTAAATTTATTATTGCTAGCATAGGTTTAAAAAATTAGTAGAGACCTATTCACCCCACCTCTAGGTCCATTGTTGATGAGCTAATCCATATTACTAGAACACTTGGTTTCTCCATTGGTATCAGAGCAGGACACTCTTAAAACTTATTTTCAAAATTGTTTTACTTGAGTGAGGTCTTGAAAGTGTTTTTAGAAAGGCTATGAATGCTATTTTTTTACTTTTTATTTTACATTTGTTTCACACTAGGTTCTGTGGTTTTCTCCCGCAAGAGTTTTCATGCTAAAAATCTTATGTGTTGATGATTGTGTTTATTTTCTGTCTATGGTTTGTTTTAGATTTACGATTGCTAACATAGGTTTAAAAATCAATAGCGACCTATTCACCCCACCTCTAGGTCCATTGTTGATGAGCTAATCCATATTACTAGAACACTTGGTTTCTCAACATGAATGATGAGAAAGCAAAGAAGTTGAAAAAAATCTTGATATGAGAATCCACCGTAGACTATTACGATGAGTATGAATAGATTTGAATGCTAGATCTGAAGGCTATTTTATTACTTTCGTAAAGTCATTTAGTATAGAGAATAAAGAGATTTTAGCAATCTAATATAAGATACTACGTTCATCTTCTTTTGGGATGTAATTTAAAAAAACTAAGTTGGCAAAAATAAAGTCTTTTCGTGTAATATAATAGTAAAGGTGGTTTTCAAAGTTATCCTTTATAGCATTATTGACCATTCTTGCTGATAAAAAGTGATATATGGTAGTCGCCTATGGTTTCTTTATACAAAGGGTAATTCTAAAACTATATGAACATGGAATCTTTGTTTTTTTTTATATATATATTTTATTTTATAGAATGTGAAGATTGAGTGTATTTGATGAAATGTGAATGTTGATGCATGACAAGTTCACTAATCCTGGTCTTACATTGATTGTTTTATTTGCAAATAGGAACCAAAGAACATTTCGCCAAAAAAACAAAAAGTGCACCTTTGGCGAGTAAGGTTGTTCTCTTTATCCAAATTGAATTTTTTGTTTTTTTTGTTTTAGTGTTGTTTTATCTTTTTCCTTCGGTTAGTTCGATGTGGTATGATATTTTACCTTCTATCAGGCTCAAGCTTTATACCTTGTAACATCTTTACTATCCCTTTCTCACAATGTTCATTTTAACTGGAAGCGCTAAATGTGGTGCTTTTACTCTTCCCTGGAAGCGCTAAATACCCCAGTTTAAATTTTGTGGTTGTTGGAAGTACCTCCATATGATTGCCACTCCTCCACGTCGGCATTTTCTCTCAGTTCCTTCTGTTGGTGATTAGTAAAATCCTATTGACTTATCCATAATATGTGAGTTGCATCCATTCTGTTTATTATGAAATTTTGACAATTTCATTGCTATGGAATATGTACTAAATTCCTCTGATACCCATGGGAAGAAGCCTATCAATATCTAGATTGTGATTTTCCTTCATTTGCCACGGAAAAATTGAGAGATGAAGATAATTACACGAAATATTGGATATGTCCATCAGTACCTACCCAACTGCCACATGCTCAACCACATGATATTTGTATTTACAAGTCTTTCTAACTGTGTTTTTGGCTTCAAAGATGCTTTCACTAAGGGCAATTCATATTTGTTGCCTGGTCTTTCTCCTCTCCTTCATGGTTGAGCATTCTGTAGGACAAATTTGTCACAGTGCAGAAAGGGTGGTCATCCATGTACTCGTGGGTTCGGTATGAACCGAGAGAAGTATTTGAGACACTGTAGTGGCTACAGTTAAGCGTACCTTTTAGAGGCATCTACCACTAGAGTTGCAAATTTTCAAGTAAAGAATCATAAGGGATGGTTAGTTTTTGTTCATTCTTCTTATTTCAACCATCGGTGGAATTATCATCTTGAGAGTTCTTGCTCCAGTCATTGAGGTCTGGTGAATCTGGCCTCTCTGCTTGCACCAATAACTGAAACAATTATGGTTCATCACTACTGTATCAAAAGACTGGCCTGGAATTTATGCTGGCATTCTTCCTTTTTCTTTTACATACAGCAATTCATATTGTGAATCGTAGCATCTGGATTTCATATTTATTGTGTTGTGGCATAAATACACTCCTTTGTATCTCCATATCTTATTTGCATCATTTCCTGATGCAGGGGGCACAGCTAAGAAAGCACATCGATTCGACATTAGGAAGTGGAAACCTGAGAGAAGCAGTAAGACTTCCTCCTGGGGAGGATGCTAATGAATGGCTTGCAGTCAACAGTAATAATAACCCTGTCCTCCCCTGTCTGTGCAGTGTAGTATATAAATTCTTGCCTTAAAGACTCCTTTTTTTGTTCCTCTGGATTTGGAGTGTTGGTTTGTGGAGACTGTAAGTGTCTTGTATAATCTGTCTCATGCACAGAGGATAGTGTGATAGGGATATTTTCACATGTTAAACTCTTGAAAATAGTGGGCGAATCACTGGATACAAGAGATTATAAATATATGTCTGTGTCATAATGTATACATATTAATGTGTGTGTCCACAATTAATTCAACCCATATTTTTCACCTCCTATTCACCCAAACATTCCTTCTTTACTAAAAGCCTTCTTTAATGTGTGTGTCCACAATTTATGGCTCGATGTTGTGAAATACTTTATTTAAGCACCAGCTTGTGTTTCCTCTTGCATTTATTTCCACACCATGTCCTGACATCTACATATTAAGGATTGTGTAAGACGTGTCGGGCACAGATCCAATATTAAAAGTTTACGTTATTCTCAACACACTGAGGGCTTATGGGGCTCATGTTGAAGAGTGTCCAAGTACTGTTGATGTTTGATTCATGCGAACATAATGCAGCTTTGACATACTAATACCTGAATTACCCAAAAGACACACCCGCACCCACCACCCACCCAAAAAAGAAAGAATCCTATGCTACAATAAGCTTCTCTCTAAGTACCAACTGAACTTGGGTGGTTTACTTTTTCAAGTTTCAGCTGTGGACTTCTTCAACCAGGTGAATTTGCTCTTTGGTACCCTCACAGAGGTCTGCACTCCAGAAAACTGTCCTACAATGACTGCAGGCCCCAAGTATGCCTTAATAATCGTCTGGTTATTGGTGTTTTTAACGTAATACAAATCAGTTATAGAAAAAAAATAATCCTCTGCCTAATCAGTTTTGTGTCATCCAGAGATAAAATTTGAAGTATTGAATATTTCCATCCTTTGGTGGCTTAAACAAGTTCACCTACAGCTCTTATATCATCAACGCGGCCGTTAATGCATTTTAAGCTCCATAAATTGTTTATTATGTTTTCATATATGGTTCCGAAATGTTTATTTTATAAGATAGCTCTTGGGCTATGCATGTGCTTACATGCACACATTCTTGACTTACCAAGTGTTGATCTCAATTACTTCTCCAATAAGTTACATATGTACAAACACTTGCACGTGTGATTGTTGTGAACAAACAACATGGGATGATACACATGGTAATCGAATAATTTCTATTAGCATAAGTTATACCTCGCTCTACTTGCTTGGTAGCAATCCTTGATCCATTTGCAACGTTCTAATCAAACATTAACTACCAAGGAGTCTAAGTGCCCTTTTTTTTGTTTGTTATTATGTGAATGATTGAGGGATGATGGGTCATACTGGCAGAGAGATGCCCTCTAGGAAGTTACGACAGGAGTTGTCAAGGCTGAGGACCATTGGAGGTGGAGGACGAGAGAGAGCCGAGGTAGTCCTAGAAAGAGAGAAAGTGACAGTGTCTCTCAATGGAACCAGGGGCTTGTGGAGATTCTTGGTGTGTTGTTGACTCTTGTTCTAGGCTGAGGGGAGTTCTCTCCTTTATACAGGCGAGGGAGCTCTTGAGGATTGGTTCAACCTGCAAGTGCTCAGGTTTGATGGCCAGTTTTTCTAAGGCCGACATTTCAAATTTCAACTCTGCGCTGAGATTCCTTTAGAGGCTGGGAGGGATTCAACCAGGTGTCAGTAGTCGGCTTTCATTAAATGCCGTTGTTGTTTTGCTTTGATAGCATATATTTAGTGGAGATCTCTCTCTCTCTCTCTGTAATATTGGTCAAAGGGCCGAGGCCCTTCATGGTTGAGGCCCCTCGACGAACTCTTTAGCTCTAGTCTCCAATCTACTTATTTCTTGATGGTCCTGCACGAGGGTGACCCTAGGTCTTGCTCCGAACCTAGGTTATGGATGTTCAAGCCAAGTATGGAGAGGTGGCTTGAAGGATAGGGCACTTGATGGAGAGAGTCCATGGCCGAGCCAGGAGGTGCCAAGCGTGAAGCCATATGTGAGGTGCCCTCAAGTAGAGACTCCCCCGGTCTTGTTGAGGGAAGTGCCTCAAGGTCATATACAGGCGAGGGCCTTGAAGGAGATATCTCAAGGCGATCTTTGGGCGAGGGGCCTAAACGAGGTGCCTCGCGGCCTCATGTGGGCAAGGGCCCTCTTAGTGCCTTAGCTCGAAGGCGACGCACTTCGCGCTATCCTCGGTGGACAAAGCTCGATAGGGGAGCATGATGGAGATGCTGAGTTGGTCCACGTGGCACCTCAATGGGCTGCCACATGGAGCGAAGTGTATGGAGAGGAGGGCGGCGGATCACCAAGGTGTCCTGCCACGTAGGAAAGTTGGACACTTGTACTTTTCATGATGGTGATGATTTATATTACCCTTTTTTTGGTTGGATAATTGTGTCCAAACATTTTTACTAATAATCAACAAGTTAAGAGGCTTCACAATTTATTTGGCTTGAATTTCTAAGAAAGGATGCAACAGAATTTATCCTATTAGCATGGCAAGCAGTATCCATGCGAAAATTCTAGCAATAGGATTGAACAGTTTTTTGGATAAATAGTAGTACAATTGAACAATGTCACGACGAAGGTTGCACCCTTACTTTTGAGATTACTTTTGTTGAGGGAAGATTAATATCAGATAGGCTGCTTATTGTGAATGAAATGCTACGACGAAAAACATAGGAGTGGGCTTGACTTCTTATTAGTTAAAAAGATGGATTCTAGAGAAAGATGGAGAAAATGGATCACCACTTTGTTTCATAGGCTTTCCCCCATTTTTGATTTTATTTATTTTTTAGCCTTGGGAGATAGGAGTATTTGAAGTTTTTGTCCTAAACTCTGGAGGTTTTTGAAAACGAGACCCTTTATATAGGGCTATGTCCACATTCTCAGAATGTTATATGGTCACCATATGATTTTTTTATTACTATTGTTTTAATTTTTTTTTTTTTAGGAATGGTTTTGTACAGTTTCTTGTTTGCTGATTATCCAAAAAACGAAGAATTGAGCCTTGAAGCTTTCCGGCCAAGGAAAAACTTATTCTACATTTCCATGATTGCTTGACCAACTTATTATGTCAATTGAATGATTACCAAAATATCACAGTTATAAATGTGCAGGTCCTGACTTTATGGAGATAAAACTGTACAGGTATGAGTACAGATGGGCAGATGGTGTACAAATCAAGAAACCAATTGAAGTTTCAGCTCCAAAATACGTTGAATATTTGATGGACTGGATTGAATCTCAATTAGACGATGAATCCATATTTCCTCAAAAGCTTGGTAATATGGGGTTTTGATTTGTTCCCTTATTTATTTGACTCCTTTTGATAAAAAGTCAAAGATGGTATCTTCTGAAAGAACCTTGCGGTTTAGTTTTTGTACTATTGATATATGCTCTTTGCCTGATTGTGTCTGTTTTGTTCCCTTCAGCTTATGTTTATTTTTTATTCGGAATTTTGTAGGTGCCCCTTTCCTCCCAACTTCAGGGAAGTTGTGAAAACTATATTCAAACGCTTGTTCCGTGTTTATGTTCATATTTCCCACTCTCACTTCCAAAAGATCGTTAGTCTTAAAGAGGAGGCCCATCTCAATACCTGCTTCAAGCATTTCATACTGTTTACCTGCGTAAGTGTCCTTCAAGTTGCCCTAATTTTGATTCTTGAAATCATGTCTTTTCTATACCATTAGCCATCTGGATTGTATCAGCTATTGTCTTTTTAATCTTGGTTCTCCAATTGCATTGGCTTGAATTTTGTTTCTGCTTAAATATAACAGTTCCCAAGTCATTAAAATCCCCAAGTCACTACTTTAGTGAAGAGCACAATTATGATTCACACCATAAGAATATATAATTGTCTCACAATACAGTTGCTTTATGTGCTCATAGCAGTTGAACATCATCATTTTCCTACTATTTACAAAATTGTTCCTGTGGGTGAGCGTGCCTGTCTGACGTCAAAAATTTTCTCACAATTTTTGGGTGTTTCCACTAGTTTTCTGCAACAACTTGCATTTCTGTTCATTAACTTCATCCTAAGGATGGATTTGTGCCTCATATTAGGCTTTATGTTATATTCAAACCCCATTCAAATCCCCTAACCTTTGGCTTATAGTTTGACATAAAGATGACAGATTTGCATTTTTTTAACATGGCTCTTGGATTGAAAGTTTCAATTGATTACATGCATACCAATTATGGACATATCTATCTCTCCAAGTCTCGTTCACTTGTTCATTGTACAGATTGTAAGACAAGTCTCTTTAGGGTGGCCCACTTGCCACATGTATAATATATATATATATCTTTGATATATATTGTATATGTATCTATTTGTTAGTTAGTTACGAGTGATAATAGAGATAGTTGCCCACTCCATGTGAAACACTAGTGGTGGTTGGTTAAGGTCTATCAAGTTCCCACTATCAAATAATGATTCATTGATGGAAGGAACCAATAAGAATAAAGATAAGGGTCCCCAGCTTAGCAATTATATATTGCATGTAATATCCATCATTTAGGGTATTTAGTCATGTTAGTCCATGTGGTAATTCAAGAGGGGGGGTGAATTGGGTTTAAACAATAATTCAACAAATAATTTCAGATTTAAAAATTCTAATTAAATATTCAAACAAATATTAATCAATCAATAATATGTTGTAAATAAATGCAAACAATTCAAACTATGAAGTAAAAGAGATAGAGAAAAGAGAATACGACACCAAGATTTATCGTAGTTCGACTTCAACTCCAAAGTCTACGTCCACTTCCCAAGGCTCCTTCTTTGAGATTTTTCTCCACTCTATCCAAACCTTAAATACAGTCACTAGCCTTTAAGCCAAGCGCTAGTCCTTATTTATAACTAGTTTTTTCACAGATACTAGTTACACCCCATCCAACTAGTTTTTATACAGGTGCTAGTCATTCCCAACCAAGTGATCTCTCACTCCAACTGATTTTTAGACAGATCCTAGTCACACCCAACCCCTAGCTATTTTTTCTAACTAGTCTCTCCCTTACAAGAACAAAGAACAATAGTACAACCACTCTTACTTACAAATAAATTCTCTTAAAGAATAGATATACCAATAAAACTCCCAAAACATTAAAAGATAAAAGACAATTAAGCTCTCAAAGACTTTGTAGGATGAATATCACTTTAATGCATAATCTCTTATGCTTTTGATGTTCTACTTTGCTCCTCAAGTGTATCTCTATTTATAGATGAAAAATGATGCTTGATTTGTAACTTCAAATCTATTTCTAGCTATTTGAGAAAGCATTGAAGATTTCTTCCTGTTGAGGTAGCTGCTGCCAGACAGGATTTTGAATTTCAGATCAAATGCTTTCACTTCCACATAGATTTTCTCCTTAATAACGTTTGAATTTGAAAATGGCTATCATTGAAAAGTTGTGGACATGGAAGTCATCTTTTCAGAACCTCTAGAATCAGGTCGATCCAATGGTCAGATCAAAAGTTATGATCAAATTACTCGAGTTGTCTCCTAGTTGGTCTATTTAAATTTTTGCACAACTATGTCAATTTTCATTAGCTTTTTCATGTCGTAAACGTTTGAATTTGAAAATCTCTATAGCATATGAAATGTAGATATGGACGTTATATTTTTAAATCCTCAAGAATCAAAGCATTTGAAGATCAGAGTCAAAAGATATGAGTGAAATACTCAAACTATCTCTCTAGTTGTCATCTTTGAATTTCTGCATCACTAAGTCAGATGTATGCTCCTTTTTCATCTAGATAACATTCGAATTTGAAATTTTATATAAGAGATCAAATGCATATATGAATTAGATCATTTGGACTTCTGGATCAAAAGATATGGTCAAATAATCATGACTGTCTTCAAGCTGGCATATTTTGAATTTCAAATCCAATAAGTCACCTTCTAGCTAATTTTTGTCCCACAAAACAATCTTTTCATGAAAATTTCATAAAACACCGTAATTACACATTTAAGTATTCTTTCCAGCTCTACAAGAAGCAGATCAATCCAACAGTTAGATCAAAATATATGGACAAAATACTAAGGCTGTATCATAAAATATAGTTTCATCAAATTTTCAACCTTAGAAGAAAATTATGTCATCTAATTTTTTTTCTTGAATCAAGTTTCCTTAAAACATAATTCTCAAGAATTTAAATATTACTTTTCAAGTCTTGATCACTATTTCAAGTACTCCATAATCTTGCAAAACTTTATTATACAAACTAGACTAAGGATTAAAAGTATTGAATATATTTAATCAAGAAAATATTTATAAATAAAAGTAAGTTATCATCAAAATCATATATAAAATTCCATTTGAATAAACTTAGGGCTAACAAGTCATGTATAGGTTAAAAGATCTTATCTACATAGAAAGTTCTATACATAGAGGGTGTGAGAGGGAAGCAACTTACGTTTGCAGGAGCACATAGAGTTTTTTTCAAACACTCAGGATCAGTATAGCAAGTTCACTTGGACAATAATGGCTAGATGTTAGTACACATTTATTAAATTAATATATAATTAATATTTTCATTGTGTATACATGCATATATATTATAATTATTATATTTATGTATATATAGTTTATCTTACATTGTGGTATCAGAGCCACTCTCTAGCCTATGTTGTTCAGTATATAGATAATGTATTATTCATACTATATTTATTGCCATATATATCTGTGTTCTTTTGAATCAGTAAGCATATTAGTTAATTATATTGTTAGCATTTTGAAGACTTATATGCTTTGAGTTGTAAATATATTCCATCTGCATACATATATATATATATATATATATATATGTAGATGGTGCATATATGTTATTTGCCACAATCCTTCTCTCCAGTTTCTAAGAAGGATTCATTTAGAATTATCATGGCATTAGTAGCTCATTTTGATTTGGAGTTACAATAGATGGATGTGATAACGGCTTTCCTAAATGGGGATCTTGAGGAAGAGGTATAAATGGTTCAGCTTGAGGGATTTTCTTCTAAAGACAATCATTTGGTTTATAAGTAAAAGAAATCTATATATGGACTAAAACAGGCCTCCCGCCAATGGTATTTAAAGTTTCACAACATTGTTACTTTATATGACTTTACGGAGAACATTGCTGATTAGTGTAAATACCTTAAAGTCAGTGGGAGTAAGTATATCTTTTTAGTCTTGTGTGTAGATGATATTTTACTTGCAAGAAGTGATTTGGGGCTTCTAAGTGATATAAAAGTTTTTCTTTCTCAAAACTTTAAAATGAAGGATATGGGTAAAGCCTCTTATGTCATTGACATTGAGATTCACAGAGATAGATACCAAAGGATTTTGTGACTCTCTCAAATGGCCTACATTAAAAAAGTTTTGAAAAGATTTAATATGAAATCTTGCTCATCTAGTGTAGCACCCATTGTCAAGGGAGACAAGTTCTCTCTAATTCAGTCATCACAAAATAGTTTGAAACAAGAGCAAATGAAGAGCATACCTTATGCATCAGCAGTTGGTAGCTTGATGTATGCTCAAGTCCATATGAGATCTAATATTGGGTTTGTAGTAGGAATGCTGGGCAAATACCAAAGCAATCCAGGACTTGAACATAGAAAAGCTGCCAAGAAGTCATACTACATTTGCAAGGAACCAAGAACTACAAGTTGACTTATAGACATATGGATTCATTAGAGGTGATTGGATATTCAGATTCAGATTTTGCTGGATGTTTAGACACCAGAAGGTCAACTTCAGGATATATCTTCCTTCTTGCTGGACGAGCTATATATATTAGAGAAGTATCAAGCAATCCATATCTGTTTCATCCACTATGGAAGTAGAATTTGTTGCATGCTATAAAGATACTTCACAAGCTTTGTGGTTAAAGAATTTTATCGTAGGATTAAGGGTCATTGATTTTATATCAAGATCATTAAGGCTTTACTGTGATAATTTGGCTGCAGTTTATTTCTCTAAAAATAACAAAAGTGGTCGCTGAAACAAGTACATTGACATAAAGTATTTTGTTGTCAAAGAGAAAGTAAAAATGCAGGATGTAGCTATTGAACACATTAGCACCGAGTTGATGGTTGCAGATTGCATGACCAAAGCATTGTTGGCTAAAGTATATCCTGATCAAGTGGAGCATATAAGACTTATTAGCTCATTTACTATTTAATTTTGCTTTCTTATTTTGGTAATTCACAATTTGTGAACAATTTTTAAATGTTTTAGAGAATAAAGACATGACTTTAATTGTGCACATAAAAATAATTGTCATGTATGATATACATTGGGATAAATAAAGTAGGACCTTAAATGACTAGTATGTAGTCATTGATAAAGTATTAAAGTATCTCATTAAGTGCTCATTGGAAAGTACCAGACATTGCAATACATGGAAGGGAATACCTATTAAGGGTACAACCGCCATGATTCGTGATTGGTACTCACTAATAGAGTTAGAAGGAACATTTTGTAAATAGTTCTGAGGGTGTTTTTAAAAGATTTTCTTGATAGCATGCCTTTTCTATAAATAATTTTATTTGCAAGCTTTTTTAACAAAAGAAAAGAAAGACTATTTACAGAAATGTTACAAAAGTATTTTAGGATAATAATTTGTGTTTTTTGATTAATAAATTGTGTTTTGTCCCATTAAAGATTATTTTATGCTATTTTGAGAAATTTGAGCATTACATTAGTTTAAAAATAGCCACAGTATCTTGAATTATTATAATGTGTGATATTAAGTTCTTGTTATCACATTTAGAAATGGTTATTTGACCATATATTTAATGGCATGTATTTATTGCAATTAAATTAATGAAAATAATTGTTTTAGCCCATAGGAAAATAATTATTTGTTATTAATTTAATTGGGATATGTTAGTAAATTTAACATTAAGATAAGATTTTCATATGTTCACAGACAAATGGATATTTTATTTTGGTGTGTGATATTTACTAGTCTTATTAATACAGTTTAAATAGGTTCAATGCATGTTGCTACCTTTACCCACAAGGAGGTTTGAGTTTACTTTATTTTAATTATTATTTCATAGCATAATATGTTCTTGGTTATTGCACTTATTCTTACTATATTTTTTAGTACTGAATCATCTCGTATTTTATTCTTGAGTGGTACAATTTTTTTAACTAGAAAGATAAAGTACTTTTGACATTGGGGTGCATGAACCTTGATTTGGTGCTCTATGCGGACGAACCACCCACTCCCATGGAATCAAATACGCTAATTGAGAGGGCTACATCTGAGCGATGGCAGTGATCCAATCGCCTAAGTTTGATGCTCATTAAGTCTCATATTAGTAAATGCATTAGGGGTTTAATCTCCGAATGCGATAAGGCAAAAGGTTTCATGAAGGCTATTGAAGAGCAGTTTGTGAGCTCTGATAAGGCATTGGCTAACATTGTAATAAAGAAACTACCAGACATGAAACATAATAATACTAGAAGTGTGCATGAACATATCATGAAAATGAAAGACATTGTAGCTCAACTGAAAGCACTAGAGATAGAGATTTTTGAGTCATTCTTAGTGCATTTTGTTCTTAGCTTTCTTCTTATGGAGTGCGATCCTTTCAAAATTTTCTATGACACACATAAGGAAAAATGGTCAGTAGATGAACTTCTGACCATGTGTGTTCAAGAGAAAGAAAGGCTGAAGCATGAAAAACTGGAAACTACTAATCTAGCATTTCATACTAAGGGGAAAGATCACAAGGGCAATGGTGTTCTTCAAGAGAAGAACCAAAAAGTGCCAATGAAGTGTTATGGCAATAAAGGTGCATACTTCTTTTGCAAGAAAAAGTAACACATGAAGAAGGATTGTGCTAAGTATAAGAAATGGCTCAAAAAGAAAGGTAATCTCTTATCCTTTGTGTGTTATAAATCTAATTTTGTTAATATTTCTACTAATACATAGTGGATTGATTCTGCTTCTACAATTCACATTATCAATACCATGCAGGGCTTTCTTAGCCTAATGAAACCGACAATAAGTGAATAAAGCATCTATTCAAGAAATGGGATGCATTCACATGTGGAGGCTGTTGCGACTTTCAGATTGGTTTTAAAATCTGGTTTTATTTTGGATCTAGAAAACAATTTATATGTTCTATCATTTTCTAGAAATTTGGTTTCTATTTCTAAATTAGTACCTTTTGGATTTAGTTTTAATTTTAGTAGTACAAATTTTAATTTATTACAAAATAAAGCCATTATTGGCAACAGTTTTTTAGATGATGGATTATTTAGATTTGATTTAAATCCTAATTTTGAAAATAACCTTTTGATTTTGCATAATGGGATTGGTATAAAGTGGAACATTATCAATAGGAATTCCTCTATGTTGTGGCATAGGAGATTGGGACATATCTCTAAGGAAATAATTAAAAGATTTGTAAATGATGGAGTTTTAAATGCTCTTGATTTTTTTTTATTATGGTACTTGTGTGGATTGTATTAAGGGGAAGCAAACCAACAAGTCCACTAAAGGTGCCAAGAGAAGTTCTGATACTCTTAAGATTATACATACAAACCTCTGTGGACCATTTACTCTACCGTGTTTGAATGGTCAGAGATACTCTATCTCATTGATTGATGACCATACACAATATATGTATCTCTACCTCTTATTTGATAAGGCTAAAGCACTGGATGCTTTTAAAGCCTATAAGGCGGAGGTAGAGAGACAAACAAAAATGAAAATCAAGATTGTAAGGTCAGATAGGGGTGGAGAATATTATAGAAGGTACACAAAATTAGGACAATTACCAGGTCTATTTGCTAGGTTCCTTAAAGAAGAGGGCATAATTGCTCAATATTCAATGCTTGGAACACCACAACAAAATGGTGTGGCTAAAAGAAGGAATCGCACACTTATGGACATGGCGAGGAGCATACTAAGTCATTCTAATATTCCGATAGATCTATAGAATGAGGCCTTAAAAACCGTTGTGTATGCCTTAAAAAGGGTTCCATCTAAAGTTGTTCCTAAAATACCTTTTGAGTTATGGAAAGGATGAAGGCCAAGTTTAAAACATCTACACATATGAGGCTGTTTAGTTGAGGTGAGGGTTTACAACCAACACATGAAAAAACTAGACCTACGAATAGTTAGTGGGTTTTTCATTGGGTATCCAGAAAACTCCAAATGATTTAGGTTTTATTGTCTTTCACACACACCTAGAATTGTTGAAGCTAAAAATGCTAAATTTCTTGAGCATCTTGAAACTAGTGGGAGTGGTTCTCCTCGAACCATTAAGTTTAAGGAAATAAGGGACCCCATTGAGAAATCAATTAGGGAAGTGGTTGCTCTTCCATCCCAAATTCCAGATATCATTGGAGAGCAACCAACTCAACAACAACCACTCTATGAGGAACAAATTCAAGTAAAACCTCCCATTCAAAATTTATAAGAACCAATGGGAGTAAGGAGATCTTCAAGAGAAAAGAAATCAACAATTTCTAGTGATTACCTTGTACACCTACAAGAGTCTGACTTTAATGTTAGACCTAAAGATGATCCTAGTTGATTTTCACAAGCCATGAATGGGGATAATTCCACCTTATGGCATGATGCCATGAAGGAAAAGATGGAATCAATGGCTAAAAATCAAGTTTGGGATTTCGTTGAGTTGCCAAAAGAGAATGCAGTCGTTGGCTGTAAATAGGTCTATAAGACCAAAAGAGACTCTTCTAGTAACATCGAAAGATATAAGGCCAGACTTGTAGCTAAAAGTTTCACTCAAAAGGAAGGAATTGATTACCATGAAACCCTTTCTCTAGTTTCTAAGTAGTGATTTGGGAGGGGGGGGGGGGGGTGTACTAAATGATACAAAAGTTTTTCTTTCTCAAAACTTTGAAATGAAGGATATGTATAAAACCTCTTATGTACTTGGCATTGAGATTCATAGAGATAAATCTCAAAGGATATTGGGACTCTCTCAAAGGGCCTACACTGAAAAAGTTTTGAAAAGATTTAATATGAAGTCTTGCTCATCTAGTGTAGCACCCATTGTCAAGGAAGACAAGTTCAGTCTAATTCAGTCACCACAAAATAGTTTGGAACAAGAGCAAATGAAGAGCATACCTTATGCATCAGCAATTGGCACCTTGATGTATGCTCAAGTCTATACGAGATCTGATATTGGGTTTGTAGTAGGAATGTTGGGCAGATACCAAAGCAATATAGGACTTAAACACAGAAAAGCTGCCAAGAAAGTCATACGGTATTTGCAATGAACCAAGAACTACAAGTTGACTTATAGATATATGGATTCATTAGAGGTGATTGGATATTCAGATTTAGCTTTTGCTGGATGTTCAAACACTAGAAGGTCAACTTCAGGATATATCTTCCTTCTTGCTAGAGGAGCTATATATATTAGAGAAGTATCAAGCAATCCATAACTATTTCATCCACTATGGAAGCAGAATTTGTTGCATGCTATAAAGATACTTCATAGGCTCTATGGTTAAAGAATTTTATTACAAGATTAAGGGTCATTGATTCTATATCAAGATCATTAAGGCTTTACTGTGATAATTTGGCTACAGTTTCTTTCTCTAAAAATAAAAAAAGTGACAGCCGAAACAAACACCTTGACATAAAGTATCTTGTTATTAAAGAGAAAGTAAAGATGCAGGATGTAGCTATTGAGCACATTAGCATCGAGTTGATGGTTGCAAATCTCCTGACCAAAACATTGCTGGCTAAAGTATATCATGGTCTTGTGGAGCATATGGGACTTAGGGCCCATTTGGTACAATTTTTTTACCAAGCTTTTTTTAAGCTTACAAGCAAAAAAGGTCAAGTTTTTCTAACTTTTTTGCTTTTTTGGCTGTACTTTAGTTAAATAACAAAAAAGCAAAAACAGAAAAGCAAAAAAGTTAAAAAAATCTGACTTTTTTGCTTATAAGCTTAAAAAAAAGTTAAACAAAAAGTCAGTACCAAACGAGCCCTTATTAGCTAATTTATTGTTTAATTTTGCTTTCTTATTTTGGCAATTCACAATTGGTGAACAATTTTAAAGACATGACTTTAATTGTGTACATAAAAATAATTGTCACATATGATATCCATTGAGATAAATAAACTGGGATCTTAAATGACTAGTTTGTAGTCATTGATAAGTATTAAAGTACCTCATTAAGTGCTCGTTAGGAAGTGCCATACATTGTAATACGTGAAAGAGAATACCTATTAAGGGTACAACCACCATGACTCGTGATTGGTACTCACTAATAGAGTAAGAGGTTTAAGGACTAGGCATTTTGTGATCATAATACATTACCTATCATTTATATGGTTTTCATGTGTCTAGTATACCAAGTGGGAGAATGTAAGACAAGTCTCTTTAGGGTGGCTCACTTGACACATGTATAAAGTATATACATATATATATCTCTGATATATATTGTATATTTATCTATTTGTTAGTTAATTACAAGTGATAATAGAGATTGTTGTCCACTCCATGTGAAACACTAGTGGTGGTTGGCTAAGGTCTATCAAATCCCCACTATCAGATAATGGTTCCTTGATGGAAAGAACCAATAAGGATAAAGATAGGGGTCCCTAGCCTAACAATTATATATTGCCTGTAATATCCATCGTTTAAGGTATTTAGTCCTGTATAGGTTAGAAGATCCTATCTACACAGAGAGTTCTATACACAGAGGGTGTGAGAGAGAAATAACTTACGTTTACAGGAGCATAGAGAGTTTTCTTCAAACACTAAGGATCAGTACAACAAGTTCACTTGGACAACAATGGCTGGAGGTTAGTACACATATATTAAATTATTATATGATTAATATTTTTGCTGTGTATATATGCATATATATTACAGTTATTATATATATGCATATATAGTTTATCTTACACAGATCACATCTCCCCATTTTTTTTCTTGGATTTAAGGATGGCCTAATGAAATCTTGTGTCCTCATTAGATTATTTCAACAATCTCAACTCCTATATTCCTTTTTCTGCATGTATGATATAAATTTTGTCTATCTATGGTGATTTATGAAGCTACGTTGAATGCTTTAGACATATAGTGACATTTTCCGTTGCTGCAACAATCCTTTACAATTTTGATTTTATTTTTCAGCATATAGGGAGCCTAGAATTGTCCTGGCTTGACAACAAAACGCATGTAAGAGGTGAGAGGCTTTGAATGATGAAGAACAAAAGAGCAAAAGGAGAGTTGGATGGCAGGGTTAAGTAAAACTCTGAGAATAAGACTGGGTTTTTAAGGATATAGACGGGATAACAAGCCCCAGAAAAGGATGAAAAGAGCGGGGAAAAAGAAAAATAGAAACACATTTCTTTTCTCTTCGGCTCATTAATTGGAAGTTATAGATGCCTGGAAGGCCTTAAATCAGAGGAATAAATTAGATTGAGATTAATTTCTGCTATGAAGTAGGATGAATTGGTATCAGGCATAAATACCCTGGCTATTGTACTGGAGAAATCAACATAAGGACAAATACAAATTGATGATGGCTAGTAGAAGTTTACAATAATTAATGGAGTGGAGTGTGGGAAAAAGTTATTTCATAAAATAACTTTTTGTAGGATATTATCTAATGGTTGACGTAACATGGAGTTGAACATTAACATTGTAGCATCATAAGTCCTACCAAGATTGCAATTTTCTTGGCATTGATGAGAACAAAGATAATCCGTTCAACAAAAATGCTTGTCAAGGTGCTGACTTTACATTGTTTTGTAGTGCCTTATTCAAAAAAGGACACGCTTTTTATCTCAGTGCTCTTGCAGATGCGAGCCGCTACATACATTACTACTAGCTTCAGAAAAGCAATGGAGTAGGGTAATTTATTACTTTTTAGAGTCCAATAAAATGGTCACTCCAAAAAATAAATAAATAAATAAAAGAAATGAAGGAATTTGGAATCATTTGCTTTTTAAATTCAAGCAAGGACAAGGGTGGTCTCAAAAGAGGTAGAAGTTAGAAAGACAGGGATGGTTCCATAGTGAGGGGGCAAAATGAAACAGAATTTTTTAGAGTCAAGTGTGGTTGCTTACGGATGTAACATCCACGTACACAGACAGTTATCTTTTGAGGACAAATGAAGACTACCTCTAGTGAGTAGAAGACAAATCCTGATAAAAAATTAAGACCTAATCCTATTCTCAACCATTTGCAATCTATCTCTATGCCTCATTTACATGGTTCTAGTTAGTTATTCTTGATTGGTCCTACAATGCATTTTCATGGAGTTTCGTTGGAAACCTTCTCTTCTTACCTTGTGGATGCTGATTGTGCACTTTCATAGTATTTTGGCTATTAGTTGGAAATGATATGAGTTGCTGACCATCTAATTGAGTCTTTTTAACTTCCATCCATGACTCTCATTACAATCCTGATTGTGCACTTTTGAAACTAATAGAGTGTCACTTTGAAAACTGATTGTGCACTTTGGATATCTGTATATGATTTGTGTGACTACCATATCCAATTAATGTTTGCAAATTTCACTATATTGCTGCGCAGGAATTTGGGCTGGTTGACAAGAAGGAGCTAACTCCACTTCAAGAGTTTATAGAGTCCATTGTTGTCCCTTACCAAACTAATTGTGCACTTCCCAATGAGAATTAACTATTTAGGGACCCAATAAGCTGACGTAATAAAAATGTAAATTAGTGATTTTCTATGGTATTTGATATTATTAGTCCTATGTAAGTGCTCTATGATTTAAGTATATCTGATCGTCGTCAAAGTTCTTCCCACAGATCAGAAAATGAAGAGTGATCATGCAGTCTTTGTCACCTGTTTGCAGAGAGCTCAGCCATATATGAAATGGGTCAAATTTCTGCCAGTCAACCCGGCTGATTCAAAGGCTGGTGTCACGGGGCGGCACTTGTGAGCAAGTTGAATGTCACAATGCCCCCGTGTGGCGCCCGCCAAGCTCCCTTGACAAGCCCGCCAAGCTCAAGTCTCCACCGGTTGATTACAAGCAAAGCAATTTGATGGCACAATACAAGCATTTACATTGGAAATTGATGGAAAGAAATACACAAGAAATTAACAAAAAAGTACATTTTCATTGCTAAGAAGGTATTTACAATGCTTAGAAGATGAAAAACAAGTGCTTGGTTGATTACAAGAAAAGTGGTGGGGGAGGTTGTTGACATACATACCCCCCTTGTAGTAACATTTTTAGCCATTTACAAACTGACAAGTGGAAACATAGTGTGTGCCCGATGAGTCATAACGGACTCTCATTAATTCCACACTTGTCCAAAAATCCTAAACTCTAGGAATGGAAAAATACATCATAAACGTTATATATACATAAATTCCACACCACTATTTCTTAGGAAGCCAGTGGTTTCATTTTCTTGGTGCAATTCATGACAGTGGTAACAAAATCTAGCTTGATTTGCCCTCCGGAGCTAGGAGAAATGCCATGCCAAAGATGCACCAAAAAGGTGTACTATGTGTACATTTGACATTGGCCCTTCATCATCGCCACGGAGGGAATTACATCAAAGGGCTTGCTAGGACTTAAACTCCTACATATATACAAGGGTTTGGACCCTAGATTGTGCGGCAAAATATGGCCGGATCGTTCCACAAACGCAAGAGCGCCACTGCTGCCCGCTGCTGCTTGCATTGCTGCCTTGTTGCTGCCACAGCTGGCTGCTGCCTTGCTGCCTTGGCTGGCTGCCATGGCTGCCACGTTGGGCACTTGGTGGCTGTCTTGGCTGCCATGTGGGACATTTTTGGGGCTATTTTGGGG
The DNA here is from genome assembly GCA_033060915.1 of Euryodendron excelsum. Taxonomy (NCBI): domain Eukaryota; kingdom Viridiplantae; phylum Streptophyta; class Magnoliopsida; order Ericales; family Pentaphylacaceae; genus Euryodendron; species Euryodendron excelsum. The sequence goes on along the minus strand of CM065378.1, from coordinate 29,482,945 downwards.
CTGTTTTGGACAATGTTTGGGCAATGCTTGGGCATTGTTTTGGCCATCAAATAAGCACCATTTGACCCGTCTTTGAAGCATATTGCCTTGAGCATTGGTTGAGCACCCCTTGGCCTTTTGTTGGAGCCTCTTGGCACGTTGTTGGGCATCCGTCCTCCACCATTCTTGGCACACCTTGAGACCTTAGGGCAAGTGCGAAGGCACTTGCGTGGAACATCATGGGGCGCAAGGAAGCGACCCGTGACAGCTGGCCATCCCATTATTAATAGAAATGGGAACTCCGTAACTTGCTCGTGGAACAGTGAAAGTGGATTCCATAATCAGTTTTACAGTGAAGACAGCCCTATATCGTGGCATCGGAGACATCTACAAATTTGAAACATGACCATGTAAACAAGTTGGTTGTGTTTTTATAGATCTATGGGGGTGTCTTCCGTAATTCTAATCTATGAGTTGAGATATCTGTTGGGTTTTGAACTTCAGAGATCCTTGTTAAGACATCCTTAGATTGAATTAGTATAGTCTTTTTGTGGAGTGGAATCTAGAGCCTTCTTTTTTCTTATTATTATTATTTTTATATCATTGCATTAGTTGAGGTTAATCCTTTTCATTGAGTGGAATATCAGAAGCCTGCAATCTCAAAGTCCTGAGACCATTTACGAGAAGTGTTGTTTACAATTATTGCTATCATCAAAGCAATTCTGGCTTTTGGTAGAGTTAAGTATCAGGCAATGCATAGTGGTAGTGAGATGTTGGTTAATCATCACCAGCTTTACAAACAGTGACCATTGGAAAAGTGGCAGAATTATGGCCAAGTGCCATAGTGACCAATGGCAAAATGCCAACTCTAAAATAAAATCATTACATATATAAGTAACAGTAAGAAATACAACAAAAAAACCAAATATCAATAACATGAAAAAGAAATTCCACCGAAATTAGAACTCCCCCAACATCTATCTAGAGATACTCTCCTTTCCAATGACCATCTTTCGTGTCTCCAATCCATACCCTGGGGATGTGTGCTATTTTCTGGTAATCCCCAGCTTGTATGTGGTCTCGATGATTCAGCCGTGAAATCAATCTATCAGACATATCACTCAATTCAAGCAATTTAAGGTTGGTTAGATGTTCGATTCCTGACGGCAACTCCTCCACCAATTCACAATGGTAGATATATAGCCTTTCAAGATAAGGCATCGTGCCTTTCTCCACTCTCACCCATCTCAATCCTTTTAAACGAACAAGCGCTAAAATCTTAAGCCTCTGAAATCCACCAGCCTTGAAACACAATCCCTCCTCTTCATATGACTGATCAAGTTCAAGCTCTACCAAATTGGACAAACCTTGAAGGGGTTTTAGCAGATCACCCCTAAGCTTGCTCCACCTTAAATATAGTCTGGCCAGGTCATGGAGAGAAGCTATCCAATATGGAAACTTCTCTAAACGTCCACTCAAGTATAGCCGTTGAAGAAGTTTAGGAGCTGGAGACACAGATTGCAGATCAAGAATCTCATCCTCTTCTGTTGAAGATATATACAATGAGCGAAGGTTGCTGAGATTCTTGATGGAGGAGCATAGAGCCTCCCCATCTTCTTTTCTCAACTTCACGATGCCTAACTTCCTCAATTGAGTGAGCCTTGCTATCTCTTCCACTATGGTGCTGCCGCTGACTTGGTTTGCCTCTACAAAGCACAACTTTTGTAGGCATTGCAGGCCTCCTATCTTAAATGGAGCCTTAAAGCCACGTACCATGTGAAAAGGCCAACAAGTATATGCAGGTGCCCAATCATATAACAAAAGATGGCGCAATTGTTGAAGCCGTAGAATTTCAACAGGCAACTCAGTCACGCAAGTGTATTTCAAATCCAAAGTCTCGAGATTTTGAAGCTTCCCAAGGGACCTTGGTAGCATTTGCACTTTTGTTCTTCTCAGGCTTAGATACCTGAGATGAAATAGAATAACCACTTCGTCAGGAAATGTCTCCAAAGAAGTTCCTCTCAACTCTAAAACTTTTAGCAATTTCAGACCTCCATTGAAGAAGATAGGCATCAGTGACTCAGACAGGGGATCAGCATCTTTAAATATAAGCAAAGAACGCAGCTGAGAGAAACGCCTGCCTTGGGGTATATTTTGCGAAGCATTATGAATGAATAGGCGTCTAACCTTTTCAGGCCACCTCATGCTTCCTTCTCCTGTTACCGCTACAAAGTTCTGATTTCTTGACTTGGAAAGAATAATTTCACGCAGAAGGTCATGTATACGGCAGCTTCGGACCCTTTCGTCTTTCCTTCTCTCTGCTACTTGAATCAAGCTTCTATTGAGGAGCTCAAAAAGGTAAGCCTCTGCTACTTCCTCTAGTGTCTTTCTTTCTTTTACTTCGACAAATCCTTCTGCGATCCATAACCGAATCGATCTCATCCATTCAATCAAATGATCTTCTGGGAAACCACACAAGTACAAAAAACAAGACTTCAGATAGTATGGCAAGTCATTATAACTGAGTAACAATATTTTCTTCATGTCACTGCCTTCTACTTCGGCACCAAGGGTGCGATTCACCAACTCCCAATCGCCTACTCTTTTCTGGTCCTTGGAAGACAACACACCAGCAATAGTCACAATTGCTAGTGGTAAGCCCTCACATCTTCTTAGGATACTCTCTGAAAGTTCCTTTAAATGGGGAGGGCAATCCTTCTCCTGAAATGTCTTCTTACAAAACAGAGCCCAAGACTCTTCTGAAGACAAAGCCTTCATTTCATAGATGTTACCATGGGATTCTTTGCAGGAGATAATAGCAACATTCATAATTCGCGTTGTGAGCAGCACACGACTGGCACAATCGTGGTTTGGCAATGCATATTTGATAGCATTCCACGCGTCTATGCTCCAAACATCATCAAGGATCAGCACGTACCTTCTTTGTTGGAGAAAATATTTGATATTGGCTTTCAGCTCATCGTTGTTCATGGTTTCCAGCCTTGGAGGAAGTGGTTGTCTAACCTCATCGAAGAGCTGTCGAATCAAGTCTTTTAGGAGCTCCTTGATGTTAAATGATTGAGAAACAGTGATCCAAGCATGGTTTTGGAAATGCCTCTTGACTTCTGTATCCTCATAAACTTTCTTCACCAGGGTGGTTTTGCCCAACCCCCCCATTCCCACCACCGAAATCCCTTTGAGTCGAGAATAATCAGCATCAAGGAGCCAATTAATGAGCTGTTTTTTGGGCTTGTGGATACCAACAAGATCAGCTTCTTCTAGTAGAAGTGCATCACCTCGTCGATCATACCATGCGTTGTTTGAGGCACGAGGGTTTGAGCCTTGCTTATCTGAGGTACTGTATTTGTTACTGTACCTCTGACGTCTCTGTGCAATGTTGTCGACTCTGGCTTTGATGTCTCGTATCTCAGAAGCAATTTGATGACGAGCTTTCAGGCTCCTAATTGGATGATAGATCTTAAGAAGAAATCCATGGAATCCACGCCGATGGTGACGAGCCAGCCGAAGCGTAAATTCATCAAGAACGTCCTGAGTGTCATAAGCCACATCTCTTACTTGATCAACCCATATTTGGAACTCCAGATCGCTCTCTTCCATTGCATCTGCAACCCTCAGTAAGGCCGTCATGCTCTCCAGTTCGTCTCTGATGAACACAACTTCCCCTCTTACTCCACCCAACAATTTCAACTCTTGTTCGAGCAACGGTGAAAGATTCTTAAGCAGAAAGATCACGACACTCTCGGCCATTCTTTCTTCTTCTCTCTCTTAGAAAAAGGAAAACTGAACAGACAAATGGATTTCGATACCTTGACAATTCAATCCCACAGTGATTCTTTTTTAACTTAAATTTACAGGCTGTTTGTAACTTAGGAAAGAGAAGGAATAGGATGAGAAATTACTGTTCCTTATCAATTTTTTTAGTTTGATTTTGTAAACAAAATTGAAGAGACAAAAAAGAGAAAAATAAATAGATTAATTTAAAATTTTTTCTCATTATTTTTGTCATTTTTTTATATTTATTTTTTTCTTTATTTTTCTTCGAAGACTAAATTTCAAACAGGCTACTAAGATAAATAGATTGACAATAATAGGCTGAAATTATTTATTTTTTCAAAGGCAGACAGTCTTCTGATTGGCTTTGGGGCTTCGGCTTCGGCCTGGCCTGACCTGATATGTTCTGCCCGCTAGCCAAGTATGTAAAAATAGTTTTAAGGTTAATGAGTACAGGAGACGATTTGAAAATGGGATTCAGGAATGCTTTTCTAAGTAGAATATTACTCACACAATTTTCTAAGAAATTGAGACAAACCAAATCAGTCATCTATTAAGGTTAAGAATGCATTACTTTTTACCAAACTACTATCTAATTAGTATTTAATAGTTTAGTAATTTGACTAAAGAGATTCACAAATGAGATACAAGCGGTAAAATTTGACTAGTACATTACCAGCAAGTGACTAGACCATTTAAAAAATGTGATTGAATCTCATTTTTAACAAAAATAATCATGATTGAATATTTTTTTTTTATAAAAAAAAAACCATGAATTTAATCCTTTGAACTTTTAAAAGTAAGTTAAGGTAGTCTAACATTGAAAAATATATGAAAAAATTGAAGTTAGGATATTTTGACCACTTCAACTATAATTATATTAGAAATCCCCTTGCCAATGCTAAGACTACTACATCAATGCAATTTGAGCGTTTGATTGAATTGCAGTAGGAGTTTTACATAATAAATTTTTAAATACTGTTAGGCCATCCACATTTCCATAATTCTTAAAAGGTTCACATTCTACTAAGAATGTGATATTCAGTTAGTCGAAAATATTGAATTAAAATGACTTGGGAAATTGAGTCAGTCTTCTTTCATTTATTTATCGAATAAAAATTGCTAGCCTTTGTCCTGTAATCCAATATATTTATATATCCTAATTGACATTATTGTTCAACTTGGGTCTCCATGTTGCTAAATCATTCCCCACCCATTCTTACCTAAGACAATGTTAGGGGTAGGCACAACGGTCGGTCAAACACCGCTTGATCGCTGCCATTTCAGGTCGAGCTCCTTATTGTTGGTGAGCTCTGACTGACGTGACGATGATCAAATGGTGTCTGATCAATCGCCGCATCTGTCCTAGTGGTGCCCTTCTTACTTAATACCTGTTGTTAATTTGTTGGGGTGAAGCATTCATTCATCCCACGCTTCCAATAAATTAACCTAATACCATTATTCACGTCGCTTTGCTAGGCTTCAGACAATTCGAAGAATAAACTAAAGTATTTTGAAGACGCCAACCTAGCCAAATTGACTCCATTCCGCCTAATTGACTCCATTCCCCTTAACTGGCTGTTTGCGTCGTGGTCAGCAATTTTCGTCTTTCTTTATTTAACCTCATAAGCATTGTCGGACCTACAACGCGGGCGGGCGAGGGCCACGCCCCTTTTAAGTTTTGAAAATTATCTTAGATTTTATATATTTTTAATTATTTAGAAAAAAAATAGGTGTATTAGTTATCCTAAGTTTTGAAAAACTATCCTGTTTTATATATTTTTTGAGTATTTATGATAAAATAGGTGTATTGATCTCTCCAAAGTTTTAAAAATTTTTCTTGGACCCTATGTACTTTTGTCATAATAAAATAGTTATATTGTCTGTTCAAAATCCAATTAATTTTGCTTGCCCCTCTAATTTAGAAGAAAAAATTTAGAGGGAAATAATGCCTCTATTTTAGGTACTACATTCATTATAATATTTATGTATTTATTTATATTTAATGAGTATTTTACTATAACATTTACATTTAAGTGACAGTAATTGACAGTTAGTATAATGACACCAGTAAATTTCTTTTTATGCTTGGCCCTTTTTGCCCTTTTTGCGAAATTTCTACAACTGCTAATAAGGTCGTCAATATCATAGGCGGAAAAAAAGTTGGCCAGGAAAGTGGGAAAAAAACATATGTACATGTAAATGAATCTATATTCCACCCCAAATATGTGTAAACAAGCAGGAAAGTGGAAAGAAAACATTATTAAAAAAATATTGTACATTCAAACAAACGGAGCCTAAGAAGCTAAGGCCATCTCATTGGTTGGCCAGCTAGGCAATTGTTATGGAGTCCAAATCTTTTTGTGCCGTCTGGGTCACGTGATCATTTTTAATGTTTTGTTGGAAGTCAAGTCGCAGACTCACAATCAAAGGCTGTCTAAGCCTTGTTTATAAAATGTGAATGCTTGAACTCTTTCCCGGAAGTAACAACTCTTTCCAGGAAGCACCCAGATTAGCAGGGGAAGAAATTTCTTTTGCACAGTTTTTTAGACTCTTTCCAGGAAGTAACAACCATTCTGACCAATCAAAATTTTCAATTAAGGGAACTAATAAAAATGATTGGCAACCTATTAGGTAAATCGTAATACCTTTCACCTATAATATGCATCTGTACATATAAACAAATCTGTATAAGTAAAACCTAATGAAAAATATTCGTTTTTATGTTATATTGTATAATACATGCATTAAACGTTTTTTTTGGTATTATACTCCCTAATTTAACAGATTGTATACATTATGTGTAATTATATTGATACTTTTTTTGATACTTCGTAATTAATAATTATAATGATACAACTATACAATTACTTATCACTACTCATTCGATATAAAAATAAAGTGGCATAGCTCATGACAAGAGATTACAGTTACTATGTGTCACGGCCGTCAAACTAGAGTACATTGGAGGCCTATTCAAATATCAAAATGGCAGTACAAGCTATACGACATTTTGAATATGGGTACCCTAGAAAATTTCAGAGAATACTATAATATTGAAGAAGGATGTAAAAGTTTCCATGATGTTCTAGAGTAATCTAGAATACTCTAAAAATGTCTAGAATATTTTGGAAGAGGAAAACTTCTAGAACATTAGGGAAAGTTTTAGAATGTTGTAGAATATTCTAGAAAGTTATGAAATATTATATGGTTCTAGAACCTTCCACACAAGGAGGGTAGCTTGTAGATAATTCTAGAATAAGTTAGAAGTAGGTTATGTCTTGTAATTACCTAGAGAGTTTTACAATCTTTCTCACATGTGTAAATATAAGAGAAAGGAGTAGAAGTTTCTAGGACATAGAGGCTGCTTCTTTAAGAAGTCTTGTAAATATCCAAGATATTTTATAGGAGAGTTCTAGATGGGCAATCTCCACCCATGAATCAAATTGATCCCCACCGTCCATTGAGGAGGTGGCCACCCATAAACAGGGGGAGGAGCTCCCATTTGTAATTATCAAGTATCAAGTAATTCAAGTGTGTTCTAAGTTCTCAAGTGCTCTCTTTTGTTCACTTGTTCTCTCATTTCCTAACTTTCTTGTGTTCTTTTGAGTGAGGTTAAGGCTTACTTGGCCACTTGCGAGGGAAAGTGACTATGGCTGAGCGGGTTTAAGGCATCTAAGATCTAAGCCCATGCTAGTTGGTATCAGATCCAGATTCGAGAAAAGGAAGACATCTTCAATGGTGGAAGCTATCACAAGCAAATAAACCTGTGGAACGGAGCTTGACATTAGCAAGGGGAAATAGGATAAGTCTCGAAATGCTATTAATCCCATGGAGATGCGGTTCACTAGGGTAGACGTGACCGTGGCCGACTCGAGGGAGCGGCTTGACATCGGGGAGCAAAGCATGAAGCATGAGGTCGGGGACCTCAAAGGAAGGCTTGGGGAGCCGAGAGGCAACATACAAGCTCATGTCAACTCTATGGTGCACGAGGGACAACAGGAGAATTTATCCTTTCAAGCTAAAGTGTCAGATAAGGGCAAGCACAAGGATAGGAAGGTCGTGTTCAAGTCCAAGAACAATTGCTTCATATGTGATGAGCTTCATTTTTTTTCGAGACTGCCCAAAAAGGGTGGAGATGGTCGCGCGCATTAAAGAGTACGAGGAGAGTCAACAACTTGAGGAAGAACCAACAACCTCGGAGCCCGAAGAAGACTCTTCAAGCACCAAGGTGGACGGGCCAGAGGAGGCCGTAGAGGAACCTGAAGAGCCCAAAGAGATCACACCATCGACAATATCTCTTGCTTCCCCAAAGATGGAGGGACCACAAAGGCAACTGCAAAACCCCATAGAGGATATGGGGCGAGAAGGCATGGAGTACTTGCCTCAAGTAAAAGCCGGGATGGAGGACGCGCTACAAGGGAGTACGCGCCGGCTTCGGTATAAAGAAGGGCTGTCTCCAACTAACGAAGGAAAGGTACATATGCCTAAGACAGGCACCCAAAGGCGACACATCGCGAGGAAGCGTCGACACGTAAGAAGGGCAGGACAGTTTTGGCACAAGTTATGTTGGCGACCTGAAGATAACTCGTGGAACTTCCTTGAGAAGGTCGCCACATTTCGAAAAAAGTGACGACGAGAGCGTCACCAAATTTGGTGGGGGAGAATGTCACGGCCCGCCAAACTAGAGCACATTGGAGGCCCATTCAAATGCTAAAATGGTAACACAAGTCTATACGGCATTTCGGATATGGGCATCCTAGAAAATTTTAGAGAATACTATAAGATTGTAGAAGGATCTAGAAGCTTCCGTGATGTTCTAGAGTAATCTAGAATATTCTAAGAATAATGGGGAAGGTTTTAGAATGTTGTAGAATATTGTGGAATATTATAAAGTTCTATAACCTTCCACACAAGGAGGATAGCTTATAGATAATTCTAGAATAAGCTAGAAGTAGGTTATGTTTTGTAATTGCCTAGAGAGTTCTATAATCTTCCTCGCATGTGTAAATATAAGAGAAGGGAGTATAAGGTTCCAGGACATAGAAGAGGCTTCTTTGAGAAGCCTTGTAATTATCTAAGATATTTTATAAGAGAGTTCTAGATGGGCAATCTTCACCCATGGATCAAATTAATTCCCACCGTCCATTGAGGAGGTAGCCACCAATAAATAGGGGGAGGAGCTCCCATTTGTCATCATCAAGTATCAAGTAATTCAAGTGTGTTTCAAGTTCTCAAGTGCTCTCTCTTGTTTACTTGTTCTCTTCGTTCCTAACTTTCTTGTATTCTTTTGAGTGAGGTTAAGGCTTACTTAGCCACTTGTGAGGGAACGTGACTAAGACTGCGCGGGTTTATGGCGTCCAAGATCTAAGCTCGTGATATATGTCATAGAAATGAATCTATATTACATTTCAGTTCAGCCTTTTGGAAAATGTCATAGAGATACATTTACAGCGAATGGTTTGGAACAAAGCTTTCCCTTAGCTTTGTGGTTGAGATTTCTTTGTTAGCTTCTCTTACTCCTCCAACTCCTACCCAAATCTATCAAATCAATTGATGGGTCCCATACCTTACACCAACTAGAATACAAAGCAAAAAAAAAAAAAATCTAATGCACGTGGAAAAATTATCCAGTGCTTTTGGAGTGCCACTTGACCTGAACAAATCTTTGGTCTTTCTTCCCTCTTGTAGATAGTGTATATGAGCCCTACTCACTCAAGCGGTTATGTTCTGCGAGCTTGCCCGAGCAAGACATGGATCAAAACCTCACTAACGCAAGTTAAGGAGAACATGCCTACTCGAAGGGGGCTCCCTATGAGAGCTAGGAAATTGGGCTTAAAAAATAGAGCTAAGACTACATTAGACTCCACAAGTTTGGTACCAAAGGAAGGGCTTGAGAGAACACAAGGCCCCTCTAAGTATAAAGACTAAAAAATAGTATCTCTCTCATGCGATAGAGATAGAGAGAGAGAGATGACGGTTACCTTGACAAATCCTGAAGGAGACCGCTACGTGGCAGGACCTAGCAAGGTCCCAAGGAATCAAGGAAGGACCACCACATAGCAGAAACGGTTACTGGGTGGTCCCCCACCTTAGGATAAGGCGTGTTGTCGGATAGTTGGTTGGAATGGGGGTGACTCTGAGAGACATGTTCACAACCCATGAGGAGTCCATGGGAGAGTGCCACGTGGCCATGATTAGCCTGGTAGAGCAAAGCAGAGAGCACCTTAATGGTCCCTGAACCACGTGTCCTCCATTAGGAGGTTCCTTAGTGCCCAAGCACCAAGGCATGCCTATATATATCTGACATTACCTAGCCAAGAGAGAGAGCTTCTTCTTCTCCGAGAGAATTATAAGGAAAGAAAGAGAAAATCCTAAGTTAGTCCAATGAGAGTTGTCCACCCCAGACTTCTGCCATCTCTCTGAGCTTAGCCAACTCCATTTTCAGCCCCTGTACAACACTACTCTATGATCCTATTAACCAAACAGCTTGCTCCATTTCTCTAGAATGAAACAGTGAAGGAAGAGATCATCCCTCTGATTTCAAACTCTATATTTTGGCGACTCCACTGGGGAGGTAGATCTGTGGATGGTTGGCACCATAAGTGGGAAGCATAGCACACCTAGCCTAGCGATGGCTAAAAATCTAAAAGGATTTGCTACAAATAGCCCAACCTATGCGAGCACTGGTACTAACTAAACTTATATACTAGACGCTATACAAACTATTCAGGACACTCAACGTGGGGTTTGACTACTCTAAAGGAGCTCTACGATGCCATAATATTGTTGGTCGGTAACCCCGTTTTTCAATAGGGCATAGCTTCGCCACCACCACTGCTGATAGCTGACCCACCCTTCGCTCTTGTAGCTAGAAACCCTATAGCAACTGCCGCTGGTGTTTCAGTCTCGACCCATGCTGCTGGGACCTCAACTGTTAGGACATTAGTTGTTGGCGCTGCCCAGCAGGGACTACCCACTCCAGGGTTAACTGCCTTCTAGACCCAACCTCCTCTGAACCTAGTTACTTTAGTGAACCCAGCGCAGCCTGCCGCGAATCTTTCCTTGGCCATTGTCATCGCTTCGGTGGCCTAGAATCTGCAGGCTCACATGGTTAAACCTGCTCTATTTGTCACTATGACTAATGTCCAGACCATACTTCAGCATAAGCAAACCAAGGCTATTCTACTATCCCTCCCAAACCCCAACATCAAACCACCTTACCCAGCTCACATTAGCTGTTTACCCTATCTAGAAGGGAAAACTCCACTGAAGTTCATCAGCGTCGATGGGAAGAACAGGAATGCACATGAGCATGTTGCCCATTGAGCTCTGCTTGAGAGAGTTCTCCAAATCTCTCATTGACCACGCATACAGTTGGTTTGTCAACCTCACCCCAGGTTCAATCCTAACTTGGGAAAATATGGTGAACAAGTTCAACACCAAATTCTTCCAAGTGTGAGAGCATGTTACATCTATCTTCTTGATAAAGGAAGTCCAAACCTTCAATAAGGACCTCTTAGAATTCATCCAATGTTTTCAAGACCGAGCGATGGAGTGCCATGAACCAATGGAAGAAAAGAAGATAGTCAAGATCTGCATTGAAGGAATGCTAAATGAATACAAGGTTCACCTTGTAAACCCTGCTATTCTAATGTTCTCTGCACTGATTGAAGCAGCAAGAAATCTACATGCCACTGTCAAACCACCTACCAAATCTAGCGACAAGAGGAACTCTCGAAACCATGTCTCTACGGCTTTCGCCCCTACTAGCCGATAGCCACAGGGGAAGAACAATTCTAAGGCAAGAAAGAGAAAAGGACGTGACCCTCCTCCATACCCTTGCAGTCTGGAGGAAGTCGAGGCACTACTCAAAGAATGGCTCAATAATGGAGAACTGGATCTACCTGAAGTGGATACACTCCCTTCCAAGAAGACCCTACATACTGTATCTACCACAGAGCTACTAACCACGCCACCAAAGACTGTTGGACCCTAAGGAGGATCGTCAACAGAAAAGTCTCAGAGAAACAACTCTGCTTCAAGAAAGATGGGAAAGACGTACGAGAAAACCCTTATCCTAACCATAAGAATAAAGTGAAGAATGTCAATATGGTGGCTTACTATGGCCTCATATTTGTTGACCAAGGATCCTTCAACTTCCTAGATGAAAAAGAGCTATATAGCGCATGTATGGCGTCTTATCATGATGAATTAGAGAAGTAGGAGACTACAACCAACCAGTCAACGTGCCAGATCCCGATACCACAACAAACTTACTTCAAAACTCCATTAAGTTTTGAAGATTTTTTGATCAGTTGGGGCTCTCTAGCAATGCTAGATTGTAGATTACCAAATCCATTATCAATATAGCAGAGGTACACCACAAATAGTGTATAGGCATGGAGGGATCGGTTCGACGAACCATCAGAGAAGATTCCAGTGCCATCACATTCTTTGAGGCAGACCAAAAATACCCATTTCCTCACAACAAGCCATTGTACGTTACAGCCTCCATCCACAGAGTGGAATTCAGGAGAGCCTTGATGGAGGAGCTTCCATCAACATAATGCCATTTGATACTTTTGAAAAAACCAAAATCCTTGAGAAGTACATAATGAAGCAGTGCATCACTATCACGGGTTTCGGGGAAGAGTGGAAAGCAACAATTGGCTATGTTAACGTGGACTTGGTTGTGGTAGAAATTAAAGCCTCAACCAAATTTCACATCATCAAAGCTCATTCAACCAATTATCATGTTATACTTAGGCGGACTTGCATGCACAAGTACTAATACATGAAAGAAAAGTGGGGAAGGAAGACAGTCACAATCTAGGAGTCCGATAGGCTGTTTGGCACCTATGAGGCACACTTGTCAGATGCTATCTTCTTCATAGAATTATCCACTGAAGAAACACCATACACCTTGAAGCCTAGGGGAGTCAAGATCCTCAAATGGGAAGATCTTAAAGATGATGGTGATGAAGAAACAACTCCACAAAAAAGAGGACGAGATGAAGCCAGCCCAGGAAATTCTAAAACCACGCCTTAGAAGATTACTAAGACCCAAGAGGGTGGAAGGACCATATACCTATTGTGATAGTGTGTGTTAGGGGGGGGGGGAGGCCCTCCATAACAAGTGTTGACCCCCTACAAGAAGTCATGGCTTACGAGCAAGGTGATGAGGAACTCGATGAGTTAGTCGAGAATCCTGAACCAGCACCTGAATCCATGCAAGACAGCCCTAAACCACAACAGGAGGAACTTCAAGAGATCAATATTTGGAATGGTGAGGGACCTGTTCAGCCAGTATTCATAAGTAAGGGATTGAGACTTGAAGAGCAAGACACCCTCATCAAGCTACTCAGGAAGTACTTAGACGTATTTGTCTGGATATACGAGGAAATGCCTGGTCTCAACCTTGTGGTAGTATCTCACCACCTTGATGTCTTCTCGAATTTCAAGCCATGTAAGCAGTCTGCGAGGAAGTACCACCCAAACCTAGAGAAAAACTCTAAGGAGGAGATCGAGAAGCTGCAAGCAACATGGTTCATCAAACCCATCTAATACCCTTCGTCGTTATCGCGCCCCAATTTTTCTGCACTCGTGAATGGTGGGAAAAAGGCATGGCACTCTGTCGTTAGAACTCATCCTTCTAGAAGGGCAAGTGTGACTAGGTTTGAATTGAAAATTGATTTGAATAAGGGCTTTTAGAAAAGATTTGGAGTCGCCACCTGATTTTGTTAAGGTGAGTTAGGTCACCTAAAACTAAGTGCAATCCATAGATTAAACTTAGGCATTTTGAAAAAGGTTTTGAAAACTTCCTCAAGAGAGGGTTTTTCAAAGAACAGGTTATTTGGCAACCTTTGAAAAACGTTTAAGTCCTTTTTGAAAAATGACTTCGGTTTTGGTCTCTCGAAAACAGTGATCTATGGCCTAGAGGTTGGTTACGTATAAGAAAGATGCTCTAGGCTATCACCCTATCCCATCCTTTCGGTATTTACATGTCTTTCTACCCTAGGTTCACTCATTTAAAATTTCTGATTAACAAATGTTCGATACTATCCACTTTGAGAAGATTTTTGATAAAAGGTTTGATGTGATGCATGGCATGCAAGTGTAAGAAAAGGATTTGATTTTGAAAATAAATTTTAAACGGGGATTTGAAGGTTGAAAAAGGTTGTGAAAATTGAAAACTTAAAAAAGGTTATAATCGCACACATGAGGGTTACCTACAGATCCCTTTGTTGGGAATCAGGTCAATCGTAGTTTGGATACGCTATTCGATTGAACATAAACACTTTGGGGTCTTTGAAAAGTTTGACTTGAAAATATTTGATTTTGAACTTTGATTAGAGGATTTGAAATTGACTTTGATTTGAAAAGTTTGAATTGAACTTTGAATTGAACTTGACTTGAATTGGGATTTGAAAACCATCTTGATTTGGACTTGAGTTTTAGAAAATAGTTGAATTTTGTTAACTTAGGGTTAGGGGTTGAACTTGGTGTTTGGCATCCTAGGGCTGTGGTAACCTAAGGTTTGAAGCATGCAATTGAATTGGAAGGACTTGATTTTAACATGAAAAGTTTGATTCTAGAAAGTTTGATTTTAAAAAGTTTCAATTTAAGAAAGCTTCGAATTAGGTAAGTTCTATTTTAGGAAAGTTCTATTTTTGAAAAGTTTTGTATTAAGAAAGTCGGATTCAAGAAAGATTAGGAAATGATTTGATTTGATTTGATTTAGAAACACTTGACTTGAAAAGACTTGTGGATATTTGACTTGATTTAAACATATTTGATTTGGAAAATTTTGAAAAGTTGGAATTTGGAAAGCTTGGACTTAGGAAAGCTTTGAATTAAGAAGGTTCCATTTTAGGAAAGTTTCCATTTTAGGAAAGTCTTGATTTAGAAAGATTTGACTTAGGAACAATTTAAATATAGGAAGATTTAAACTTAGAAAGATTTGAATTTGAAAATTGAAAAGTTGGAATTAGGAAAGATTTGAAAAATTAAATTTAGAAAGTTAAGTTTGAAAAGGTTTGGCCTAGGATTGAGGTCACTTGGGTTTTAGGCAATCCTAAGATCTAAGGTTTATGCAAAACACTTGAAAAGATTGGATTTCAATTGAAAAAAAAAAAAAAGAAAGTTTTGAAAAAGGAAGTTTTGGAATTTAGAAATATTGAAATTAGGAATGGTTTTATTTCTATTTCCAAAAGCAAAAGATTGAATTTTATTTCCAAAAATAGAGGATTTGATTTAGTTTTCAAAATTAAAAGATTTGATTTGACTTGAAATTGAAAAGCTTGAGTTTTGAAAATCTACGATTTGATAGAAAAAGGGTTTTGAAAATCTATGATTTGAGGCAAATAGGAAGTCATGATTTTTAGAAAGGAATGGTTCTACGAAAAACCATGGATGATGGTAAGTCCCTCCACACCCGTCGACCGGGACAAAACCCAAATCCTTGAGATGGTAGAGCGATTCACTTTTAGCGCTTGCTAGCCCGCCAACATAGAATATCTACTATTTGGCACATCAATCGGGAAAGTATCTAAGGCCTCGAACGATAAGAGCATCCAATAGTTTCCCGAGATTAGACAATCTCTAGAATGAACGTATACTGTCAGAATGACGAAAACACTCACAAACATCGCAACCTTCAGAGCGATAGAAACACCGCAACCTTCAGAGCGATGGAAACACTTGTAAATAGATTGACATCGAGAATGCCAATAAACTCCTTATGTTACGGGACCGAACACGCCTTTTGACCGTGTCACGTTTACTGGAGGACTGGATACCATTAGAAACCAACTCATCACACATCGACAAAGTGACAGAAAGATTTAAAACCCAGGTCAACACTAGTGCCTGCTGGCTCATTTCGGTGAAAAATGATCAAACTGTCCCTCGAGTCCCATCGACACGCTTCTCAAAAAAGTACCTAAGGCGTCATAGTGGTAAGTCCACCCTTCCAAGATTATCCTAAAGATAATCTAGCATGTTTAAGTGCCTTCCATTCGCTTCCAGATCGATTCCAAGAGCATTTGGTCAAAATGATCATTTTGCCTCTAGGCATCCAATCGCCTCTAGGAACCACACTGGCTCTAGGTATCAAATCGGTTACCTTCTAAAGATGCTTATAATAGTATTCCTAACCTTCCAGTACTGTTCTAGACCATTCCAGGTCGATTTTGGTTAACCTAGTGCAAAATAACCATTTTGCCCCTGGTGGGCCAGACGCCTTTTAACTATTCCAGCTCTAATTATCAAGTCAGTTGCCTTTGGAAAACTCTTTTAGAGATTTCCATCCATTCCTGACTGAGTTTGGTTACTCAGAACCTTCTGGATCATTTTTGAACTTTTCTATGTCACTCCTGGAAAGTTAGGGCAACGCGGGATGGAGGTGTTATATAAAGGGAAAGGGACCTCAAACTCATCGATTTTATCGTGAAGGAAGGCTTCGGCCATGTATGATTTGGTAGTGCGAAAGGGGTGGCTGGAGATTGGGATTGTGACGACTTCTTTGTTCCAAATGGCTTTAACACACTGATGGTAGGTGTAGGGGATGGCCCCATATCTATGCAGCTAAGTCCGACCTAACAGGATGTGGTAATTGGCATCGGTTTTAATGACATGGAACTTTGTGCAAGAATGGATAGGGCCAACTTGGAGATCGACTCTTGTATATCCGAGGGATCATTGGGATTGGCTACTGAAACCTCTTATGTCAATGGGCTCGTGTACGAGTCTTTGCTTGGGGAGTCCAACAGCTTGGAAAATGGAACGAGGCATCATGTTGATGGAGGCTTCACCATTAATAAAGCCTCGTTGGAATTCCATTTCTTGTATGATACTAGAACATAGAGTGGGCGGCTGTGAGGGTAAGGATAGACTCGGTCGGCCTCAGAGAAAGTAATGGTTAAGAGATTTTCTCCAAAGGTTCACCGAACGGAGCCAGTTGTGCTCATGTAGGGCTTGCCATTCGCATCGACAACGCGCAAGAGCACCTTGGTGGCCTCATAGCAGGTAGTGGCCGAGAGACCGAACTGATCAAAGAAGTGCTTATACTTCATGGATGATTGGAGGGTGGGGGCTCAGCGATGCTCAAAGTCTGGATCATGGGTGCTAGGTTTAGCAATATGGCAAACAGATGTCTCATCAAGCTCGTCATGGTGAGAGATCATCATGACGTCCTTGAAAAAAATTATACCGGGCCGAAGTCTGATCTGATTTAGGCATAGCTATCCAATTGGGTTACCCGCTGCCCATGATGAAATAATGGATTGAGAGAACTAATGACAAGGAAAAAAGAATTTGAAAATCTGATTCTGGAGCAAATTTTTTTGGAAATAAAACTTCATCCAAATAACACCAACAATATATCACGTGTTAACAATGTATTACCCACTACAAATATATGTATTTAACAATTCAGAAACTTAGTTGTAATGTATATATATAGTAATATGATTTATACGTCCCTCGTTAGTGACTAGTATGATTGAATCCCATTTAAAAAAGATTCATGAATTGTAAAACCTTCCTTCCTAGTGGATATTAAATGTGTGGTCATTAATTGTGGAGAGCTTATCCATAAACCTCCCCACCCGCCCACTTCGGTCCCACTCGTAAACCCTGTCAACAATTATTATGTCCTTCACTGCTTTTTTCCTCCTCTCAATTTGAAACCCTCTCAATAATAATTATAAGGGTCCGGGTTTTTTTTTTTTCAGTTTAACGCCCCCCGTTCCACTCCAAAGCTCTCTCAACAATTATTATTATGTCCTTCATTGCTTTTCTTCTCCTCTCAATTTGAAACCCTCTCAATAATAATTACAAGCGTTCAGTTTTTTTTTTTTAGTTTTGCTTTTTTTTTAGTTTTGATTTTTTTTTAACCAGTTTTGTTTAATTTTTTTTATCAATTTTATTTCTTTTTTTATTAGTTTTGTCTTTTTTTGGATAAATTTTTTTTATTATATATTTGTAAATTTTGAGAGTCATTATTTATAAAAATTTAAAAAAGTATAAAAATATAGATATGACATGTGTCAAGGATTGAAGGGAGTCATTTAAAGAGAACGAAAGATTCTGACATGTGTTAAAAATTAAACTAAACTAAAAGTATAAAATAAAATATAGGTGAAATGTCGAGTTAGAAGGTGAATGATTTAAAAATAGGAATATGTTCTGACATTTGTTAAGAGTTCAAGATAATTACACAAGTGGGTAGTTTGATAAGTTGCAATTTTAAGAGAAGGGGAAGGGTATAAAAATAATTCTTACGAGAACAAGGGTGTCCCGGAGGGCGGTGTCAGGGGAGAGTAATTTGCTTAATTGTGTCCCAACTCCGAAGGATGTGGGTTCCCATTCTTTTTGATGAGATTGTCGCATTCGGTTTACAGTGATTCTAGGATATTTTATGTTTGATTCCGTCGAGCATCGCTAGTCTAGAAAGCAGCGGCGGCGGCAAATATTTGCTGGTGGAGTCAGCTGAGCCATCAAGCCCTTTGAAAAACAAAATTAAATTTTTTTAATGCTATACATTTAGAAAAAATATAATTGACTTCATAAAAAAATAATTGACTCCATTGACCTTCACAGAAGAGAAAGAAAGAGAGAAGAGTGTTTTTTTCCTCTTATTTTTTCTTATTTTTGTTTTTGTTTTTCTCTTAAATAGAATCAAATAAGGGGTTAAAATCTTTCCTCCATTTTTTTACCTTTCCCAAGTTCTAAACAAGCTGTTAAAGAGAGATTGGTGGAGTGTTATATCATTTTAATTTTGCTTGGTTTAAAGATTATGAGAATTGTATATCCGTTGATTTATTTACTTATGAAATTAGTATTAATGCTATTAATTGTGGCTACAACAATAGAAAGCTTTTTTAGTAATGAAATTTATAAGATGTCTAAAAAGGCCGTAGAGCATGGATTTGCCAAGATTAATTAATTAACTTAAGTGATTAATTATATAAATCAGTCAATTAACTACGTACGTTGATCCTATGTGCAATTATAAAGAAATAAAGTAAAGCGACAATGTATATAGGATTTTAGTGTGAAAACTCTATAAACTAAAAAAAAAAAATTACGGGGCCACACATAGCCGCTAACGTGCTCAACACTATAAACATTAAATAGTTACAAAAACAAATTTACAACCTAACCCATTGAAGCACAACTTTGCGTTAATTCACAACTATGGTAGAAATTTTAGACTTAATCACTAGACACCCACGATTCACCATTCTTTTGTGCTATCTACGCCAACAGTTGGAATACGTCAAAAACAATTGTGTAAAATTGTTTGATTGACCAGAAGAACACTCCGATAATCGGGGAGGCACAATAAAATTTTCTAAACAACTAGATGAATTATGTTCAAGTGTGTAAATAGTTTTTCTAGTTAAAGTCGTGTGTGGAGTGTTTGCAGAGTATTGGACGAAGTATAAGTCGAAGTCACACAGGAATCCAAACCCATCAAGGATTGGAATTCAAAGTCCTTGTCTCTGTCATGCGTTCGAATGGTATGGCCGGCCGTTTGAACACCTCTGCCATTCGAACACCTTGGTAGGCCGTTCGAAAGCTAGGCAGATTCTTTGTTTCTCTGTTTTCCCTTTGCTGCAACACCGTGATTCATTCCTATACTTTGACATGCTTATCTAAATGCTAAAATTTCATACAAAGTGATTTTGCTCAGAATTAACCAATCTAAAACTTAACAAACATCAAACTAATGGGAGATTAGTAGATGAACAATTGTTTGATGATATATATTGAGAGTGTATATTGTAATTTTTTATTTATTATTTTAAAATTTGTGCTTAAGATTTTTGTATAACCCTATTAACAAAAATTCCTGGTGTCGATAATGCTAGAAAGACTAGAAATCAATTTTTGAGATCATGGGATTCAAGGATGCGTTTTTCAAATAGAATTCAGGCACACTATTTTGCAAGTAAATGAGATTTGTCAAATCTTACATTAAGAATGTATTAGTTTCTACAAAATGTACTACCTATTCGTATGTGATAGTTCATTAATTTAATTAATATAATTTACAGATGAGACACAATGTGTAATATTTGAAGTTCTCTTTTAACTACCAAAACAACTATATTTCAGCTTTAAACTCCAAGCCAAAATAGAACAAAAGAAAAAAAAACAAGAAATTAAACTATGGAGGAAGGAAATTACAACAAAATAAAGCAAAAGCCACTCACACAAAAGCTGGCATTATGTGAGCTGGCATTTCTTCATCACACCATGGAAAATGAAAGTTCTTGTGTCAAGACACAGATGAAAAAGTAAAAGGGAAGTAGGAAACCAAATAAGCGTTGATTGATGGGTAAAAACAATGGTAATGAAGACTGATCGTTTTGGAAGAAAAAGCAAAGCAAAGTTGTTTTTTTCTCATTGCCTACAAAGTTCTCTGCATCATGTCCATTTCAAAGGTGGAAAAAAAAGCCAAAGAAAAAGACAGAGAGCGAAATGACAAGGATTTCCCCGCCTCAATTATGAACCACTTGACCAATTAATCCCACTTGCTTGACTCCTTGTTCAGTGGCCAACTGCCAACAGCCAACATGGACCCTGGTTCTTTCTCATCCCATTACCTAGATGAAAAAAATAGAAAGAGTAATCTTTATTTAATTTTTTTTTACTCATTTATTAGGTCGGCTAGCTTCATTACTTATTTACTCCGCTTTATTTATTACCGAGAATTTATGAAGTCTTTGCAGTCATACACTAATTTTCTTTGGAAGTCATGGCACACTGTCTTTTAGGTCTTTCTTTATGCAATTGAGGACATGTTTAATTTTCAGGATAGACAAGAATCTTTCTTTATGCAACTACTGAGGGCATGCATAATTTATGCATAATTTTGAGAATAGACAAGAAGCCTTAAGACTAAGAATTCAAAAATTAGCAATCTCAGGACATATAATCCTAAGCTATACCCAAGTTATATGTTTGTTTACGCAAATCAAATATGCTCTTAACATTCTCTATACCAAGGTAGGCCGGCTAACTTCTTTATTAATTGTTTGTTTATTGTGTCTCTATTTATTTATATTTATAAAACCTTTGTTGTCATATATCCTTCTTTTGATTAATTGCACCATTGGTGCCTGTTATATATCTCATGTCTTATTCTTGTACTTTCAATTTCATGAATAAGAGGGAAAAAAAAGAAGCAACGATACACCCAAAAAAAAGATGGATTTTTTTCCCGCAAGACTGATAGTTTAGAAAGAAAGATAAAAGGAGATTTGTTGTCTTCATTGCCTACAAAGTTCTCTGCATCATCTCAATTTCAAAGGTGGAAAAGAAAACAAGAAAAGTGTGAGAACGAAATGACAATGGCTAATAAGCTGAAACCAATCCTGGGGTCGGCTTTTATTCAGGGAGGTAGATTCAGGATAACATTATCATTGCCCATAAAATGTTCCATCATTTAAAGCACAAAAAGTATGGTAACAAAGCTTTAATGGCAGTCAAGCTAGACCTCAACAAAGCTTAGGATAAGGTCTGCTCAGACTTCTTGGAGGAAGCAATGCGCAAAATGGGATTATGTGAACGGTGGATTAGGTGGGTGATGCAATGTGTCGCCACAGTGAAATACTTTGTCATGGTTAATGGGGAGAATGTGAGTGAAGTCTATCCAAGTCGAGGGCTAGGACAAGGTGACCCCTTATCCCCTTACCTGTTTCTTATAGTGGCAGATTCTGTGTCTCGGATGCTTTCTAAAGCTCAAAACAAAGGCTTACTCTTTGGTGTGAAGATTAGAATAAGTAGCCCTGCTATTTCCCACCTTCTCTTTCCAGACGACTCCCTTATTTTCATCAAGTCAAGTATTAAAGAGTGTGACCAACGGCCCAAAGTTTTACACACCTTTAGGGATGCATTAGGGCAATCTATAAATAACCAGAAATCTTCAGTCTTCTTTTCAGCCAGCACCCCCAAAAGTGACAAGGACATGATTATTAATTTCTTGAGAATGAGACCTATGGAAACATCAGCAAAATACTTAGGCACCCCAGCTATGGCGGGCAGCTCCAAAAAGACATCTATGGCTTTCATCAGGTACAATATACTGGGGAAGATACAAGGGTGGAAAGAAAAGTTCTTGTCGCAGGTTGGGAGGGAAACTCTTATGAAAGTAGTTGCACATGACATCCCAACTTATCATATGATGTGCTTCAAGCTCCCTTCATCTTTATGTAACCACATTGATGCTATTACTAGAGGATTCTGGTGAAGCGGGAGTGATGACAGCGGCAAAATCCATTGGTGTGATTGGGAGATCCCATCAAAACCTAAAGGTAAGGACGGTATAGGGTTCAGAAATATGGAGAGTTTCAACACAACTCTATTAGTTAAACAATTCTAGAGACTCATGCTATGTTCTAACCAGTTATGGGCAAGGACCGTAAAGAGCATTTATTTTCCAAAAACCTCTCCTATGCATGCCATAAAAGGTAGGTGTGCCTCTTGGATTTGGTCTAGCATTATGCTAGGAAAGGATCTGGTATTTACTTTGTTGGTTGATTACTTATTTTGTATTATGTTAGTCGAATCATTTGGTGAATACTCCACAAAAAATCAATTGTTATTGGATGTTAAATCCTTTATGATTCAGTGAATATTCCATTGAAAAGAGAGAAATATAATTTAATTAATACTTTTTCATCTAAAAAAATTAAATTTCAAGTAAAAAATTTATACTAGTATTAAAAATATAAAAAGCCTCATTTAAAATTTTCACCTTAGATCTCAAACTATTTTGAGCTAGCCATGTGAGTGAATGAATGATTGTTTGGTGATGTACATTGAAATAAACATATTCAACACCGTAGAAAATAAAGCTATTTTGCAAAAGTTTCAGAATATGAAATAACGAATGAGGTTATTGTAGTTTGTCACATTATTTTAAACATTGGTTTGTGTAAGAAACATTTATTATCGATATATTAGAGTTTTAAATATTATTGTATTTTTTGTATTTCTTGAAATTTATCATCTTATAAACAATTATTTAAAAGTATTTTTCGCCTCGGAAAAAATTCTTGAGTCCGCCACCGATCCAAGATAGCTTCTTTGAAACCAATTTTGGGAGCCCACGGCTTATGGTGGAAGGCCTTCTATTTAAGTTTACCAAACAAAACAAATTTCTTCAAAAGAACTTTTATAGCTAGGAAGTTCTTTGAAAAGCTCTGTCAAATGCTACCTAAGTTGTAGAATTCTACTTCTTCTGAGACCACCATTGTACTTGGCTCCTTGCTTGAATTGAAAAATCAAATGATTCCAAATTCCTTCCTTTCTTTTTAAGTTTTCTTTTTTTGTATTGACCATTTTATTTTACTCTAAAGGTAATAATTTACTATACCCCATTGCTCTCGGAGGCTAGGAATTATGTATGTAGAAATTCGAATCTGTAAGACCATTGAGATGAAAGCATGTCCTTTTTTTAGCATGGCCCTTCAAAACAATGAAAAATCAGCATCTTGAAAAGCATTTTTGTGGAACCGGTTATCTTATTTCTCATCAATGCCAAGAAAATTGCAATCTTGGTAGGACTTATGATGCTACAATGTTAATAAAATAATCCTCCTACACAAAGTTAAATTTCACAAAATCCAACTTTTTCCTAGACTGCACTCCTTTAATTATTGATTTCTCCTTGTTAAGATTTTTAGTATTAACTAATCTTGTGAGCAAAATATTGGTTCAAGTTGTACTCAGGTCAAACAAGTCTTAAGATTCAAGTTCAAGCAGCCAGAGTACAAGATATATCATTTTATGTAATTTTTAGAGAGCAACTTGAATATATCTTTTGATCAAGCAAACTATTGATAGATCGAGCGAAAGTACTCCGCTTGAGTGAACCAAAATTTGGCTCAAGCCAGCTTAGTTTGTCAAGTTTGGAGATTCAGAGAGCATCGCTAGATAATGGCTCAGGCCGTGCGACATAATTAGTTCAAGAAATAGTCTAGAAAAGTCCAGACTTGAGCAAGGATATACAAGGAGTCTCTCATGAAGAGATACGAATAGACAAAGATATATACATACAAAGAGGCTATTCAAAGGTGCATAAGAGAAAGGGGAATATAGAGAAAAGTATACATAGATTTACAGTGAATGGGTGAGGAATCAAATTATGAGTCTTTGAGCAAAATAGATCATCTACACCATTGTTACTTGATTAAAGAACAAAATTAGAGAGATCGGTGGATTCCAAGAATGAAGAAGAGCATCATGATGATTCGGCGTTAGAGTTGGGAGAACAAAAAATCGAAGAGTCAAGCAAGAGAACTTTAATCACAATTCGCGAGGATTCGGATGGCATCCGTGAAGTTTCAATGTTTGATTATAAGTGTGTCTTGTGTGAACCGTTCATATAATGTTTGTCTTGTTGGACGTGATTTTTTTTAGAGTTAAGTTTCCACAAGAAATTATGTGTCTTGTTCTTTAATGCTTTACATTTATATGAATGGTGATGAATGCTTGAATGAATGCATAGTAAATAAGAAGAGCTAGATTTAGTTTCAAATAGATCAAAGCACACCCCCAAATTTAGTAAATTTAGGAATTCAAAATTTTCACTTCTGTACAATAGACAGGGTATTAATCCTTGATACCAATTTATCCTAGTCTAATGCAGAATTTAATTTGCAATATCACTAATATAATATAGAAGTTGGGGACGGAAATTGAGATGAAGAGGATTTTGTAAGCAATGAAAATAACATATTTGCTTTGCTCTTTATTCCAAAACTTTCAGTCTTAGCCAAAAAAAAAATCCAGTAAGCTGTCTTTTTCGGTACATCTTCCTTTGGGATGTTTTACACTTCACATATCAAAATATTTTAGGCATCCTTCTTGCAAGTATTGATATTGCAACTGTAATTGTTCGTACTATGGTTCCAATGAACATTTAGCTTATTCTTCCCTTTCTTTTGATCTATCAATTATGCTCATTTTACCTTAATTGTTGAGATCTTGAGTTGGACTTCTTTTGTGGCAGATTATCTTGAGGTTTATTTCAGCAAAATGTATTTCTCATAATGTAATTATCTCCTACAGATTTAAAAAAAATTACCCATTTTTGGTTTCCCATTTGTTTTTCACTGCGGTCTCTTTTTCTTTTTCTTTTTCTTATTCATCTTTATTTTTCCACCACAACTTTCACTTTCTTTGCTGGGGAAAGAAATGCCAGCTTATATAGCCTTTTTTTTTTTCTTCGTGTGTGTGGGTGGGTGGGTTTTGCATTGTTTTGATTTCTCTTTTTTTTGGTTAGGAGCTTGAAGCTAAAACACAGTTATTTTGGTAATTAAATAAAAAAAAATACAAGCAGTTTACATTCAACTTTTGTTTGTTAGAAAGACAAAACAAAAATAATATGCGGATTGCTTGCGTAATACAGTTATCCCTTTTCGGTTCTGTATATTACTGTTATTATTTCTTCTACTACACTTTGCAGTGTGTTTTAGCAATTATCAGTAAGAACTTTGCATGACCAAATTTCTTTGTTTCTCATTGTCGACGATAAAGAATTGAAATTGGCATAAAAAAAAAATGATTCGGTCCTTTTGGAGAATCAGAGGACTTTCATATTACTCTATAATACTCGCGAATCTCATAGCAAAATTATACTGCGAGGACCACATAGCCTTTCTGCTACTGTTATAATACCTGTGGATCTCACAACTGGGTGGGGGCAGAGGACCGAATAACTTCTTGTTGGCATGAGTTAACCCCCTTTAATATATACACACGCATGTTACTTGGAACACAAAAACAAAATAACACACACATCCACAACAAGGAAGAAAGAAATTCAAATCCACACACAGCACATCAAAAGAGCCGAACTTTCTACAATGGATGGACACATCAGTTTTAAATGAAATCAAACAGGTGTCCTACAGATTCATAATCAAACTGCAAGCAAATTGACAGTACATCAAATAAAAAGAAAATGATACAATGGTGTCCTCCAAATTCATAATCCCAGTTAAAATTGAATCTTCCAGCAGACTCGATAAAATTATTTGTAGATTTGTGTACCGAAATATAAGGTTCAGGTGTCCCTCCCTTGAAAAAGAACATAATTCCAATGATGTATTCCAAATGTTCCAACATATTATAGATAACTTATCCGTCCCTTTGCATATAATAACGGAAGACAAATTCTTGTACTCTTATGTTGTCTTTTTGGATCCAGGATTTGTTAAGCAAAGCGAATATGAAAGAAAAAGTGAAGGGTAAAATAGCATAAAAAAAATAATAAGAAGTTGGAATCTCTTATTTCTTTCTTTTTTTGCTCTCCTTTTTATTTTTCTTTTTTGTTTTCTTGATAAATCACTGCTAAAAATGGGACCTTTTGTGACTGCAATTCACCGTTGCAAAAGGTTAGTTAGCCATCGCAAAAAACCTTTTGCGACGGCAAATTAGTCGACATAAAAAACTAGGTCACAAAAGACTTTTGCGACGACTAAATTTTTTGTAACAACAAACTCGCCATTGCAAAAGCACGATGCCCAAGTAATTTGTTTGTGACTGGGGAAGCTGTTTCCAATGGCCGTCGCAAAAGCTAATTTTTGTGATGGCCACCTAAGCATTTGTGACGGGAGATGCCGTCACAAAAAAGACCTTTTGTGACAGCTGTATAGCCGTTGCAAAAATTCGTGGATTGGTTATGCCTTTTGCAACAACTACTTGCCGTCGCAAATAATAATCTAACCGTCACAAATACCTTGTCTATTTTTTAAATATATGATCAATAAATAAATCCCATTTACTGTATAATTACATAAATAAATAAATCAATTTCATTCACCAAAAGATAAATACATAAAATGAAATTCATGAAGTGCATATATATAATATCAATCCATATCATGCATACATTCAAAATGTAAAAACAAAAAATAAGCCAACGTCAATGCGTCGAACCATACAACCAGTTTTTTTCATCAAAAATACAAAACCTATTGTCTAACATTAATACATCGAAAAATACTAAAAAACATGCATTGATTGGGCTGACCATGAACAACAGTAGCCTACTCCTTCATAATAACCTGAATAAAAATAAAACAATAACAATACAATTAATTAAACAGTTAATATATATATTTATAGGAATGTGATTAACTAAAAAAACAAAAGAAATAATTTGCACAGACAGATTAGAAATTCACAAAAGAAATGATCATTTCACAAAATTTTCATATTTCATACAGGTTTCATGGTTAGAGTTCAAATAGATCATAGATTATATATAATTTGCACAGATATGCAAGGAAATGTACCCTAAGTCTTTTCTTTTAGTTTTTTTGGTTTGATTTTTGTTTGTGGGTGTTGGTGTGTGTATACATAGAAATAAATAAATTGGAAGTGAACTAGCTTTGCACACCGTGACCATTGGAAAACTAGGAGAATTATGGCAAAGCGGCACAATGACCATTGACAAAATGCCAATTCTAAATTAAAATAATGGCTATTGCCAAATATAATACAGATTGTTAGGATTTTAAGTATTGACTAATTCTGTGAACAAATACACTTTGCTTGTAATATTGTTTTAAGTTGTAATTGGGTCAAAAAGTCTAAGTACAAGCTTTCAAAGATGCAATACAAGCCTTTAAAACATGCAGAACTGAAACTTTGAAATGTCATATCTCTATGCTTAGGTGTCTGTTTAAGCTCCATGATATCTAGATTTTATGTAACTTTTCAAGAGTAATCTAGATATGCAGAGACAATGGCTCATGCGAACTTATCTTGGCTTGAGCAAATAGAGCATGCGCCATGCCAGGTCTGCAAAGCAAGTTTGTGATACTGCAATGACCGCTCGATGTTGGCTCGAGCCATTGAAGAAGATAAGTATGAATTTGAATTATAATTTGATCTAAATAAGTTAAGAATTGAGGATTCTCAAGCCAAGCTATCTCAGCCAATCAAAAGGTAATTTTAGCCTATTTTCTGAGGAATCTTAGAGATGCTACAAGAGCCTAGAGAACTATATGTATTCAACAACTTTGAGATACAAGAAAAAGATTATAGAGAGAAGAAAAAAGGGTGAAGAATGCAATTCAAATCTAGGTGAAGAAATTATTGATGAGTTGTTCAGCATACAAAGTTCCTTCACTAGAGTACTAAACTGAAGAACATAGTTGTGAGATCGTTTTGGTGAATTCCGTAGATGAGAAAGAACACTGTGGTGATTCAATATTGTGGTCGAAATCAGAAAAAATAGAAACTCGAGGAGACGAGCAAGTAAACTTCAACTCGAGTTCATGAGGATTTAGACGACATTCGTGGAGTTCATTTGTTATGGTTGTAAGTTAGACTTATATAACCTATTTATTATAGTGCTTGGCCTACTGGATGTGATTTTTTTTTTTCAAGTTGGGTTTTTACGAGAAAAACTATGTTTCTTTACTTTACTACTTGATATTACTGCTGTGTGTGAATGATCACTTAGGTAGAGAGAACTAAATAAAATTTCCTAGGGAATTAGGTGGTCGTAAGTGTTGATCCGTGAAACAAAATTTTTTACAGATTATTAAACAAAAAAAAAAAAACAAAGACCGAATGAAAAATCTAAATAACAGTGAGAAATACAACAAAAAACCAATTATCAAGAAGATGAAAAAGAAATGCCACTGAAACTAGAACTCCTCCCATCTCCCAGGATATTTTCCTCTCCAATAACCATTCTTGGAGTCTGCAACCCACAGCTTAGGAATATATACTATTTTCTTGTAATCCCCACCATGTACGTCTCGGTTCAGCTTTGAAATCAATCTGTCAGACATATCATCCAATTCAAGGTATGTAAGATTGGTTAGATGTTAAATTCCAGGGGGCAATTCCTCCATCGATTCACAATCCTGAATGTATAGCTCTTCAAGACGGGACATCGTGCCTTCCTCCACTCTCACCCATCTCAATCCTTTTAATCTAACCAGCCATAAAATCTTAAGCTTCTGAAATCCACCAGCCTTGAAACCCAATCCCTCCCCTTCATATGACTGATCAAGTTGAAGCTCTACCAAATTGGACAAACCTTGAAGGGGTTCTAGCAGATCATCCCTAAGCTTGCTCCAGTATAACCATACTCTGACCAGGCCATGGAGAGAAGTTATCCAGCGTGAAAACTTCTCTAAACGTCCATTCAAGTTTAGCCGTTGAACAAATTGAGGAGCTGGAGACAAAGATTGCAGATCAAGAATCTCATCCTCTTCTATTGAAGATATACGTAATTATGAGCGAAGGTTGCTGAGCTTCTCAATGGAGGAGCACAGAGCCACCCCATCTTCTTTTCTCAAATTCACAATGCCTAACTTCCTCAGTTGAGTGAGCCTTGCTATCTCTTCCACTACGGTGCTGCCGCTGGCTTGGTTTGCCTCTACAATGTACAACTTCTGTAGGCATTGCAGGCCTCCTATCTTGAATGGAGCCTTAAAGTCATTAGTGTGAAAAGGCACATAAGTATATGCAGTTTCATAACGAGATAACAAAGATGGCGCAATTGTTGTAGCCGTAGAATTTCAATAGGCAACTCAGTCGCGTATCTTTCAAATCCAGTGTCTCTAGATTCTGAAGCTTCCCGACAGATTTTGGTAGCATTTTTACTTTTGTTCCTCTCAGGCTTAGATACCTGAGATGGAACAGATTGACCACTTCATCTGCAAATGTATCCAAAGAGTGTCTCTCAAGTCTAAACTTGTTAGCAACTTCAGACCTCCATTGAACAACATAGGCATCGATGACTCACGGAGGGGAACATCAACAACTCCAAACATAAGCAAAGAACGCAGGTGAGAGAAAGACTTGCCGTTTGGTATGTTTTGCAAAGTACTATGGATTGATAGGCGTCTTAACTTTTTCAGGCCACCTCATGCTTCCTTCTCCTCCTGCTACCACTAGAAAGTTCTGATCTCTTGACTTGGAGAGAATAATTTCACGCAGAAGGCTATGCATACGGCAGCTTCGAACCCTTCCGTCTACCCTTCTTTCCGCTACTTGTATCAAGCTCCTATTGAGGAGCTCAGAAAGGTAAGCCTCCGCCACTTCCTCTAGTGTCTTTCCTTCTTTTACTTCCACAAATCCTTCTGCGACCCATAACCGAATCGATGTCATCCATTCAATTAAATGATCCTCTGGGAAACCACACAAGTAGAGGAAACAAGACTTGAGATAGTAAGGCAAATCGTTACAACTGAGCAACAATATTTTCTTCATGTCAGTCCCTTCTACTTCAGTACCAAGGGTGCGATTCACCAACTCCCAATCATCTACCGTGGGATACTTTGAAGCCAACACACCAGCAATCGTCACAATTGCCAGTGGCAAGCCTGCACATCTTCTTAGGATACTATGTGAAAGTTCCCTCAAGTGGAGAGGGCAATCCTTCGCTTGAAAGGTCTTCTTACAAAATAGAGCCCAAGACTCTTCGGTAGACAGAGCCTCCATTTTGTAGGTGCTACAATGGGATTCTTTGGAGGAGGTAGAAGCAACATTCGTAATACGCGTTGTGAGAAGGACACGGCTCCCACTGTTGCGGTTTGGCAATGCATATTTGATAGCATTCCATGCATCTATGCTCCAAACATCATCTAGGACGAGCACATACCTTCTCTGTTGGAGGAAATCTTTGATCTGGTCTTTCAGCTCCTCGTTGCTCATGGTTTCCAGCCTCGGAGGAAGTGGTTGTTTGACTTGATCAAAGAGCTGTCGAATCAAGTCTTTGAGGAGCTCCTTGATGTTAAATGAATGAGAAACAGTGATCCAAGCATGGATTTGGAAATGCATCTTGACTTCTGTATCCTCATAAACTTTCTTCACCAGGGTGGTCTTACCCAACCCCCCCATTCCCACAACGGAAATTGCTTTGAGTCGAGAATCACCATCGAGGAGCAAATTAATGAGCTCTTGTTTGGGCTTGTGGATGCCAACAAGCTCGGTTTCTTCTAGCATAAGTGCATCACCACGTCTATAGTACCATGCATTCTTTGCGACACGGGGGCTTGAGCCTTGCTCCAAGATACTGAATTTGTGATCGTACCTCTGCCTTCTCTGTGCAATATCATTGACTCTACATTTAATATCCCGTATTTCATAACCAACTTGACGACGAACTTTCGTACTCTTAATTTGGTAATAAATCTTGCAAAGAGATCCATAGAATCCGCCCTGATGACGATGACGAGCCAGACGAAGCGTAAATTCATCAAGAACGTCCTCAGTGTCGTAAGCGACGTCTCTCACTTGCTTAACCCATGCTTGGAACTCTGGATCGTTCTCTTCCCTTGCATCTGCAACCCGCAGGAAGGCCCTCATGCTCTCCAGCTCGTCTCTGATGAACATAACTTCTCTAACTCCACCCAAAAATTTCAACTCTTCTCTCTCTCTCTCTCTCTCTCTCTCTCTCTCTCTCTGTGATGAAAAAATGAAGATACAAATGAGCAAATGGATTTTCAATAGCCTGACAATCGAATCCCACTATGGGGCCTTATAAATACCAGTCATATGCAGTTAACAGAGAATATAATTTCTGTTATGCTTTCCTTCATCGCTCGATATTCTACTCTGTAAATAAGCATAGAATTCTTTCCTCCTGACAAGCAAAGGTATTCTTGTCTTGAAAAACAAGAGTCACCTAAAGCCTTGTGATTGTCTTCAATCTTCTGGACAAGGATATAAATATGTTTGTGCTTTCCTTTATCACTTGATATTGTGTTCTGTAAATAAACGTAGAACCACATTCTTTCCCTCTTTGATGGGCAAAGGATTTCTTGTCTTTGGAAGTAAAAGTCATGGAATGCATGTTTTCTTCTTCTGGCCAAGGATTGTGATTCCTCTCCTTGAGGACCCATTTGAAAGAAAAAAGAACGAAACAAAAGAGAAGCTTATCAGAAAAGCTACAAGAGAAAAATAGACCAAAGCCACATGATGAAAATGAGTATCCGCCTGTTATTAAGCCAATAACTTTATACCCTTATTGTTACTTCAAGTCTAGGGTCATGAAAAATAGATCGATGATAACAATCAACAAGAGAAATCAATAGGTGGTATTCCTTCAGAGAATTAAAGCTAGTTTGAATCATAAAACTTGATTAAGGGTATATACACCACAGCATGAGATGCAATGACAGATTAACCTCCAATTTAAATCCATATTGGTCTAAAACTTCGGCCACACAAGACAAGCTTACACCAATCACTTATGTCAACGTCAATGATTAATCATGCAGCAGGCATATGGTTAAAGTACAGTACTGTATGTTGCCACTGTTAATAACAGGGAAATTTGAACTCTCTGTGTATGCCTAGTGTACATACAGTTTAACAATTTTTATCCAATTTCTCCATAAAAATAAGTAAAATCGGACTGTGATCTTGAACTTTTTCAACCGAAAGGTTAGAAATAAAATTTCAAAATACAAGCAACTGGGAGATTCTTGCACCACAGGAGCCCTCAGTGTAGCTGATTCAACACAAAATGCCTTCAGAAAAGGGAGAAAACTATATTTTGCTTCCAATATAGTAATGTCCAGCTTCAGCCGAGCAAAATATAAAGAAAGGTTTTTTTTGTTCAGCTATCTGACCTTTTGCTGCTACCAAATAATGTGAAAAAATTTATAGTAATATATCTGTCTCCTGCATCTTTTCATATTTATTTTGCCGAGTACAGTGAAGTTGGGGACTTCGTAAATGGTATGTTTGAATAGTAGACTTGTCAAGGAAAGGAAAATAATAGGGAAGATGAAATTACCTATATGTATTATTTTTTTGGGTAACTAAACAAAAGAATAGATTATTTTTGACATATCTATTTATTCCCTTTTTATTTTCTACCCAACTAAACAAAATAAAGGAATTTAGCTTTTTTCAGTTTATTTTTTATTTTTTTTTCTTAAATAAATTCAAGGTCCAAATATAACGTAAAACTAATAAAGGATCGGTCTTCACAAATTTAGACAACTACAAACCAGATGAATGAGGAAAAAGAAAAGAGAAAGCCTCGCTTGTGACATGGAAAGAAGTTGAGGTAACTGTTATCCTCTGTTTTTCCTTCTCAGTATTGCAATATACCACTTTTGATCTGAAACTCATGCCCACATGCTCTCTGTCTCTTGCATTGACGACTTCCATGACACCAAGAGCAATCTCACACTTTTTCAAGTTTCCCATCCAACCTCAATTTTAATCTTCCAATATACATCCCTTAGAAACCTCGAAAACCAAAAAAGTACCCTGGCCATAAGCTTATAATGACTAGGAAAATAAAATACCTTACACAAATATTTCTATATTCATAAACAAGTAGGGAATGCTCCAAAAGAAAAGGGAAAAAAGCAGCAGGGCTTTTAACCCACTAAAGAACCAAAACTCAGAATTGTTCAGATAATACTGTCCGTTGCATACTCATTTGGGTGTAACTTCACAGTATAATGAGCGTATATCCCCATAAAGAGGTAAGTTTTGGTCTTCAGAAATAATTTAATGCTTGTTGAGAAAAGATCCCAAGCATTACTATCAAGGGAAACAAACTAACAATCATAATTATACACGGCTTTTGAAATGAGTTGCTTTATAATATGATCACTGGGTCCACTGAAATGATGTTATTCTTATTTAGCACAACTTCCATGAAACTGAACTTCAAATTTTAATTACAATTGACACTGATATGTAATTAAAATTGAATAATTCCACAAAATAATGGCTTCCAAGGAAAACTACAATCCATAAGTGAAAAAAAAAGGAAGAAAAGATTCTAAATTGAATGGAATATTGACACATAACCTACTTTAATCCGATCTAGTCAATCCTCAGTTGCATGCGAGCTTCTAAGATCAAAATGCATAAATTTAAAAAAAAACCATATTATATCGTCGGTATAACGTTTGATTTTTGCCATCTCGTATTTTACTGTATTTTGTAGTTATATGAAGGCATATATAGGGTCAAAATACCCCTATTACAATTGAACTCAAACCAATCAATCGTTTTTTGTTTTTTTTGTTTTTAAAATGTTCAATGGCTAGTCCGTGACTTTGCAATGGCAATGCAAATAGCAATTCCATGACTTGGCAGGTGAGGCTTAGCAATTTGTTAAACAAGATCCGGAACAGGATTCACTAATGCATCTAGACTTTACTTACTATGACAGAGAGCATTGCCTCTCAGGATCACACAACTATATGTGGGAGATCCCATTGCACCAACCCAAACATTGAATGATGATCAAAATACGAGGAAGTGGGAGATTCCTGAATTACAGGAGCACCCAGCGCAACACATAATGTCTTCAGAATGAAAGAAAACTATATATGCTTCCAGTACAGTAAGATTAAGCTTCAGTGTAACGAAATATAAAGGAAATTTTTTGTGCTGTCTGACCTTTTGCTGCCCCCAACAAATGGAGAAAAAAATAATAATAACAGTAAATAATCTATCTCCTGCATCTTTCATATATATTTTGCCAAGCACTGTGATGGCTGGGACTTAGTTAATGACATGTTTGAATATTGGAATCGTCAACGGAAAGAAAAATGGAAGGGAAATAAAATTATATATATGAATACGTTTTTTGGGTAACTAAAACAATATATATATATATATATATTGATAAATACTTATTCATTTTCCTCTCATTTTTCTAAACAACCAGATAGGGAAAAAAAAATTATATTTGTTTACTTTATTTTCATTTCCTATCTTTTTCTCTCACTTTTTTTTTCTTTTTTTTCTTTTTCTTTGCCCCCACAAATCCAAGATCCAGTCATAGGGTAAAAATTAATACATAGTCCATCTTCACAAATTTAGATGACTACAAACCCAAATGATAAATAACGACTACATCCAATGATAGAAATGCCCATTGGAATGATATATAAATATATTGAAATTCATTGGGCATTTTGATGCAGCGAGGAACTAGAAGAATAAGAAACTCAACTCTAATTTGTTGATTCACCACGAATGCCAGAATAAAGTTCTTCATTCAACCTGTAGAATCACCACGAATCCCAGATTCAAAGGCGTCAAGCGTTTGTTAATTCGGAAGAATACCGAACAATTGGAAAAGTGCAATTCACGTACAAAGTTTTATTAATCTTCAAAAGCTGCTGAAAAACGTCTTAAGCAAGAATATAAATAGGCGGCACAAAACCCTAGGCCCGGGACAGACCGGGTTAAAAGAAAAATTGACAAAAAAACCCACAAAAATAAGCCCAAAATACAAAATAAGCCCAAAACTGTATTTAGAAGCGTTTTTTCACGATTTCTTAGGCCGAAAAATCATTTTATATTTTTTGTCCTTTCTCCGGCTCATCGCTAGCTTTTTGAAAACATATTATAAATTTATAATAGCAAAATGGAGTTATTAGTCAAAAGTTATGGTAGATTGAAGTTTACCGACCACCGGCATGCACATAACGACGCCTTCGGGTTTCCAAGTAATCTTTTGCTATGCAATCCGCATCACATTTTAATCATTAGATAATAATTACCAAAATAGGAGGTTAATTTAAATATAAAATAATACTTTTATAAGCATATGCAAGTCACATGACAATTTTTTATTAACTTTTCTAACATATTGCTAAATAGCTAATATTGTTAACAGAAGGTGTTTGCAATTTAACCCAAGAATGGCACGGGCACAAGAAATCACTAAATTAACCAGGGGAGGTTAAATTAAGCTTGAGATTTGTTGAACTTGTGCCAACTCCAGCTCGTTTCTGATGAACACAACTTCTCTTCTAACTCCACCCAAAAATTTCAACTCTTCTTGAAGAAAGCGTGAAAGCTTTTCAATCAAGAAGCTCACCACACTCTCTGTCATTCTCTCTGTTTTCTCTCTCTCATGAAAAAATGAAGATACAAATGAGCAAATGGATTTCAATAGCCTAACAATCAAATCCCCACTATCAGGCCTAAAAAATTCCAGTCATAGTCTGTTACCAGAGAATATAATTTATGTTATGCTTTCCTTCATCACTTCATATTCCGCTCTGTAAATAAACATAGAAACATATTCTTTCCTCCTGACAAGCAAAGGGATTCTTGTCTTGGAAAAAAGGAGTCACCTAAAGCCTTTTGATGGTCTTCGATCTTCTGGACAAAGATATAATATGTTTATGCACTTGGCGTTGTGTTCTATAAATAAACGTAGAACCATATTCTTTCCATCTTTGATGGGCAAAGGATTTCTTGTCTTCGGAAGTAGAAGTTTCTTCTTCTGATAAATGTTTGTGATTCCTCTCCTTGAGTACCAAAGAAAAGGGATTCTTGTCAGAAAGTAAAAACACAAGTAAGGATTCATCCCAATCGACACAATAATGCCAAGCAAAGGGATTCTTGCTTTGCAAAAATGAATCACCACAAGCTTAACCCCAATCACTTATGAGAAAACCAAGTGTTCTTGGTAATATGAATGTGTACCTTAAGATGGACCTAGAAGGGGCTGAATAGGTCTCTACTCAATTTCTAAGCAAGTGTTAGCAATGATTAATCTAAAGCAAACCATAAACAAAAATCAAAACACACAACCATCAACACACAATATTTTTAGCGTGAAAACTCTTGCGGGAGAAAACCACAGGACCTAGTCCAGCTCCAATCAAGCATTATATAAGGAACAAAGTACAAGAAGCCTTACAACCCTTTCACGCCATTGAGTCCATAACTAGGATTGAATCTTATGGCTTGCACACTATCGGAATCCACGAACTTGTTCCAGCACTTAATTCTCCACCGAGTCTACGATGGAGCTCTTCAATCTAGCAACTTGAATCACCACAAGCTACTCTTTTCTCATTGATGGTATGTAGGAAACTATGATGGAGAGTCCTCTTAGAACATTTAGGCTCTTAACATATGAAGTAGAGGACTCTTAAGTGGGAGAGTGCTCGCCCCAAACACTTGAATCTCTTCTCTCTAGATTCTTCACTCCCACCCACTTGATTCTCTTCTATATATATATATATATATATATATTATGCTAGCTGCTACAAGTCCTTGTTGGCTGAAGAAGACAACCCTAGAACCTCTCTCCCGAAATAGAGGGATAAAGTGGAGTGGAGTCTTCTTAGGGTGGACAATGTAGAAGACTCTCCCTATTTTTGGATGAAGAACACTTTCAATTTTTGTATACCACCTCAAGGAGAGAGAGAGAGAGAGAGAGAGAGAGAGAGAGAGAGAGAGATGTCTTAGCTTTTGGTAGGGCACAGCTCTCTGCCTCAACGAATCATCACCCTTCAATCTCTATAAGCCCATCTTGAAAATGCTTGAAAAATTCGTGATTTTTGAAAATGAGGAGAAGAACTTTTCTTTTTGGAAGCACAAGATTCATGCATAGCCTCCCTAATATTCTGCCATGTTTCCTTCATAGAATATATCACTTTGTCACCAAAAGCTTGAGGAAAGCACCGCACTAGAGCAAAAACTGGAAGTGGCCTATTCTTTGTTGAAAAATACTTGCTAAACCAATTGAGACCCCGCTCTAGCAGGGTGGAATCTGCTTGAGAGCGGGCTTCACTGGAACAATTTGCTGAAGCATCAGGACCTTGCTTTAGCGAGGTGGAGTCCGCCTGAGACCAGACTTCATTGGAACATGTTTTTTGCTAAAGTAGCTGCACCCTGCTACAACGCCGTTGAGGTCCACTAGAGTGGGGTTGCCTGGGCTTTCTTTAGTATTTTAGCCACAACTTTTGACTCAGATACAGGATTGATGAGATTCAAAGTTCTCTAGAAAGAAGACTCAAAGATCTACAATTTTTTTTTTTTTTCTAATGAGCCTTTTCCAATTCGAACAAAAGCTTGGCCAAAAACTAGCTACAACCGAACTGATCTGCTAGAGGCAGATTCAATGAGATTTGCACGAGATCCATTTTCTCAAAATTCATCCACTTCTTGTTGATTCTTCCCTTGAGGCTTATTGGATCAAATTCCTAACATCTAAGGTCATTACAATGTGATCAATACATTCAAGACTCACACAAGACATAGAAAGATTTTAGCTCTCAATTTTCATAGCACAAAATGAGCCAATTTTCCTAACAACTTACTTTTAGCTCAACACTTAATCATGCAACAGGCATATGGATATAGTACTCTGTTTGTTGCCACTGATAATAACAAGGAATTTGAACTCTTGTGTAAGCCTAGTGTACATTCAATTTATCAATTTTAACCAATTTTGTCCATCAAAATAAGCAAAATCGGAATCTCATCTCGAACTATATCAAGGAAAGGTTTGAAACATATTTTCAAAATACGAAAAGTGGGAGATTCTTGAACCACAGGAGCACCCGCTGTAGCTGATTCAACACAAAATACCTTCAGAAAAGAGAGAAGACTGTATTTTGCTTCCAGTATGGTAAACTTAATAAGCTTAGGTGGAGCAAAATATAAAGATTTTTTTCTTGTTCAGCTATTTTACACTGCCCCCAAAAAATGGATAATAATAGTTAATAATCTATCCACTGTAATAATCTATCTGCTGTATCTTACATACAATAATGATATGTTAGAATCCTAGATTTCTCAAGGAAAGGAAAAATGTAATGGAGATGAAATTACCTATGTATATTTATTTTTTGGATAACTAAAGAAAGAATGATTCTTTTGATAAATACCTATTCAATTTTTGTTTTCTTATTTTCCTAACCAACAAAATGAAAGAAAGAAACTTAACTACTTCCACTTCATTTCCTTTTCCCGTTTTTTTTTTCTTTCCCTCCACAAATCCAAGACCCAGTCATAATGTAAAAGTAATAAAGAGTCCATCTTCACAAATTCAGAAAATTACAAACAGAGATAAACGAGGAAAAGGAAAAGAGAAAGCCTCCCTTGTCACCATGGCAAGAACATGAGGTAGTTGATATCCTCTATTTTTTTTTTTTTTCTAATCAGTATTGCAATCTACCAATTTTTAAACTCATATCCAACTTACAGAGTTTAACTGGATGAGAAAGCATATGCTACCTCATCCTCCCTATCTCTTGCTCTAAGGACTTCCCTGACACCAGGAGCAATCTCACACTTTTTAGTCTCCCATCAAACTTCAAGACTATAAATTTTCTCTTGGAGTAAATTTTTAGCATTTAAGAGATGCTTGATTCTAGTAGCAGGAATGAAAAAAAGGTTCCTGTAATAAAATTTCTATTATTACTCTTTTCTTCTATACTTTCTCAAATTCTCCATAGAATTTGAGATTTTTTATTTGCTCCCAAATATTTCTGTACCTTTAGCAGTAACAGGCAAAGAAGTAACTCTTATTAGATATTGTTGATAGGTGAGAAAGCAATTAATTGTTTCTGAGTTTTTCAAAATGTTTTAGTAAGTTTCGGTGTGTTTTTTTTTTTTTTATGTTTCAAAGGACACACTAGACTTTCGGTTTTCCACTAGTGTTTTGTGTCAATTTTATCAATTTATTATCATTACCCTGACGGGGTTGATATGGGCAGGAAATAAAACATAGATAAAAGTTCATATTGTAACCACAAAAATGGATGTTTCACATGCATATATTGATATTATAAAATTTTAATGAAAATGGAAAATATAAGTGCGATGAATTTCTTTTAGTGTTACCAAATTGAGCTTTACCACAATAGAATAAGCATTAAATATCAGCGTACATGACAATAATATTGAAATATACAAAGAAATCTACAACTATTCCACCACTAAAATATAAAACATTATAACTAGTATTGTATAGAGTTTTAATGAAGTGAAGCTCGAAAGTGACACTGAAATCTCTTCTATAACGAAGTTTCAAAATCACATTAGTAATTTTCTCAGAATACGTTACTTATATAATACAATGTCAATGCACTTCACGTGAATGATGAGAAAGCAAAGAAGTTGAAGAAAATCTTGGAATGAGAGTCCACCGTAAACTAATAAGACGAGTATGAATAGATTTGAATGCTAGATCTGAAGGCTATTTTATTACTTTCGTAAAATCATCTAGTATAGAGAATAAAGAGATTTTAGCAATCTAATATAAGATACTATATTTATATTCTTTCAGGATGTAATTTGAAAAAACTAAGTTGGCAAAAAGAAGGTCTTTTCCCTTAATACAATAGTAGAGGTGGTTTTCAAAGTTATCCTTTATAGCATTATTGACCATTCTTGCGGATACAAAGTGATGGTAGTTGCCTATGCTTTCTTTATACAAAGGGTAATTCTAAAACTATATGAACATGGACTCTTTGTTTTTTATATTTTTTATTTGATTGAATGTGAAGATTGAGTGAATCTGATGAAATCTGAATGTTGATGCTTGACAAGTTTACTAATCCTCGTCTTCTATTGATTGTTTTATTTGCAAATAGGAACCAAAGAACATTTCGCCAAAAAAAAAAAAAGTGCACCTTCGGGGTGTAAGGTTGTTCTCTTTATCCAAATTGAATTTTTTTTTTCTTTTAGTGTTGTTTTATCTTTTTCCTTCGGTTAGTTGGATGTGGCATGATATTTTACCTTCTATCAGGCTCAAGCTTTATACCTTGTAACATCTTTACTTTCCCTTTCTCATAATGTTCGTTTTAACGGGGAGCGCTAAATGTAGTGCTTTTGCTCTTCCCTTGATTAAGTTTGAAGAATCTGCTTCACCATCAAAAGGTGTCATGATTTTAACTGGAAGCGCTAAATGGTTTCGTGATTTCATCTGATGGCTCTTTACGACATTATTTTTGTTTTTTATTATTTTGGGGGACAACGGGGAACAAGGGGGGGGGGGGGGTGTTGGTGGGGGGTGCACTTCCTCGGCTTCATAGGGACAAAACGACCTCCGTAATGGTGATGCGGACAAAAATCCGCATTGATGTAATTCGGTATATCTTTTTCCGGACACTTCTTCCTCATCTCTAGGATGGCAACGGATCGGATTCGGGTTGGAAAATCCTTACCCCACCACTGCTTTGTTTAAATTACTGCTCCTCCGAACCCGACCCGATCCGTTTAATTTTAATCCCGAAACCGATCCAAATCCGAAGCTAGAGAACCCGATTCACCCCGACCCTAACCCGAAATGCCCAAAAGAAAGGCTTTGCTCCTCTTGGTGAACGGTGGGAGACAACTTTCACCAAAGAAGAAGAATAAGGCGACCACTCTAGTGCCGACCGCAGATCCTCTTGGCTGCGCTTCACCACAAATCCTCCACTCCGGTGCCGTCATATACCCGCCTTCCATCACCAACAAGTTGTGCTTCACCGGCACCCCCAACTACTATGCTTCACCGCCTTCCAGGTCGTCAGTCACCAACAAATTCCTCCATCTCCAACAACGGTTGCAATAGCAACCCGACAGAGAGGAAACGATTGTTGGGGGCCATAGTGGTCTGCAATTGTAGATCTGGGTTTATAGATCTACCACAACCCTTCTAATTGCTATTTTTTGGGTTTTCTGCGTTTCTATTTTTGGTTCTTTGGTTCGCAGGAGCTTGAGGAGACACACATCTGCTTCGTCTTCTCCGTAAAGAACGACCCTTTGTATGTGACAAAACTTTGTCTGTGCCTTCAAAGCAAGAAGCTTAGACAAGCACTGGTTTCGATTCTCTGAACCAAAGCTACAAAGGTTATATATAGGATAGTTGCAGAGAAAGAGAAAGGGTAGGAAGAAGAAAGAGAGAGAAAGCAACATTAGCTTCAAATACAATGTATGATCTGGAAGTCATTTGCGCACATAGGTATAGGTATATATGTATATATTTGTATATATATTTATATGTAAAAAAAATAGTGATGACAGACTTTTATGAAAGGACCTGACAAAAAGCAATTGATTGTTGTGTTTTTTTACTCTTAGCGCACCCCAACCAAGGCCAGATTCAAAAGTGGCCACTCCTTCCTCATCGATGTCATCAATGACATCATTAAGTGACTCATAAAAAATGGTTATTTGTATCTCCGAATCCGAGTTGAATTCGAACCGAATCCGATTTAAAAAATTAATTCCGAACCCGAACCCGCTCCGATACCGATAAAGTTAGTTTAAATCCGCTCCGTTAGGGTCGGGTCAGGTTCGGAACCCGAAAATTCGGATTTGCTTGCCATCCCTACTCATCCCAAACCTGTTGCCTATTGCCAATCGCGAGGTAACTGATTGACTTGCAGAAAATACCCCACTTTAAATTTTATGGTTGTTGTACCTCCATGAGATTGCCACTCCTCCACGTTTTCTCTCAGATCTTTCTGTTGGTGATTAGTAAAATCCTATTGACTTATCCATAATATGTGAGTAGCATCCATTCTGTTTATTATGAAATTTTGACAAAATTCCTCTGATACCCATGTGAAGAATCCTATCAATATCCGGATTGTGATTTTCCTTCATTTACCATGGAAAAATTGAGAGATGAAGACAATTACATGAAATATTGGATATGTCCATCAGTACCTACCCAACTACCACATGCTCAACAACATGATATTTGTATTTGCAAGTCTTTCTAACTGCATTTATGCTTCAAAGATGCTTTCACTAAGGGCAATTCATATTTGTTGCCTGGTCTTTCTCGTCTCCTTCATGGTTGAGCATTCTGTAGGACAAATTTGTCACAGTGCAGAAAGGGTGGTCATCCATGTACTCATGGGTTCGGTATGACCTGAGAGAAGTATTTGAGACACTGGAGTGGCTACAGTTAAGCATACCTTTAGAGGCATCTACGACTAGAGTTGCAAAATTTTAAGTAAAGAATCATAAGGGATGGTTAGTTTTTGTTCGTTCTTATTTCAGCCATCGGTGGAATTGTCAATTTGAGAGTTCTTGCTCCAGTCATTGATGTCTGGTGACTCCGGCCTCTCTGCTTACACCGTTAACTGAAACAAATGTTGAAATTATTTTCAAAATATATAATATATGTAGTAGTTTTGGGGTTTTTCATTTTGGTTTTGACTAGCTTTGAAGAAAGTCTTTATTGTCTTATTAAATGAATCTCACATCGAAAAGTGAGAAGTTTTGTAAGGCATTTATAAATGCCAACAACTTTCTATGTATTGCTTTAGAGCAATGATTGGGTGTAGCACTCAAGTGTGAGCATGTGTGCCAAGCCACATGTGCGCCACGCGCACGTCTCGCGTGCGAGTCGCGTGGCGCAATGTGGCGCTTTAGTGGCGCACTTGGCACTTGGCACTTGGCACTTGGCACTTGTGGCGTGTGATCAAGACCATTGATTTTTGTCTATCATGATGATCAACGATCGGATGGCTAATACATAAGCAAAAAGGATCGTATGGTGAGAACCACACCTGATCATAGAGGTGTGATGTATGATATGATCAAATAATAAATAGATGCGATCTACACCGTTAGATTAAGAAATGGGCGATCCGACGGTTGTGTTTAAACCTGCAAGTGACTGTTAGAAATCAGTTATTATTTGAATTCTAACAGTCATGTCTGGTCTAAAAAGACACCAAAATGTCTATAAAAACATGGCAAATTCGCAAACAAAAATATATAATTTTTCCTACAACTTCTCTATATATTGAAAGGCAATACAGTTCTTAATTCTTTTCTAGTTTTATTATTCATCATCTCTGAAGTCTGTTTCTGCAGAAATAGACATTCAGATTCTTGGCAGACTTGACAATCAGAGGGTATTCGGGTCTGATTTCGTGTGTGCAACACGCAGTCAGAATTACAGATTTTTCTGGGCTCCATTGTATCTTGGAGGCGATTCGCCATTAACCCGGTGCACACCAGATTCTGAGAATTGATGGGGGCGAATATCGTCTTAAGGAAAGCGATATTAATCGCGCCTTGGATGCGATTATTCATCTTCTTCTTTCTTTTACAGATTTCTGAACTAACAACAAATTGGGTGCATCACTACAGTATCAAAAGACTGGCCTGGAATATATGCTGGCATTCTTCCATTTTCTTTTACGTACAGCAATTCGTATTGTGAATCGTAGCATCTGGAATTCATACTTATTGTGTTGTGGCATAAATACATGCCTTTGTATCTCCATATCTTAATTGCATCATTTCCTAATGCAGGGCACAGCTAAGAAAGCACCTCGATTCAACATTAGGAAGTGGAAACCTGAGAGAAGCTGTAAGACTTCCTCCTGGGGAGGATGCTCATGAATGGCTTGCTGTCAACAGTAATAAACTGTCCTCCCCTGTCTGTGCAGTGTAGTATACATTTTTTTGAAGTGCCTTGGTCAAAAAAGGACATGCTTTTATCTCAGTGGTCTTGCAGATGCAAGTCCCTACGTACCTGGCTGCTTGCTTCATAAAGCAATGGAGTATAGTAATTT
Organism: Euryodendron excelsum; assembly: GCA_033060915.1. NCBI lineage: Eukaryota > Viridiplantae > Streptophyta > Magnoliopsida > Ericales > Pentaphylacaceae > Euryodendron > Euryodendron excelsum. Next base: position 29,438,873 of record CM065378.1, on the reverse strand, counting down.
ATCACTTTTAAAGTCAAACAAAAAGGTCACTGCCCAAAAAAAAAAAAAAAAAGGAGAAAGGAATTTGGAATCATTTGATTTTAAAATTCAAGCAAGGACAAGGGTGGTCTCAAAAGAGGTAGAATTCAACTTGGATAGTGTTTGACGGAGCTTTTTAAAAGACTTCCTAGCTAGATAACCCCTTTTGAACAGCTTTTAAACAGCTTTTTGTTGTTAGGTGAACTTAAATAGAATGCGTTTCACCAAAAGTCATGGATACTCAGAGTCCGTTTCAAAGAAGCTATCGGGGGATGGCTTATGAAATGGCGTTGAAATTGACTTCTTGTGAAGTGTGGAATCACTTAATTGAAAATTTTTATATCTTCGTGTTATCCTTAATTTTTTGTACCAAACTGTCCATAATACCCCCTTATATTATGACATTCATGAGCCCCAACCTATAAATACAAGGGCAAATTATATTAACCTCCTTTGAGGTTTCACACTAATACAACCCACTCTCTAAGTTTCTAGAAATTGTATCTCCCTTCCTCGATGTTTGAGGTGAGTTGCATTTTACTCTATATGTTAAATTTTTTAACAGAATATATGTGATGTCAGCAAAAAAAAAAAAAAGGTTCATTACCTAAATTGCCTCTAATGTGCATGAAATGACATATATAGGTTTTTTTTTGCTTATGAAATTAATTAATGTGTTAATTTTAAGCCTTCTTCAAATGGAAAAAAAAAGACGCATTACCAGTACAAGATTCTAAGATCAAATTAAATGTCACGTCTGTATAAAACACCATTTTAATCAATAAATAAATTATAAGTCTCATATTTTTTAAAACTTTATATGCTATAATTAAAGCCCTATATAGATTCTATAAATTTTTATAAATAAAAAAGTTCTAGTCAATATGAGGAAAAATGCCCTACAAAAAGTAATATCGAAATCAACAACATTAATTAACTTATATTAAAAAGACAACAGTTTAACTTAAGAAAATTAATTGTAACAAAGTTTTTGAATCCTATATACTATAAAAGAAAATCAACATACATGTGGGGGAATTTAGAAGCAAAAAAACAAATATTTAAAAAATCAACACACTATTTAATTTCAGAAGCAAAAAAAAAAAAATCCTATTTATGTCATTTCATGCACATTAGGGGCAATTTAGGTAATGAACTTATTTTTTTGTTGGTATCACATATATTATGTTAAAAAATATGACATCTGCAGAAAAATGCAACTCACCTTAAACCTCAAGGGAGGGAGATATAATTTCTAGAACCTCAAGGGGTGAGTTGTATTAGTCTGAAACCTCAAGGGAGGTGGATGTAATTTGTTCTACATTTTTTAGTAGAATATATGTGATACCAACAAAAAAAATAAATTCATTACCTAAATTGCCCCTAATGTGCATGAAATGAGATAAATAAAGTTTTTTTTTTTTGCTTCTGAAATTAATTAATGTGTGTTGATTTTTAAAATCTTTGTTTTTTTGCTTCTAAATTCCCCCACATGTGTGCTGATTTTTTTATTTTACAGTATATAGGATTTAAAAACTTTGCTACAATTAATTTTCTTAAGTTAAACCGTTGTCTTTTTAATATAAGTTAATTAACGTTGTTGATTTTGATATTACTCTTTGTAGGGTATTTTTCCTCATATTGACTAGAACTTTTTTTTATAAAAATTTATAGAATTTATATAGGGCTTTAATTATAGCATATAAAGTTTTAAAAAAATATGAGACTTATAATTTATTTATTGATTAAAATTGTGTTTTATACAGATGTGACATTTAATTTGATCTTAGAATCTTGTACTGGTAATGCGTCTTTTTTTTTTCATTTAAAGAAGGCTCAAAATCAACACATTAATTAATTTTATAAGAAAAAAAACCTATATATGTCATTTCATGCACATTAGAGGCAATTTAGGTAATGAGCTTTTTTTTTTGTTTTTTTTGGCTGACATTACATATATTCTGTTAACAGATTTAACATCTAGAGGGAAATGCAACTCACCTCAAACCTCAAGGGAGGGAGATGTAATTTCTAGAACCTCAGAGGGTCGGTTGTATTAGTCTAAAATCTCAGGGGAGGTAGATGTAATTTGCTAAAAAATATAACATTTGGAGAAAAATGCAACTCATCTCAAACATCAAGGGATGAGGATATTTCTAGAACCTCAAGGGGTGAATTGTATTAGTCTGAAACCATAAGGAAGGTGGATGTAATTTGTCCTAAATACAAATAAATAGACCAACGTCCACAAGCTGAAACCTCTCTGTGTAGGTTGATGCTCAAGTTCAAAGGGGCTAAAGAGCACTCTATCCATTCATGGTAGTAGCCTGGGATTGCTTGGGCGCTTATATGGGCTCAAGGTCAAGATGTTCTCTGTGACAATTGAAACAGACTGTTTGTTGCCACTGAAGTCCTCGCATAGTCCTAAAGATGTAGAATGGATATCCAAATCTGTTTTGTACGAGGCATGTTACTGTTGGTGAATACTGTAGTTCAGTAGGGCCATGTGATGGCTAGAGAGCCTCTTAGAAGAGCTCCTTACTAAGAAGCACAGACATGGACACATATGTCATGTCGGACACGGACACGACACCAAGGCCGGTCCAAACATTTGGGTAGTCCTAGCCCAATCTTAAATATGTTGTCCTCTTATTATTAATTCATTACCAAAAAATGTCATACAAGTTAAAAAAAAATATTTCTTTACAAGAATAAAAAAATTTAATGAGGTCAAATAATTTTTTTCTTTACAAAAATAATTTTTTTTTTTTAACCTAGGGGGTTTCCCTGGCCCGGGGGTTGCCCTAGCCCAAGGGCTTGCTGGGCTCACCCTAGGGCCGGCCCTAACGACACGCTAACATGACAATTTTCAAAAAATACAGGACACGACACGGCAAAAATATATATATTTATTTATTTTTATATGTCTTATATATTCATATTATAATCACGGGTAATTATTAATAAGTACAAAAACCCAATTGGCAGAATCAACACAAAAAAAAAAAAAAAAAACAGAGCTGCAATAACCATAATAAGAGAATGAAGAAAATGTATTAGCAAAAAAAAAAAAAAAAAAAACGAAATAGCAGCAAACATATTCAAAGAAGAAGAAGAAGAAGAAGAAGAAAATGAATCAACAGTAGCAAAACAATAAGAGAATCAACAAAAATTAGCAAAATCAGTGCAAAAAAAAAAAAAAAAATAGGGTAGTAAGAATCATAATCAGAGAAGAAGAAGAAGAAGAAGAAGAAGAAGAAGAAGAGAGGAAGAAAAAGAAAATGAATCAGCAAAAAAAAAAAAAAAAATGGAGCATATTCAGAGAAAAAGAAGAAGAAGACAGCACAAGAAGAAGATTCGCAAAATAAGAAGAAGATTCACAGAAGAAGAAGAAGAAGAAGATGCAAGGGGGAGAGAGAGAGAGAGAGAGACATACCTGAAGATTAAATCTTTTCTTCGTCTTTTCATCTTCTTCAATTCCTTCTCCTTCTACAGAAGCCAGCAGGTAAGTTTTTCACTATAGGGTTTCTCTCTCTCTCTCTCTCTCTCTCTCTCTCTCTCTCTCTCTCATTAGACGTCCATTGTGTTATTTTTAATTAAAAAGAAAATTTAAGTTTTAGTAATTACAAAGTGAGCTCCATTTTTTTTATTTTTATAATTACACTTGAGCCCCCGCCGTGTTTCTAGGGTGTCCAAAATAGGATACGCGTGTCTAAACCGTGTCCTAGAAGTGTCTGAAGTAAAAAATAATAATAAAAAATTAGACATGCCATGTGGCGTGTCCGACACGTGTCCCACGAGTGTCCCATGCATGTCTGTGTCCCCGGCGTGTCCGGCACTAGTACATTGCCTCCGCAAGAATGTCCGTGCTTCCTAGGCTCCTTAATGTGCAGGCCTCCTTTATATATGTTTTTTTGGTCGGGGTTGCTCCATTGGGTCTCTGAGAAGTCCTACCTGAGATCTAGGATGGAGTCTGACCTTGACATGCTGAGGTTGTAGACAATGTTTTAAAAATCAGGTCGGTTCGGCAAGTTCAATCGGTTGAGCCGTTGACGATTGAGAAAACAGTCCAGTCAGCCCTCTAAATTGCTTTTGGTCAAAATTCAATCAAACTCAACCAGAACCACTGTTGAACTGCAACCCATTCGATTAAGCTGGTAGTTGGACCGTCCGGTTCAGTCTTTTAAGAAAAAAATTTATGTTTTAATTTTAAAATTTTAGGTTTTAAATATCAAAACTAATGCAGAAAAATAAAACTCTATTATTATTATTAATAAATAAATTAATGATATAATTATGACATTACGAGTCAATAACGGTTAACCCACGATCAGTAATCCGGTCTCTTTTTCAATTCTCTCAACGAATCGATTTTTAAAACATTGGTTGCTGGTCAATGCGTTGGTTAGAAAAAGGTGATTGTATATTTAATGGTTGTTTTTAGCGCTCTCTATCTACTTATTTAGTTATTTTTTTGGGTGGGGGCCTGTTGTGGTTGCTTAGGTATGTCATGGTCCGACACTTTCAAGTGAAATAGGCCGTGTGACACTTATCGTGGGCGGCACCAGACAAGCAAGCCAAAGGGGCACCTCGCAAATGAAAGCCAACACACACACCCGAAGGTGCACAAGTAAGCAATTTGGAAGCAACAAGCTAAGAACGTTTAAAGCAACAACGAAGGCAATGGGCACACAATTTGCAAGCAATAAGATCACTTTTATTGCATATACAAAGCAATTCCAGACTACAATTAGGTGGGGAGTTTAGTTTGCCAACAACTAACAACTAGGGACTTTGGACTCACTTTACTATCCTCCCCTATATATGTTTTTTGAGCCATTTCTAAACTGATACAAGCAAACATTACACCCCCTTGAGAAGTCATAATGGGTTTACAAAAATATTTACAAAGAATTTGACAAAACCCTTTTACATACATCTATATATGACCCTAAACTAATTTTCTAGCCCTTCGGAAAAATTACAACACCTCTCCTCGATAGGGCTAGGACACAACTAACTTGGATGCCGTACATCTTGACATGGGAAAATCTACGTGTGCATCCGACTCCAAACTTACATTTTTACACTCTATACAATATGTACAGACATGGCAGAGTTGACACGAGGCTGGAAAATGAGGGCATGGACCCGGCCTTGAAGGGCAGCTCGTGACACTTAGGTATGTAACATCCACATATATATAGACCATTATCTTTTAAACACAAATAAAGGCTACCTCTTATGAGTAGAAGACAAATCCTGATAAAAAATAATACCTAATCCTATACTCAGCCATTTGCAATTTATCTCTATGCCTCAGTTAGTTATTGGGACGGTCCAATGCATTTTCATGGAGTTTTGTTAGAAACCTTCTCATCTAATCTTATGGATGCTGATTGTGCACTTTCATGGTATTTTGGCCATTAGTTGGAGATGAGATGAGTTGTTGACCATCTAATCAGTCTTTTTAACTTCCATGCACGACTCTTGTTACAATCCTGATACTGTTTGCAAATTTCACTGTGTTGCTGCGCAGGAATTTGGGCTGGTTGACAAGAAGGAGCTAGCTCCACTTCAAGAGCTTATAGAATCCATTGTTGTCCCTTACTAAACCGGTTGTGCACTTCCCAATGAGAATTAACTATTTAGGGACCCAATAAACTGATGTGATGAAAATGTAAATTATTGATTTTCTATGTTCTCTGTCTGAGATGTTTGAATTTTTTAATCCTGTGTAAGTGCTCTATGATTCAAGTATCTCTGATCGTTTTCATGCCAGAGTTCTTCCCACAGATCAGAAAATGAAGAGCGATCAAGCAGTCTTTCTCACCTGTTTGCAGAGAGCTCAACCAAATATGAATCAAGTAAAATTTCTGCCAAACAGCCTGGCTGCTTCACTTGCTGAGCCATCCCATTATTAAAAGAAATGGGAACTCCATAACTGTCCACATTGCTTGTGGAACAGTGAAGGTGGATCCCATAATCAGATTTGCAGTGAAGACATCTCCGAATTTGAAATAGGAGTTCATGTAATTGTGTTAGTTGTGTTTTTGTAGACCTGTGGTAGTATATACGGTGATTCCAATCTATCATTTGAGATGCCTTTGCATTTTGGACGTAAGAGATCCTTGTTAACGTATCCTTGACATGGATTTGAGGCTTTTTGGTGGAGTGGAATCTAGAGCCTTTTTTTTTTTTCACTGTATTAGTTGAGGTTAATCTTTTTCTTGTTTATAATCGTTGCTGTCACCAAAGCAGGTTTGGCTTTTGGTGACGAACTACTTAGCTTTGGCAATTGTTAATGGCCACTTCTGTGAAGGATTTTAGTTTTTAGTACGGATAGGCATACACATAATCCATTGGGTATTTAAAAATTCTGCTCCTTAATAAAATCATGATTTGATGAAACATTATTCCGTACTGGTTTTTTTTTTTTTTTTTTTGGTGTGGATAAGTTACACTGATCTCCCTTTTACATTTGTGAAAATACAAAAAGTTTGTACAACATTTTAAAATTATACTGGCATCTCTTGTGTGTACATATGTGGTTGATTATCGCAGAGCCTATCGCATCAAATGGAGAAAAAGGAAGGAAAGAAAAAGTAGGAGAAAGAAAATAATATTGATATTATTAATTTCTATTAGTTTTTAAAAGGAAATAATTTATGGTTGATAATATTTTAAATCTACGGGTAGTTAAGTAATTTTATACTTTAGTTGGTCGCCATTCTCTGACCAGGTAGGTTAGTATAATTTTAAAATGTTGTGTAAACTTACTGTATGTTTACAAATATTAAAGAGAGCTCAGTGTAATTTACCTTTTTCTTTTATTTGAGTTTGTTTGTGAGAGTTGGTGTATGCATACACAAAAGTAAAAAAGTTGGTAGTGACACCAGCTTTGCACACAGTGACCATTGGAAAACTGGCACGGCCACCATTGACAAAATACCCCTTCTAAATTAAAATCATTGCAATTGCCGATATACAACTCCACAAAATTACAGATTTAAAAAAAAAAAAAAAAGAAAAGACCGAATGAAAAATCTAAATAACAGTCAGAAATACACTGAAAAAACAATTATCAAGAACATGAAAAGGAAATGCCATTGAAACTATAGTACTGGGTCTCCCGCCATCTATCTATAGATATTTTCCTCTCCAACGACCCTTTTTCGTGTCTCCAATCCACACCTTAGGGATGTGTGCTATTTTCCGGTAATCCCCATCTCGTATGTCTCGATTCAGCCCTGAAATCAATCTATCAGACATATCACCCAATTCAAGCCATTTAAGATTGGTTAGATATTCAACACCAGAGGGTAATTCCTCCATCAATTCACACTTACGGATAATTAGATCTTCAAGACGAGGCATCGCGCCTTTCTCCACCCTCACCCATCTCAATCCTGTTAATGTAATAAGCCATAAAACCTTAAGCCTCTGAAATCCACCAGCCCTGAAACACAATCCCTCCCCTTCATATGAAGCCTCAAGGTCAAGCTCTACCAAATTGGACAAACCTTGAAGGGGTACTAGCAGATCATCCCTAAGCCTGCTCCACTTTAACCATACTCTGACCAGGCCATGGAGAGAAGTTATCCAGTGTGGAAACTTCTCTAAACGTCCCTTCAAGTATAGACGTTGAAGAAATTGAGGAGCTGGAGACAAAGATTGCAGATCAAGGATCTCATCCTCTTCTGTGGAAGATACATATAATGAGCGAAGGTTGCTGAGCTTCTCAATGGAGGAGCACAGAGCCACCCCATCTTCTTTTCTCAACTTCACAATGCCTAACTTCCTCAGTTGAGTGAGCCTTGCTATCTCTTCCACTATGGTACTGCCGCTGAGTTGGTTTGCCTCTACAAAGCTCAACTTCTGTAGGGATTGCAGGCCTCCAATCTTAAATGGAGCCTTAAAGCCATTAAGACTCTGAAAAGGCACGTAAGTATCTACAGTTTCATAATGACATAACAAAAGATGGCGCAATTGTTGTAGCCACAGAATTTCAACAGGCAACTCAGTCACGTAAGTACGTTTCAAATCCAATGTCTCTAGATTCTGAAGCTTCCCGATGGAGTTTGGTAGCATTTTCACTTTTGTTCCTCTCAGGCTTAGATACCTGAGGTGGAATAGATTGACCACTTCATCTGGAAATGTTTCCAAACAAGTGTCTCTCAAGTCTAAACTTGTTAGCAACTTCAGACCTCCTTTGAACAACGTAGGCATCGATGACTCACAGAGGGGAACATCAACTCCAAACATCAGCAAAGAACGCAGGTGAGCGAAAGACTTGCCTTGTGGTATGTTTTGCAAAGCACCATGGATTGATAGGCGTCTAACTTTTTCAGGTCACCTCATGCTTCCTTCTCCTCCTGCTACCACTAGAAAGTTCTGATCTCTTGCCTTGGAGAGAATAATTTCACGTAGAAGGTCATGTATACGGCAGCTTCGAACCCTTTCGTCTACCCTTCTCCGCGCAACTTGAATCAAGCTTCTATTGAGGAGCTCAAAAAGGTAAGCCTCCGCCACTTCCTCTAGTGTCTTTCCTTCTTTCACTTCCACAAATCCTTCTGCGATCCATAACTGAATCGTTGTCATCCATTCAATTAAATGATCCTCTGGGAAACCACACAAGTAGAGGAGACAGGACTCGAGATAGTAAGGCAAATCGTTATAGCTGAGCAACAATATTTTCTTCATGTCAGTCCCTTCTACTTCAGCACCAAGGGTGCGATTCACCAACTCCCAATCATCTACTCTGTTCTAGTCCTTGGAAACCAACACACCAGCAATCGTCACAATTGCCAGCGGCAAGCCTGCACATCTTCTTAGGATACTATCTGAAAGTTCCTTCAAGTGGAGAGGGCAATCCTTCTGTTGAAAGGTCTTTTTACAAAACAGAGCCCAAGACTCTTCGGGAGACAGAGCCTTCATTTCGTAGATGTTACCATGGGATTCTTTACAGGAGGTAGAAGCAACATTCGTAATACGCGTTGTGAGCAGCACGCAGCTGCCACAGTCGCGGTTTGGCAATGCATATTTGATAGCATTCCATGCATCTATGCTCCAAACATCATCGAGGACGAGCACATACATTCTTTGTTGGAGGAAATCTTTGATCTGGGCTTTCAGCTTCTCGTCGTTCATGGTTTCCAGCCTCGGAGGAAGTGGTTGTTTGACTTCGTCGAAGAGCTGTTGAATCAAGTCTTTTAGGAGCTTCTTGATGTTAAATGACTGAGAAATAGTGATCCAAGCGTGGTTTTGGAAATGCATCTTGACTTCTGTATCCTCGTAAACTTTCTTCACCAGGGTGGTTTTGCCCAACCCCCCCATTCCCACCACCGAAATAGCTTTGAGTCGAGAATCAGCATCCAGGAGCCAATTAATGAGCTGTGATTTGGGCTTGTGGATACCAACAAGCTCAGCTTCTTCTAGTAGAAGTGCATCCCTTCGTCGATCGTACCATGCGTTGTTTGGGACAGGAAGGCTTGAGGCTTGCACTGAGCTACTGTATTTGTTACCGTACCTCTGACGCCTCTCTGCAATATTGATGACTCTGGCTTTGATGTCCCGTATCTGAGAAGCAATTTGATGACGAACTTTAATGCTCCTAATTGGATGATAAATCTCATGAAGAAATGCACGGAATCCACGCCGATGATGATGACGGGCCAAGCGAAGCATAAGTTCATCAAGAACCTCATCAGTGTCATAAGCGACGTCTCTCACTTGGTCAACCCATGTTTCGAACTCGAGATCGCTCTCTTCCATTGCATCTGCAACCCTCAGTAAGGCCGTCATGCTCTGCAGCTCGTCTCTTATGAACACAACTTCTCCTTTAACTCCACCCAACAATTTCAACTCTTCTTCGAGCAAGGGTCCAAGCTTGTTAATCAGATAGCTCACCACACTCTCGGCCATTTTTTCTTCTCTCTCTCTGAACAAAAAAAAAATGAACAGACAGATGGAGTTCAATAGCCTGACAATCCATTCCCACAATGGATCTTAATAAATACCATTCTTTCTTAATTTAAAATTTAAGAGAAAAAGGTAGACGATGATAGGCTCAAATTATTGATTGCTTCAAAGGCAGACACTCTTCTGATTGGATTTGGCTTCTGTTTGGCTTGACAAGTTTTGCCCCTTGCCCTCTAGCCAATTATATGATAGTGGATTAAGAGAATTGAGGGTAAGTACAGGAAAGTATTTGAAATAGGATTCATTAATGTTTTTTTAAATAGAATTTAGTCACGCCATTTTTTTTTTTAAGAATATGAGATTAGCCAAATCAGTCGTATGTCAAGAATGTATTACTTTCTACCAAAGTGCTACATAATTAGTATTTGATGTAGCAAGCAGTGATGGAAAATCACAAAATTAAACTCTTTTCACAATATGTTGAATTTTACAGCGAAGATACCAAAAATTAGGTGACTCCTTTATGTAGTTCTTCACTAAGAACACAAAGAATAATAAGAATAAAGAGAAAGCTTCTCTGAATATTATTAATCAATCAAAAGCTGGTTACGATGAAGGACCTTACCAATTTAAAAGAAAAACACAAACGATAACATCAAAATCAAGGCAAAAATTAAAAAAAGACAAGAAAATTACTGAAAATAGCAAAACTCCAGTTACGATCAAATTTGAAAACTAGAAAGATAAAGAAACTACCAACAAAAAATCTAGACTAAATTGAATTCGTGTAGACCAAGATATTAACCAATCAAATCTTTTCAAAAACAATCAAATTTCACTTTTCGAGACCTAAACGATGGAATCCATTCGTAAATTAATAAGGTTCATAGCTTACTATAGATTTTTATCAGAAACACATTTCCAATCAGATCACCTAATTTTTTATAATTATGAGTTTAAAATTCTTGATTTCCGTTCTGCATCAATATTTAATAGCCATTAATATAATTTACACATGAGATACAATTATTTGTAATATTTGACTAGTACATTCCCAATAAGTGACTAACTAGTCCATTTAAAACACGTGGTTGAATCTCATATTTCACAAAAATAATTATGATTGAATTTTAACAAAAAAAAAATCTTGAATTCCTCTTCTAAATCGTACTCTTTCTTAATATTAATCCTCCTAATGGATTTTAATTATATGTCATTAATTGTGTCCCAAGAATAAGAGTCTCCAATATTGTTTTTCTGAAACTATATGATTGTCGCATTGGTGTAGAAAAATATACTCGTCTTACCACCATTTATTGTGCGCTATTTACATAGTTGGCCAATATGCTATTCCCATGATCCCCAACTTACTTACTCCTTTATCATATAGGTTAATTATATTTTTGGGTAAGTTGTAATGAATTTCTTTGGGTTTGTCAAAAGACTCAAAAGTAAACCTGATGTCCTCCACTTTCATGGAATTACACTTTTTCCCATAATCATAGTTTTTATTAACAAAAGTTGCCTAACTTGCCATTAACAATAGCGACCAATTAAGGATGTTATTTTGTTATTTTTTTAAGGATTGCCATACTGTCACAAAAAGAATTGATGTTTTCACTCTATTTTTTTTAGCATGATTTCAATATTAATTCACAACTATTATTTACTCTATTTAAGCTCCTAAACTTTTAAAAGTAAGTCAATAAAGTTTAACATTAAAAATTATATTAAAAGAGTTGATGTTAATTATAATTTGACTTTCTAAACTATAATTTAATATCACTTTATACCCATGAATTAAAAATTATTACATTTTCACCCTTTAAACTGTTAAAATTCAAAGTAAAAGGCTTGTTTGGCCAAAATTGTATATTACTTTGTCAAGCAAAATGATTAAAAAAAAAAAAAAGAATTTTATGGATATGAAAGATTGGAAGCCCCTTAGAGACCTATAAAAATAGTCAAAATATCCAAAGAACCTTACTTTTGTTAACCACTCTATGTTATTCAATATCAAGGGCATATTTAAATCCTAAAGAAACAACAATGCTATGTTTGGATGCAAGTTTCAAGGATAAATGAACAAGAATTTTAATATAAGGAATCCCCATAAAAAATGATGAGACTACTGTATCAATGCAATTCGAGCGGTTGGTTGAATTGGAGTACGAGTTTCAATCATTCTACAACAACGTTAGACGTGACCCAACTTACTAAGTGATTCCTAATGAGGCCTCCAGCTGCACTTATACCTAGATTCCCTCTCTAAGTACCATCCATTGATTTTGAAGTCAATTGTGAGTTTACGGCCTTGATGAATTGCAGTAAGAGTTTTAAATAATAAAAATTTATTAAGCCATCACCTTTTCGTAATTCTTAAAACGTTCACATTCTACGGAGAATGTGAAATTCAGTTAATAAAAAATATTGAATTAAAATATGACTTGGGTACGTAATTGAGTCGGCCTTCATCCATTTTATTTATCGAATAAAAATTGCAAGCCTTTGTCCAACTTGTAATACAATGCAGTTATACAGATGTATATATATATACATCAGGGCAAATTGATGACTTTGCGTATTATTTAATTTAAAGGGGCCTTGTCATGTCTTAGATAATTAATAAAAGGCCTTGACTTGTCATGTCGTAGAGTCGGTAATGTGAAAGTTTTGATACAGGACAATTGGGAAACCCCTTTAATTGGCAGCTTCATTACTCGGTGTTTTAATATATGGGTAAATTACGTTCAGCTCCCTTAACGTTTTGGTCAAATACAGTCCACTCTCTGTAGTTTAAAAAATTACACTGACCCCCTATCAGTGTTTGTCTTCTAACTGAAGAAACTGTAGGTCGTAAATCTCGGGGATATGGAATCAGGAGGTAGGCCCTTTATTATTTACTTTTGGAAGGGTAATGTGGGCATTACAAAATAATTATATAATACCTTAGGATATTCCATTTAGTCAACTGGCGGTTGACTAACGGAGGGGTCAATTTGTTACATAATTTTTAAAATAAGGGAGGTCATTGTGATTTCTAAAACTATAAAAAAAAAAAACTATAATTAACCCAAACTTCAAGAGAGGTAGATGTAGATGTAATTTACTAAGCAATGCATTTTTACCTAATACCAATTGTTTGGGTGAACTGTATCAATGCATTTTTACCTAATACCAATGTTTTATATATCTAGAAGCAATGCATTTTTACTCCATTGCCCTTAGCTGGCTGTTTGCGTCATGGTGGGCAATTTTCATATGTTACGTTTGAAATTTAAATTTATTAAAAAACTAATGAAAAAATATAATAAAAAAACAAATAAAAAATTCTCTTTTTTTTCACTTTTTTTTAATTTGTTTTTCAACCTTAAATTTTTAAGCCACGCAGAGCGCGAGTAACCTAAGGTTGTCAAATAATATCAGGGTTGGTGGTTTAAGTAATTGTTATGTAGTGCAGGTCTTTTGTTTGTCATGCGCACATATAAGATTCTTGGAAGTCAACAATACCGTCTAAGCCTTCAGTTTTTGAAGTGTGGATGTTCCAGATAATGTTATACGGTGCTCAAAAGCTAAGGGCAAGGTTTTGCTACCGTTATGTACGTAAGCATACAGTTTTCACGTTATTTTTAGATTATTTTTATTTCATTTAAAACACAAGAATATGCCATTAAATAGAATTTCACTAGACTGTATTACTCTCAAGAAATACAGTTTGATTTGAAATTTTTTTTTTTTGTTTAAAAGTTAAGAGTGAGCGGAGGTTACTCCAGTCCAAGACCAGAACAAGCTGCGTTGACAGCGAGAATCGAACCTAGACTTCTCAAGCGAAGTGCCTGATCCTTACTAACTAAACCAACCCTGTTGGTGATTTTGAAAAAATTTTAGTTATTTGATTTCTCAAAAATTTTTATGAAATGTTTTCAAAAATATATTTTGGGTGTCAAATGTTTTTATGCAACATTAAATGGATAAAATTGTTGAATAATATTTTTTTTTTTGGTACACGTGATCTTTACGATGACCCTCATCAACTAATTTTCACATTATTAAATCATAACAATTGGGTCGTGGTGAATGATTTTTAGTCTTTCTTTAGCTATTTATTGAAGTTAGATCGGTAAGTTATTTTTCTTTGATACGTTGAAAAACGATTTACACGTAAAAATAGCTTTACCCCAATTATGTGTAACCCAACAGGAAAATGAGAAAAATACATTCTTGAAAAAATATTGTACATTCAAACAAACATTTTCATTGGTAGGCTGGCTTAGCAATTGTTATGTAGTCCAAGGTAGTCCTTGTTTTCACATATCTTTAATGTTTTGGTGGAAGTCACAGTAGGTGGCAGTCTAAGCCTTTGTTTATGAAGCTTGACTGCTCCAGGTCTTGGTATACGGGGGATTCTAGAGCTAGGTCCCTTATATGTTGCAATTTGCAAATAAATGAAATTCTTTGATCTAGATCTCATTATAAATAACCTCTCGATCACTCTAGAAACATGCAATATAAATTGCAAGTATATGGTCGCGATATAGTAATAAATTACACGGTGAAGTCCGAGGTAGATCCACTGAAAAAAAAGATAGTTCATATAAAATGAACAGTTAAGAACCCACGAAAATAATTCCAAAAGAGAAAATAAAATACGTTTTGGTTGAGAAGATTAGATTAACTAATAACTACATAAAAACAGAGATTTTACTATGTAAAAGAAGATCTCAGTTAAAAACGATCCAATTGTACGAAAGAATAATAATTTCTCAAGGTATTTTAGACTTAATTCAATATCAACAACTTATGCTGTTGAATTAGAAGATTTCACGGCTAATTTGGAATCCAAATTAACTTCATTTAATATTTTGAAGAAAATAGTTTCAAACATTCATATCAGAGATCCAAGTAACACTCATACGAAACTGATGTTGCGCATGAGCAGTCAAATGTATGATCATAAACCTTTCATTTCAAGACAAAAGAACGAAGAATAAAAAGATTTGTTGTTCAAAAGATAGTACAAGAAAGCCCAATGAAATATCTTGTTAAACCATCAATCTCCAAGCAATCTTCACATCCTTCACCAAAAAGGAGGTTAGCTATTCATGAACATAATAAAATCTAAAACTTGTATAAAAAAACGAGTAATTGATTATAAGAATAATGAAAAGATACGAAAAGAAAACCTAAAAACTCAAACTTTATTCTAAAGTTAAAGTTCGTCCCCCTCTAGTGAGGGTTAAGAATCCTATTTATAGTTATAAGGAGGCATAAGGAAAAACAAGCTGGGAACCTTAATCCATACCTGATTGTGAACCGTCCTGATGGTCAGCCAAAAACAACTTCTCCTACTCTGGTCGTCCTGACGGTCCATTTGGGTCATCTTGCTGGTAAGATAAAATTGCATTCGTGATGTCCTTTGGTTGTCCTGACAGTAAAAGGGGTTGTCCTGATGACTAGCAACCGTGTATCTTTTAGTAACTCAGTTTTAACCATGATAGAAGCCGATTCAGAAAATGTCCATTAGAGGAAAAGTTGTAGATATGGAAGTCTTCTTTCTAATATAGTAAAAATCAGATCAATCGGACATTGGAGTAAAAGGTTATGCCTAAAACATTGAAGTAGTGTCACGTTCTATCTCTAAATTTTCAACCCATGTCCTTGCAAAACCTACACAAAACACAAATAACTTAGTTCAAACTCATAAGCACCTAAATATAGCTAGAACAACTCTATTGACGCCTTACATTCCCGTAATTAATGGGTTTTGATTGCACTTTTACAATGCAATCACCTCCTAATGGTGGTTTCATATATATATTTTGGGTGTTAAGGTTGTGGAAGTTTTCTCATGCTTTAAATACACGAATTCAATAATTATATAAGCCGTGAAATACAACATATATATACCCAACAATTGGAGCAAAATTGAAAGCTTCTAAAGGTCACCACACTCTTTACTCTCTCTCTCTCTCTCTCTCTCTCTCTCTCTCTCTCTCTCTCACACACACACACGCACATTAAAAAACCAAAAACATTAAGGAACAAATTGATTTCAATAGCCTGTGTGATGTCACAATCCCATATTGGATAGAAAAGTGAGAGGTCTTGGGTTTATAAGGGGTAGGCAGCTAGCATCACCCAATGGCTCAAGCATTTGGGTCGAATGACAAGCGGCCAGCCTGTGACAGTGGTATTAAAGCCACCCACAACATGTGCCCAGGGCGTATAAGGGGTGTATCAAAGTCACCCACAAATTTGGGTGGGAGAGTATGTTACAATCTTACATCGGATAAAAAAGTGGGAGGTCTTGGGCTTATAAGGGGGATAGGCAGCATCACCTAATGACTTAAGCTTTTGGATTGGATGACAAGTGTTCGTCTCGTAACACCTGGCAATCCAAAGAGTTTTGCATATATATGAATCCCAGCCAACCGTTTAACCATAAAGATATGATGAGAGTATCTTGGCTTTGGTCTGGCACGCTCCCCCTTTTGGCTTGAGTATGCTAGATGATAGTACTCCGGTCTGGAGGGTCAAATCAGTACTCATCATCATTCTTTTTATTTTAAGCGGAAAGGGTGGGCTAAAGGCTCAAATTATTGGTTGCTTCAAGGACAGATATTGTCGTTGATTTGATTAGGGTGTCACAAGACAGCACTTGTGAGCAGGTTATAGGTCACAAGTCTCCCGAGTGGCGCTTGCAAAGCTCAATTCTCTACCGTTTGGTTGCAAGCAAGCAAGTTTGATAGCGCAATACAAGCAATTACAATAAAAATTACTGAAAATAAATACACAAGAAATTAACAAATGAGTGCATTTTCATTGCTAAGAAAGAATTTACAATGCTTAGAAGATGAAAAACAAGAGCTTGGTTGATTACAAGAAAAGTGGTGGAGAATTGAGCTTGGCGGGCTTGTCAATAGATCTTAGCGGACGCCACACAGGGGACTTGTGTGGCGGGACTTGTGACCTACAACCTGCTCACAAGTGTTGCCCCTGCCCATTTCCCGCCAGCCAAGGATAAAATAATGGAGAGAAATGTCAAGAAAAGGGAGGACTTGAAAATAGGATTCATGACCTTGGGCTCGGTAATTATATGGTTTGTTTGGACGGGGTGATTGCACATGTTCCGGGATTAGTCAAAGCACGCGCAAGCTAACTCGAATACCCGATCATTAAAAAAAAATGAAAGTATTCTTTTTTTTTTTTTTGAAAAATACAATTCAGCCACCTTTTTTTTTTTTTTTTTCCTAAAATGAGGATTGACTCACATCCCTCGATATTTAAGTTATGTATCGAGAATGTATTTTTATTATTTAACAATTAAGAGATTTGATTGATATATAATGTATAGTGACCATGATAAAGTCCCATCTTCCGCAAAAGTAGCATGATAGAATCGCATTGCTGAAAAAAAAATTTATTCAATTTTATTTTCAAACCCTCCTCTTTTCTTAATATTAATTCTCCCTAATGGAATTTAGTTATACATCTTTGCGTGCAATAAAATCCATTATTTATTTTTACAATTTGCTATTATGTTACTCTTTGCGTGCTATATTTGTTATTTGCTATTATGTTACTCTTTCCTAGAAGTAACAACCATTCTAACTAGGGTTTCAAAAATAAAATTAAAACTTAAAAAAAACAACCATTCTGACTAATTCAGATATTTGATTAGGGTGCCAAGTAGTTAAATGATTTGGAAACAAGTTAAACCAAAGAAATAGTTCACCGAGTTACAACTGAACTCGTACCAATCAATCAATTTTTGAGAAGTTTTGTTTGGCTGAATTGTTTTCTTGAGCAAGGTCTCATGATCGAATAACGCAAAGGCTTTGCTGATATTGCTGTAGTGACTCAGCTTGATCAATGCCGTTACAAATAGTTAGAAAATGATCCAATATTTTATCAAAACTTCACCTTCACTGGCATTAAAATACAATATAGGAAATTGATTTCACCTCCACCCATTTAGTAATTAAAAATGCCAAGTCTTTGTCTAACTTTCGTGTGTTGCAAATATTTAGTTTACTTGTGAGATCAACCAATAATCAAAACCATAGAAACAATCTGCCGTGGCTGAAAGTTTACTTCGGAGCCAAATTAGTCACCTTTTATATTTGAAAGTATTGCCCAACTTGTGCTTTGATGTGTAATTCAGAGCCAAATCGATTTTTTATGTATAACATTATATTGCCCAACTTGTGATTTGATGTTGAAAGATGACCAACTGATTTTGATGTATAACTCTTGTCCTATAATGTTCATCAACACGCTTGTGCATCAAAATTTAAGATTGTGAGCCCATACAACTATTGGGTTTGTACAAGTATTTTGGACATGTAGTAAGGACGGAAATTTACTAAGGAATCCAATGTGTAAGGTTTTCCTAATTGTATGAGGATTAAGATTCTTAATGTTTTCCTATATAAAAGAAACTCTTGAAAATTGTGGAGTTGGTTTTGAGCATAGTTATTAAAATGGGAAGCAGAAGCAAGAAACGTAAGGAAAATGGAAGCGAAAAATGCGGTCAAAAAGTATAAGGCGAAACGGGAAGCAAGAACGATTGAAAAACTTAATAGAAAACTTTTGCGAAATCAAAAAGAGACCTTTAGAAAACTTAGTGGAGACTTTTAATAAACTTAGTAAAAGCCTACTTAAATAATTTTATAGATACTTAATTGGAACTTAAGGAGAAACAAATGTATAAAAATTAATATCTCAAGTTTCTGAAACGTTTCTCAAGAGTTTTCCAAGAGTTTTCGTTAAGTATCTCAAGGATTTTCTAAATGTTTTTCAAAATTTTTCGAAATATTTTTCTCACATTTTCAAATTTTGTATGGGTATCGGAGACGCGTTTTTCCCTCCAAAATACGTTTTTCGGTAGCCATAGTTTTGAGTGCTCAAATGTTGTTTTGAGAGTCGAGGGGATGTTTTTAGAGATAGGATCACGGCAGAGACCTAACAAACACTGGAGAGAATAGAGGACATGTATGGCTACATGACTGGAGATACTAGGAGGAACGGAAAAGCGGACGTGTAAGGCTTCCTATGGATGTGGAATGGATTGGAGTAGATTGACCACTTCATCTGGATGTTAACGTATATTAGTCTAGTTTCCTAGGTGGCTAGTTTGTTTATTTGTTAATTTGCTAGTTAGCTAGTTTTCTATTACTTTTCAGTACTCTTAAGCTTATATATGTAGAGCCTCTCTGTTAAAGTAATACACGTCAATATCATGCTAATGTATTATGATATAAAGATTCTAGTCTAAGGTTATTCTTTATCTCTTTTATTATTTTAACATGATATTAGTTCCTGTCACTCATATTTCAACATGGTTTACAATCTCCACCATCACCAATTTATTGCCATCGAAGGGAAAGGCATTATTAGTGTTACAGCCCACAGGGGGCGCAATCCCCAGAGTGGGAGTGTATCCTACTTGTTTGCTACCTCGGTTGCATCTCTGTCCGGAACAAATTTAACAGATTTCTCCATCTAAAGAGAGCTCTGTCCGAAAGATATCTTCAAAACACAAGGTGGGAGATTCTTGAATTACAAGAGCTCCAAGCGCAACACAAAATGCCTTCAGAAACGAAAGAAAACTATATATGCTTCCACTAAAGTTTAAGCTTCAATGGAGCAAAATATAAAGGAAAATCTTTTGTCCAGCTATCTCCTCTATCTTTCATATTTATTTTGTCAAGCACTGTGAAGGTTAGGACACCAATAATGACATGTTTGAATATTGGATTTGTCAAGGGAGGGAAAATGGAAGGAAAATAAAATTACCTAGCTATATGAATTCATTTTCGGGGTAACTTAAAAAAAATAATACATTTTCTTGACAAATACCTATTCATTTTTTTTCTCATTTTCTTTTTCTATCTTTTTTCTTTCTTTTATCTTTTTCCCCCACAAATCCAAAATCGAATCATAGGGTAAATGGCAATACAGATTCCATCTTCACAGATTTAGACAAAGAAAATACTATACATAAACTAATTTCTCAATCCATTTTCTCACATACAAGACACAAGTGAATGTGTTACATGTGTATTTATTAATATAAGTCACATTGCATTGTGTCTTTTGAGTGAAAAAATGAATTGACAAATTGATTTATGTATAACATTACTCTTTAGACAACTATAAACCCAAAGGACAAATAAAGACTACCTCCAATGAGTAGAAGATAAAAATAAATAAATAAATAAGACCTACTCCTATTTTCAACCCTTTGCAATTTATCTCCATGCCTCAGTTACATAGTTGTAGTTACTTATTCTTGATCTGTTCTGCAATGTATTTTTATGGAATTTCGTTAGAAACCTTCTCATCTAATCTGGTTGATGCTTATTGTGCACTTTCATCATATTTTGGCCATTAGTTGGAAATGATACCAGCTGCTGACCATCTACAGTCTTTTTAAGTTCCAAGCATGACGAGTGTTACAATCCTGGTTGTGACTTTTGCTACCTGTATATGATGTGTGCCACTACCAAATCTTAATACTGTTTGCAAATTTCACTATATTGCTCTGCATGAATTTGGAGCTAGCTCCAGTTCAAGAGCTTACAGAATCCCTTATTGTCCCTTACTAAACTAGTTGCACACTTAATTAATTCCCAATGAGAAATAAGTATTTAAGGTCACCATAAGATGATGCAAAAAAAAAAAAAAAAAAAAAAAATCTTAACGAATCCGTCCGAGATGCATGCAAGATATTGTTAATCTTGTGTAAGTGCTGTTGAAAAGTCAAGCAGTTCTTGTTGGTCGACATACTGCAGTTTCGTTCACTTGTTCATTGTGCACGCCTCCCCATTTTTTACTGGGATTTAAGGATGGCCTACTGAAATCTTGTGTCTTCAGATTATTTCAATAATCTTATGCTTTAGACGTGGTGACATTTTCAGTTTCTGCACAATCCTTGACAATTTTTATTTTATTTTTCAGCATATAGGGAGCCTAGAATTGTCCTGGCTTGACAACAAAAGCATGTAAGAGGTGAGAGGGTTTGAAAGAAGAACTTGGATGGCAGGGTTAAGTAAAACTCTGAGAGTAAGCCTGGGTTTGTAAGGATATAGACGGGATAACAATCCCCAGAAAAAGCAAGAAAAACACAGGTAACAAGAAAAATAGGAACAGTATGTCTCAGAAACCATCTTTTCTTTATTTCTTTTGTCGTTTTCTCATTAATAGGAACTTATGGATGCCTGGAAGGCCTTAAATAGGAGGACAAAACAACATTGAAATTGAGTTTCAACTTGTAAAATGCTTCCGTCCCTCACTTTTCTACTATATTGTTGATATTGCAAATCAATTACTGTGTTGGAATATGATGCGGATAGTACAGCGAAAGATTATTTGGCGACTTGTAGGCGTCGTTATGCCCGCATGGCGTGTGGACCGGTAGTCGGTAAACTTCAATCGACTATAACTTTTGATCCGTAACTCTGTTTTCTTATTATAATATGTTTTCGAAAAGCTAGTGACGAGCCGGAGAAAGAAAAAATAAATAATGATTTACCAACATAGGAAAACGTGAAAAAATGCTTCTAAATACGATTTTAGGCCCGTTTAATGTTTTGGGCTTATTTTTTTGGATTTTCGTCAGTTTTTTTTATTAACCCGGTTTGTCCCGGGTCCTAAGGTTTCGTGCCGCTTATTTATACTCTTGTTTAAGGCATTTTTCGCAGTTTTTGAGATTAATAAAGTTTGTGTGTGATTTTGCACCTCTTTCCAATCGTTCGGTATTTTCTACGAATCAACAAGGGTTTGATGCTCTTAAACTTGGTATTTGTGGTGAATCAACAGGTTGAAGGAAGAGTCCAAATCAGGCATCCGTGGTGAATCAACAGACTAGGGTTGATTATCTTATTCTTGAGCCCCGCTACATCAGAATAGGATAAATTGGTATCAGGCATTAATACCCTGGCTATTGTACAGGAGAAATCAATATGAGGACACATACAAATTGATGATGGCTAGTAGAAATTTCACAATAATTGAAGGAGTGGAGTCTTTTATGCTAGTGCGGAAATCTGTAAAATGAAGAAGAAGATGAATAATCACGTCCAAGGTACGATTAATATCGCTTTCCTTAAGATGATATTTGCCCCCACCAATTCTCAGAATCTGGTGTGCACCGGGTTAATGGCGAATCGCCTCCAGGATACAATTGAGCCCAGAAAATTTGTAATTCTGACTGCGTGTTGCATACACGAAATCAAACCCGAATACCCTATGATTATCAAGTCTGCTAAGAATCTAAATGTCAATTTCTGCAAAAACAGACTTCAGAGACGATGAACAATAAAAACTAGAAAGAATCAAGAATTATAATGATTTTTAATATAGAGAGAAGTTGCAAAAAAAATATATTTCTATTGTCTGCGAATCTGCTATGTTTTTATAGACATTTTGGTGTCTTTTTGGACCAGACATGACTGTTAGAATTCAAATAATAACTGATTTCTAACAGTCACTTGCAGGTTTAAACACAGTCGTCGATTGCCCATTTTCTAATCTAACGGTGTAGAACGCACCTATTCATTGTTTGATCAGATCATTCATCACACCTTTATGATCAGGTGTGATTCTCACCATACGATCCTTTTTGCTTATGTATTAGCCATCCGATCGTTGATTATCATGATTAACAAAAATCAATGGTCTTGATCACACGCCACACGCGCCACATGTCCAAGTGCCAAGTGCGCCACTAAAGCGCCGCATTACGTCACGTAACTCGTAAGCGAGACATGTGTGTGGCGCATATGTGGCTTGGCACACATGCTCACACTTGAGTGCTACACCCAATCATTGCTCTAAAGCAATACATACAAAGTTGTTGGCATTTATAAATGCCTTACCAAACTTCTCAGTTTCTAATGTGGGATTCATTTAATAAGGCAATAAAGACTTTCTTTAAAACTAGTCAAAACCATTTTGAAAAATCCCAAAACTACTACATATATTATATATTTTGAAAATATTTTCAACAATCCCCCGCCATTTTTAAAATAATTAAAAAAACATATCTTGGCTAGACAGGGAAAACTAATGCATAAATGGTGTCTTATGGACTTGAACCTTCACTTAGTGATAACACATCAAGGTTAACAAGGATGACATAGTAGGCAATCTTTGAACTAGCAATCTTATATAGCTAACTGGACATGTCTCACACATCAGTATTCTCTTCTTTAGGTAAATTCATAAAAGAGGACACGTGGATTGGCCTTATGTCTATATCTTACTTCATGAGTGCTCTAGAGACTACCCAAGTCATCATAGAAGACGGCACCACCTTCGACCCGCATATAGGTAGACTTATCTGAAGTGTCCTAGTAACTTAAACACTTTAACATAATATGTTATAAGTCTATTAAGAGCTTATTGCTCAACCTTTCCCATTTACATTACTAGTATCAAGCACTTTTTCCTTGGGATAAAAAATTTGTATAGTACTTACAATCACTACATCTGATGTACTTTGGCTCATTGAACTCAAGACTTGAAGTTTCAAGCGTTGAGTCGAGTTTCCACCAGTGATGACTAATCATATGGGCCAAAAACCCATCCCTATTAATATTTTTTTCACCAAGTCCCTTGCAAGTCCTTTAGTAAGCGAATCTGCCAAGTTTGGGCATGATCTCACAAAATCTATGGTGATAACTCCATCAATGAGCATTTGTCTCATATTACTATGTCTCAGGCCAATATGCCTAGATTTGCCATTATAAATGTGGTTATATGCTCGTGACAGTGTAGTCTCGCTATCACAATGCAAAGATATAGGTGACATTGGTTTAGACCAAAGAGGAATTTTCAATAACAAATTCCTAAGCCACTCAGCCTCTTTGCTACAAGAAGCCAAAGTTACAAACTCTGCAGCCATGGTAGAGTTTGTAATCAAAGTCTACTTCTTAGAACCCCAGGAGATAGCTCCTCCACCAAGGAGAAATATCCACCCACTGGTTGATATATGATCATCTCGGTCAGATATCCAACTAGCATCAGTGTATCCTTCCAAAACCATAGGATACCCATTGTAACACAAACCATAATCCATGGTTCCTTTAGATATTTTAAAACTCTTGTTACGGCATTCCAATGACTAGTGTCAAGATTACTAGTAAATCTACTAAGTTTTCCAACTGCATAAGCAATGTCAGGTCGTGTGCATGTCATAGCATACATCAAATAACCAATAACCCTAGCATGCTTCAATTGATCAATAGCTCTACTAGTATTAGGATACAATTTTAGATTTGAATCAAACGGTGTACTCACAGGTTTGCAATAAAATAAATCAAATTTCCTGAGTATTTTTTCTATATAATGTGATTGGGAAAGGACAATCTCATTAGTATTCCTTTTAATTCGAATACCCAAAATGTCATCAGCAATCCCCATGTCTTTCATTTCAAAATTAAATGAGAAAAAATTCTTAACTTTCACAATGTTATCATAATCAGTACCAAAAATCAACATGTCATCTACATATAAACAAATAAACACACATTTATCATTATTGAATTTACTATAAACACACTTATCAGATTCATGTATTTTGAAGTCGTTAGTGACCACAACTTGATCAAATTTCTCATGCCACTATTTAGGTGCTTGTTTAAGTTCGTAAAAAGACTTAACCAACTTATAAACTTTATGTTCTTGTCCAGGCATGATAAAACCCTTAGGTTGGTCCATGTAAACTTCTGCATCTAATTCACCATTTAGAAATGCAGTTTTAACATCCATTTGGTGAATTTCGAAGTTATAGATAGAAGCTAATGCAATAAGCAACCAGATAGTACTAATACTAGCAACATGTGCATAAGTATCAAAATAGTCTATACCTTCTTGTTGCTTAAAATCTTTAGCAACTAATCTGGCCTTAAACTTGTCTATAGTTCCATCTACCTTCATTTTCTTTTTGAAAATCCATTTACATCCAACAGGAACAAAACCAGGTGGTAGATCAACTAATTTTCAAGTTTTATTACCCATAATAGAGTCCATTTCATCTTTAATAGCCTCTTTCCAAAAAGCTGAATCTTTAGACTTCATAGTGTTATTGAATGAAAGAGGGTCAAGTTCTATAGAAGGGGAAACCGATGTTTGCTTGGAGATAGAATATCTAGTTCCTTCAACCAAATAAATAATGAAATCTGGCCTAAAAGACTTTTCAGTCCTTATCCTTTCACTCCTTCTAGGTTCAGAAGATACAATGACATCTTTCTGTGGTTCCAAAGGTGGTTCCACATGTTTTCTAGTCTCATTTATATTGGGAATAGACGTGAATCTATTTTCATAAAAGACTGCATCTCTAGATTCAAAAACGGTATTGATCTCAATTGAATCATTAGTCTCAATAACAAGAAATCTATATCCTTTACTATGTTCTGCATTAGTCTCAATAGCAAGAAATCTATATCATTTACTATGTTCTGTATATCCTAAGAAAATGCATTCAATAGCTTTTTGTCCTAACTTCTTGATCTTAGGTTCATGTAATCTAACAATGGCTCTGCAGCCCCAAATTTTAAAATAAGACAAATTAGGCTTTCTTTTATTCTATAACTCTTATGGAGACACTTTAGACATCTTGTGAGGAACACGATTTAAAATATAACATGCATTTAACATAGCTTCACCCCAAAAACCATTAGAAAGACCAAAATTAAAAAGCATAACATTAGTCATTTCTACTAATGTTCTGTTTTTCCTTTCAGCAACTCCATTTTGTTATGGAGTGTAAGCCATAGAGGTTTCATGGACAATTCCAACAGATTCACAAAATGCAAGAAAATGATATTCACCTCCCCTATCTGATCTAAGGTATTTAATCTTAGCATTACACTGACATTCAACTTCTGTTTTATAAACTTTAAACTTATCTAAAACTTCATCTTTAGCATGTAGTAAATAAATATAATAGAATCTTGTATAATCATCAATGAAAGTCACAAAGTACTTTTTGCCTCCTCTAGTAGGGGTGCTATGCATATCACACACATCACTATGAATCAATTCCAATAAAGTAGAATTTCTATCAACCTTTGAGAATGGTTTTCTAGTGATTTTAGTATGCATACATATTATGCATTTATCATTCATGTCATTTACACATTTAGGAATTAATTCTAAGTTAACCATATCATGTATTCTTCTTAAATTAACATGTCCTAAATGAAAATGCCATAAAGAAAAAGAATCAATCATATAAGCAGAAACATTCACTTTATTAATATTAAGCTCGAACATGCCCTCATACAAATATCCTTTTCCAACAAACATCCCTCCTTTAGTCAAGACAAATTTGTCCGACTCAAATACAAGTTTAAACCCAAATTTATTAAGAAGACTCCTAGACATCATATTCTTTCTAACTTCTGGTACATGATACACATTAGTAAGAGTAAGGCTTTTTCCAGAAGTAAACTCTAGATCCACAGATCCTTTTCCCTTGACTGCTGCAGTGGACGAGTTGCCCATGTAAAGAACATTGCCGTCCTCCATGGGTTCATAGGTCTTGAAAGAACTTTTGTCCTTGCAAACATGCCTCGTTGCACCAGAGTCAATCCACCATGCTTCATTGTCTTCAAGGATATTAACCTCGGATATCATGGCCACAAATTTCTCCTTAGAGTCTTTAGCATAATTCTCTTTTTGTTTCTTAAAGAGACGATACTCTTTCTTGTAGTGGCCTTCCTTTTTGCAATAGAAACATGCCCCCTTCTTTTTCTTCTTATTGTGATTCTGGTTGTTTCCAGAATTATTGTCATTGTTACCAGCATTTCTGCCTCTCTTACGACTGTCTTGTCCAGATTGGGAGGGCGGTTTTGACCCTTGTCCATCCTCCATCGTATGAACCTTGGAGGCACGAGAGTTATGCTCGTCATTATTGTCTCTTTTTCGGAATTCCTCCTTAATCTGAATATGACGGCCCAATTCTTCAAGAGACAAGTCCTCTTTTTATGTTTAAGACTCTTTTTGTAGTCTTTCCATTATGATAGAAACTTGTCCAGAATGGCAGAAACCGTAATGGATTCATCCATTTTCATGTCATACTGATTGAATTGGTTAAGAATATACATGATTTCATGAAATTGCTCAATAACAAGACGAGTATCAGCCATCTTATAATTGAAAATTTTCAAAGCCAGAAATTTCTTACTAGTGGCGTCCTTCATTAAGTACTTGGCTTCAAGTGCATCCCATAATTTTTTAGCAGTCCCCTTATTCTGGTACATGTCGAACAGAGTATCAGACATTGTATTGCAGATGTGTCCTTTGCATATGTAGTCATCTTGTTCCCATTTTGTCCTTGTCCTTGTTTCAACCACAATCTCATCTTCATTTGCAACAGGCTTGGGGGTGGTAAGAACATACACCACTTTGAGACTTGCAAGTAGCAAGTGCATCTTCTTCTGCCATCTTTTGAAGTTTGCTCCATCAAAATGATCCAGTTTCATAAAGTCTGCAGAGAACTCTCATAATGATGCAGCCATGAATGAAATATCGTCTTAAGATTGTTAGTGCGGAAATCTGTAAAAGGAAAAAGAAGATGAATAATCATGTCCAAGGCACGATTAATATCACTTTCCTTAAAACGATATTCGCCCCCACCAATTCTCAGAATCTGGTGTGCACCGAGTTAATGGCGAATCGCCTCTAGGATACAATTGAGCCCAGAAAATTTATAATTCTAACTACGTGTTGCACACACGAAATCAGACCTAAATACCCTCTGATTATCAAGTCTGCTAAGAATCTGAATGTTTATTTCTACAGAAACAGACTTCAGATATGATGAATAATAAAAACTAGAAAGAATCAAGAATTATAATGCCTTTTAATATAGAGAGAAGTTGCAGGAAAAACATATCTCTATTGTTTGCGAATCTGCCATGTTTTTATAGATATTTTGGTGTCTTTTTGGACCAGACATGATTGTTAGAATTCAAATAATAACTGATTTCTAACAGTTACTTGCAGTTTTAAACACAGCCGTCGGATCGCCCCTTTTCTAATCTAACGGTGTAGATCGCACCTATTCATTGTTTGATCAGATCATTCATCACACCTTTATGATCAGGTGTGATTCTCACCATACGATTCTTTTTACTTATGTATTAACCATTCGATCGTTGATTATCATGATTGATAAAAATCAATGGTCTTGATCACACGCCACACGCGCCACGTGTCCAAGTGCCAAGAGCGCCACTAAAGCGCCACATTGCGCCACGCGACTAGCACGCAAGACGTGCGTGTGACGTATATGTGGCTTAGCACACATGCTCACACTTGAGTGTCACACACAACTATTGCTCTAAAGCAATACATAGAAAGTTGTTGAAATTTATAAATGCCTTACCAAATTTCTCACTTTCCAATGTGGAATTTATTTAATAAGGCAATAAAGACTTTCTTCAAAACTAGTCAAAACTATTTTGAAAAATCCCAAAACTACTACATATATTATATATTTTGAAAATAATTTCAACAATTTAGTAGGACGATTATCTAACAGTTGACATAACAAGGAGTTGAACATTAACATTGTAGCATCACAAGTACTACCAAGGTTGCAATTTCTTGGAATTAAGATTATCAGTTCAACAAAATTGCTTGTCAAGATGCTGAGTTTACATTTTTTTGAAGTGTCTTGCTCAAAAAAGAACATGCTTTTATCTCAGTGGTCTTGCAGATGCAAGTCCCTGGATACCTGGCTGCTTGCTTCATAAAGCAATGGAGTATAGTCATTTATCACTTTTAGAGTCAAACAAAAAGGTCACTCCCAAAAAAAAAAAAAAAAAGGAGAAAGGAATTTGGAATCAATTGATTTTTAAATTCAAGCAAGGACAAGGGTGGTCTCAAAAGAGGTAGAATTCTACAACTTGGGTAGTGTTTAGTGGAGTTTTTAAGGGACTTCCTAGCTTCATAACCCCTTTTGAACATCTTTTTTTTGTTAGGTGAACTTAAATAGAATGCGTTCCACCAAAAGTGTACTCAAAGTCCGTTTCAAGGAAGCCATCCGGGGGTGGCTTATGAAATGGCATTGAAATCGACTGCTTGTGAAGTGTGGATTCACTTAATTGAAAATTTTTATATCCTCGTGTTATCCTTAATTTTTTGTACCAAACTGCCCATAATACCCCCTTATATTATGACATTCATGAGCCCTAACCTATAAATACAAATAAACAGACCCAGAACGCCCGCAAGCTGAAACCTCTCTGTGTAGGTTGATGCTCAAGTTCAAAGGGGCTGAAGAACAATCTATCCATTCATGGCAGTAGCCTGGGATTGCTTGGGTGCTTATATGGGCTCAAGATCAAGATTTTCTCTTTGACAATTGAAACAGACTGTTTGTTGCTGCTGAAGTCCTCGGATAGTCCTAAAGTTGTAGAATGGATACCCAAATCTGTTTTGTACAAGGCATGTTACTGTTGGTGAATACTGTAGTTCAGTAGGCCCATGCGATGGCCAGAGAGCTTCTTAGAAGAGCTCCTTAATGTGCGGGCCTCCCTTATATTTGTTTTCTTGGTCGGGTTGCTCCATTGGGTCTCTAAGAAGTCCAACCTGAGATCTAGGATGGAGTCTAACCTTGACATACTGAGGTTATTGGCAATGTTTTAAAAATCGGATCGGATCAGCCGGTTCAATCGGTTAAACTGTCGACCGATTGAGAAAAAGGTGCGGTCAGCCCTTTAAACCCGTTTTGATCAAAATTCGGTCAAACCCAATAAGAATCGCAGTTGAACTGCAATCCAGTCAATTAAACTGGTAGTTGGACTGTTCCGTTTAGTCTTTTAAGGCAAAATTTTAAGGTTTAGTTTCAAAATTTTAGGTTTTAAGTATCAAAACTAGTGTAGAAAAATAAGACACCTTTTATTACTATTAATAAATAAATTAATGACATAATTATGACATCATAAGTCAATAACAGTTGACACTATGACCCGGTCTCTTTTTTAATTTGCTCAATAATCCGATTTTCAAAACATTAATTGTTGGTAAAAGAGGTCTATATTACTTGTGTAGCCCATCAATGCATTGGTTAGAAAAAGGTAATCATATATTTAATGGTTTTTTTAGCTCTCTCTCTCTCTCTCTCTCTCTCTATTTCTCTCTCTCTCTCTCTCTCTCTCTCTTTACTTATTTAGTTATTTTTTGGGTGGGGGCTGCTGTGGTTGCTTAGGTATGTAACATCCACGTATATAGACCGTTTCCTTTAAAGAGAAAGGCTACCTCTTATGAGTAGAAGCCAAATCCTGATAAAAAACAATACCTAATCCTATTCTCAACCATATGCAATTTATCTCTATGCCTCAGTTAGTTATTGGGACGGTCCAATGCATTTTCATGGAGTTTTGTTAGAAACCTTCTCATCTAATCTTATGGATGCTGATTGTGCACTTTCATAGTATTTTGGCCGTTAGTTGGAAATGAGATGAGTTGTTGACCATCTAATCAGTTTTTTTAACTTCCATGCACGACTCTTGTTACAATCCGGATACTGTTTGCAAATTTCACTGTATTGCTGCGCAGGAATTTGGGCTGGTTTACAAGAAGGAGCTAGCTCCACTTCAAGAGCTTATAGAATCCATTGTTGTCCCTTACTAAACCGGTTGTGCACTTCCCGATGAGGATTAACTATCTGGGGACCCAATAAACTCATGTAATGGAAATGTAAATTATTAATTTTCTATGTTCTCTGTCTGAGATGTTTGATTTTATTAATCCTGTGTAAGTGCTCTATGATTTAAGTATCTCTGATCGTTTTCATGCCAGAGTTCTTCCCACAAATCAGAAAATGAAGAGCGATCAAGCAGTCTTTCTCACCTGTTTGCAGAGAGCTCAACTAAATATGAATCAAATAAAATTTCTACCAATCAACCTGCCTGCTTCACTTGCTGAGCCATCCCAGTATTAAAAGAAATGGGAACTCCATAACTGTCCACATTGCTTGTGGAACAGTGAAAGTGGATCCCATAATCAGATTTGCAGTGATGACATCTACGAATTTGAAATAGGAGTTCATGTAATTGTGTTAGTTGTGTTTTTGTAGACCTGTGGTAGTATATACGGTGATTCGAATCTATCATTTGAGATGTCTTTGCATTTTGAACGCAAGAGATCCTTGTTAACGTATCCTTTACATGGATTTGAGGCTTTTTGGTGGAGTGGAATCTGGATCCTTTTTTGTTTTTTTTTTCACTGGATTAGTTGAGGTTAATCTTTTCTTGTTTATAATCGTTGCTGTCACCAAAGCAGGTTTGGCTTTTGGTGTGGAACTACTTAGCTTTGGCAATTGTTAACGGCCACTTCTGTGAAGGATTTTAGTTTTTGGTACTGGTAGCTGTATAAGCAAAAAAGTCAATAAAAATTAGCATAGTCCTTTTGTTTATTTTTATTTAAACTATTTTAAAAAAAAATTCTGCTCCTGAATAAAATCATGATTTGATGAAACATCACTCCGTACTGTTTTTTCTTTTTGTTTTTGGGTAAATTACACTTATCTCCTTTTGATATTTGTGAAAATACAGAAAGTTTGTATAACATTTTAAAATTATAATGGCCTCCCTTGTGTGTACGTATGTGGTTGATTATTACAGAGCCTATTGCATCAAATGGAGAAGAAGGAAAGAAAAAGTAGGAGAAAGAAAATAAGATTGATATAATTAATTTTTATTAGTTTTTAAAAAGAAATAATTTATGGTTGATAATATTTTAAATCTAAGGGTAGTTAAGTAATTTTATACTTTAGTTGGTCTCTATTCTCTCACAAGGTAGGTTAGTGTAATTTTAAAATGTTGTGTAAGCTTATTGTATTTTTATAAATATTGAAGGGAGTTCAGTGTAATTTATTTTTTTTTTAATTTTTTATTTGAGTTTTGTTTGTGAGAGTTGTATGTATACACAAAAGTAAAAAAGTTGGTAGTGACACCAGCTTTGCACACAGTGACCGTTGGAAAACTGGCACGGCCACCATTGACAAAATACCCCTTCTAAATTAAAATCATTGCAATTGCCGATATACAACTCCACAAAATTACAGATTTAAAAATAAAAAAAAGAAAAGACCGAATGAAAAATCTAAATAAGAGTCAGAAATACACTGAAAAACCAATTATCAAAAACATGAAAAGGAAATGCCATTGAAACTATAGTACTGGGTCTCCCGCCATCTATCTATAGATATTTTCCTCTCCAACGACCCTTTTTCGTGTCTCCAATCCACACCTTAGGGATGTGTGCTATTTTCCGGTAATCCCCATCTCGTATGTCTCGATTCAGCCTCGAAATCAATCTATCAGACATGTCACCCAATTCAAGCATTTTAAGGTTGGTTAGATATTCAACACCAGAGGGTAATTCCTCCATCAATTCACACTTACGGATAAATAGATCTTCAAGACGAGGCATCGTGCCGTCCTCCACTCTCAACCATCTCAATCCTTTCAATCTATCAAGCCATAAAATCTTAAGCCTCTGAAAACCACCAGCCCTGAAACACAATCCTTCCCCTTCATATGACTGATCAAGTTGAAGCTCTACCAAATTGGACAAACCTTGAAGGGTTTCTAGCAGATCATCTCTAAGCCTGCTCCACCTTAACCATACTCTGACTAGGCCATGGAGAGAAGTTATCCAGTGTGGAAACTTCTCTAAACGTCCCCTCAAGTATAACCGTTGAAGAAATGGAGGAGGAGCTGGAGACAGTGATTGCAGATCAATAATCTCATCCTCTTCTATTGAAGTTATATCTAATGAGCGAAGGTTGCTGAGCTTCTTAATGGAGGAACACAGAGCCACCCCATCTTCTCTTCTCAACTTCACAACGCCTAACTTCCTCAGTTGAGTAAGCCTCCCGATCTCTTTCACTATGACTTGGTTTGCCTCTACAAAGCACAACTTTTGTAGGCATTGCAGGCCTCCTATCTTAGATGGGGACTTAAAGCCATGTATCACGTGAAAAGGCAAATAATCATATGCAATTTCGTTATGATACAACAACAGATGGCGCAATTGTTGTAGCCGTAGAATCTCGACAGGCAACTCAGTCATGCGTGTAGATTTCAAATCCAATGTCTCTAGATTCTGAAGCTTCCCAATGGACCTTGGTAGTATTTTCACGTTTGTTCGTCTCAGGCTTAGATACCTGAGATGCAATAGATTGACCACTTCGTGTGGAAATGTCTCTAAACAAGTGTCTCTCAGATCTAAACTTGTTAGCAACTTCAGACCTCCATTGAACAACATAGGCATCGATGACTCACAGAGGGGAACATCAACAACTCCAAACATGAGCAAAGAACGCAGGTGAGAGAAAGACTTTCCTTGTGGTACGTTTTGCAAAGCATTATGGATTGATAGGCGTCTAGCTTTTTCAGGCCACCTCATGCTTCCTTCTCCTCCTGCTACCACTAGAAAGTTCTGATCTCTTGACTTGGAGAGAATAATTTCACGCAGAAGGTCATGTATACGGCAGCTTCGGACCCTTTCGTCTTTCCTTCTCTGCGCTACTTGTATCAAGCTTCTACTGAGGAGCTCAAAAAGGTAAGCCTCCGCCACTTCCTCTAGTGTCTTTCCTTCTTTTACTTCCACAAATCCTTCTGCGATCCATAACCGAATTGATGTCATCCATTCAATTAAATGATCCTCTGGGAAACCACACAAGTAGAGGAGACAAGACTTGAGATAGTAAGGCAAATCGTTATAACTGAGCAACAATATTTTCTTCATGTCAGTCCCTTCTACTTCAGCACCAAGGGTGCGATTCACCATCTCCCAATCATCTACTCTGTTCTGGTCCTTGGAAGCCAACACACCAGCAATCGTCACAATTCCCAGTGGCAAGCCTGCACATCTTCTTAGGATACTATCTGAAAGTTCCTTCAAGTGGAGAGGGCAATCCTTCTCTTGAAATGTCTTCTTACAAAACAGATCCCAAGACTCTTTTGGAGACAAAGCCTTCATTTCGTAGATGTTACCATGGGATTCTTTGCAGGAGGTAGAAGCAACATTCGTAATACGCGTTGTGAGCAGTACGCGGCTGCCATAGTCGCTGTTTGGCAATGCATATTTGATAGCATTCCATGCATCTATGCTCCAAACATCATCAAGGACGAGCACATACCTTCTTTGTAGGAGGAAATCTTTGATCTGGCGTTTGAGCTCCTCGTTGTTCATAGTTTCCAGCCTCGGAGGAAGTGGTTATTTGACTTCATCAAAGATCTGTCGAATCAAGTCTTTCAGGAGCTCCTTGATGTTAACTGACTGAGAAACAGTGATCCAAGCATGGTTTTGGAAATGCGTCTTGACTTCTGTATCCTCGTAAACTTTCTTCACTAGGGTGGTTTTGCCCAACCCCGCCATTCCCACCACCGAAATCGCTTTGAGTCGAGAATCAGCATCGAGGAGCCAATTAATTAGCTGTTGTTTGGGCTTCTGGATACCAACAAGCTCAGCTTCTTCTAGTAGAAGTGCATCCCTTCGTCGATCGTACCATGCGTTGTTTGGGACAGGAAGGCTTGAGCCTTGCACTGAGGTACTGTATCTGTTACCGTACCTCTGACGCCTCTCTGCAATATTGATGACTCTGGCTTTGATGTCCCGTATCTCAGAAGCAATTTGATGACGAGCTTTAATGCTCCTAATTGGATGATAAATCTTATGAAGAAATCCATGGAATCCACGCCGATGATGATGACAGGCCAAGCGAAGCATAAATTCATCAAGAACCTCATCAGTGTCATAAGCGACGGCTCTCACTTGGTCAACCCATGTTTGGAACTCAAGATCACTCTCTTCCATTTCATCTGCAACTCTCAGTAAGGCCGTTATGCTCTGCAGCTCGTCTCTGATGAACACAACTTCTCCTTTAAGTCCACCCAACAATTTCAACTCTTCTTGGAGCAAGGGTGCAAGCTTGTTAATCAGAAAGCTCACTACACTCTCGGCCATTTTTTCTTCTGTCTCTCTGAACAAAAAAAAAAATGAACAGACAGATGGAGTTCAATAGCTTGACAATCCAATCCCACAATGGATCTCAATAAATACCATTCTTTTTTAATTTAAAATTTAAGAGAAAAAGGTGGACGATGATAGGCTCAATTTATTGATTGCTTCAAAGGCAGAAACTCTTCTGATTGGCTTTGGCTTCGGTCTGGCTTGACAAGTTTTGCCCCTTGCCCGCTAGCCAAGTGTATGATAACGGATTAAGAGAATTAAGGTTAAGTACAGGAAAGGATTTGAAATGGGATTCGTTAATATTTTTTTAAATAGAATTTAGTCACACCATTTTTTTAAGAATATGAGATTAGCCAAATCAGTCGTATGTCAAGAATGTATTACTTTCTACCAAAGTGCTACATAATTAGTATTTGATGTAGCGAGCCGTGATGGAAAACCATAATATTGAACTATTTTCACAATCTTTTAAATTTTATCATGAAGATACTACAAAGGAGGAAACTCTTATTTGTAGTTCTTCACCAAGAACACAAAGAACAATAAAAATAAAGACAAAGCTTCTTTGAGTATTATTAATTAATCAAAAGTTGGTTACGACGAAGGTCCTTACCAATTTAAAAGAAAAACACAAACTCTAATCCTAATTATCAAAATCAAGGCAAAGATAAAAAATAAAAAAAATTGCTGAAAATAGCAAAACTCGAGTTACAATCAAATTTGAAAACTAGAAACATAAAGAAACTACCAAGAAAAAAATCTAGAGTAAATGGAATTTGTATAAACCAAGATATTGAGCAACCAAATCTTTTCAAAAACAAAAAATTACACTTTTCGAGGTCTAAACGATGGAATCCGTTCGTAAACTAATAGGGTTCATAGTTTACTATATATTTTTAACAGAAACATGTTTCCAATCAGACCACCTAATTTCATATAATTATGAGTTTGAAACTCTTGATTTCCGTTCTGCATCAGTATTAATAGCCATTACTATAATTTACAAATGAGATACAAATTATTTGTAATATTTGACTAAAACATTCCCAATAAGTGACTTGCTAGTCCATTTTAAAACATGTGATTTTTGCACAGTATTTTAATATGAAAATCCTATTAGCCAAAAAAAAATCACGAGGCTAAACACAATCACCAATGCACTCAGCATTACAAATCTTGAACAGTTACAAGAACAAATTTACAACCCAACTCGTTGAACCACAACTCTGCATTGATCGACAACTGTAATAGAAGTTTCAAACTTGACCGCTAAACACTCACGATTCATCGTTCTCTCGTGCTATCTATGCCAACTTTTGGAATCCACCAAAAACTATTGCGTAAAGTTGTTTGTTGACCAAAAGAACACTCCGATAATCGAGGAGGCACAATAAAACTTTCAAAACAACTAGATGAATTATCTTCAAGTGTGTAAACTGTTTTTTTAGAGTTTAGAGCCTTTATATAAAGTGTGGAGTGTTTGCAGAGTCTTGAACAAAGCATAAGTCGAAGTAACACAGGAATCCAAACCCATCGAGGATTGGAGTTCAAAGTCCTTGTCCCTACCATGCGTTCGAACGCTAGACAGATTCTTTATTCTCTCTATTTTGTTTTTACTGTAGCACCTTAGTTCATTCTTACACTTTAACATACTTATCTAAATGCTAAAATTACATACAAAGTAATTTTGCTCAGAATTAGCCAATTTAAAACTCAACAATGTCAATTGTATAACTAATGAGAGATTAGTGAATGAATGATTATTTGATAATATATTAGGAGTGTATATTATAATTTTTTTTATTTATTATTTAAAATTTGTGCTTAAATTTTTTGTGTGATCCTATTCACAAAAATTCCTAGAGCCAATAATGCTAGAAAGACTAGAAACCAATTGCTAGACAATGAATTCTAACGTGCACAAGTACCATTCTAATCGGACCCTTGGGGCATCAATTCACATTGGACGAGAAGAGAAAAATGCTTTCATTTTAAAATGGGGTAATTACACTTTATCTCTTATGATTTGAATCAAAATCAGATGATCCCTCTATGATTTAAAAGTGAATACATGACCCATTTATAATTTAGACTTACCTGGAAAATAGATAAAAACTTTAGATTTAATGAAAGTTCTTTCATAAGAATATTTTTGTCATTTTATATCTTTAAATTAAAACATAAAAAAGCGATTTAGCTCTTTTATGCTAAAATAAAGTATTGTCTGTCAAGGTTTTTTTTATTTATTATTTTACCAAATCATCTTTTTGATGTTCTAATTTGAAAAGATAAAATGAAAAATACCTCTATGACATAATTTTTGTTAAATTTAATAGTTTATAACGATTTTGTAAATAAATTCAAACTATAAGGGGTCATGTATTCACTTTTAAACCACAAAAGAATCATCTGATATTGATTTGAATCACAAGTAGGTAAAGTGTAATTACCCTTTTTAAAATTTTGTAAAGAATATTCTATTGATGTGATAATGTCATTTTTATATAAAAAGTCATGATAATAGGTGTTTTATTTTAAAATAATTTTTTTTTGTTGTTGTCAAAACAATAAAATAATATTCGCCGAAAGAAAAAAAATTACAAGCTATAATCTATCATAATAAGAAAAATTATTCAATGCTTCTGGAGCACGAAACCATCCTCACTCCTCTTATATGGAAGTGGGGTCTCTCTATTAAGTGGTGGTATATTACCACATAACTCACCCTATGTCAGAGGAAGAGTAAGATCAGATAGCACTCTAGTAGCACTAAATAATTTCTCATCCAAATATCGTTCGATAGCCGAAAAGGTGGAGTGTTCAATCAAATTTGAGTCCACTCTAAAGATGGCAATGGACCGGGGTGAGGCGAGGATTGACACATCTATCTCTGTTTTCATATCTATACAGAAATTTTGTTGGAGGTCCATCCCACCCCTCAAGTACAAACCTTCGTCCACCCTCGCCCCGCCTCCGCCCTTACACTTGTCAAGCCCAATATCACTAAAAGAATATAAAAAAAAACCCAAAAACAAATATAAAAAAATAAAAATAATAAAAAAATACGATTAACAAATTTTAGATTTTAAACTTTTATTATTCACAATTGAGTCCTTATTTTTTGTCTTAAAATTTATAGTTAAACTCATTTTTTTAGTCTTAATATTTATAATTGAGCCCTAAGTAATTACTAATCACACCAATGCCTAAGAGGTATGGCGGGGTGAGGAGGGACGAGGCGAGGAAGAACCTAAGTTCATCTTCGCCTTTATAGGCGCATGGGTTTAGTTTTACACTTTCATTCCAGTCTCTATTCCTGTTTTAATTCCTCCATACCTTCTTTGTTGACTCTACACCTTGATTTTGATGATACTTAAACCTTGTGTTAGTTTACTAATGTATTTATTTAGTGCGCAGATTAATAAAGATTATAATTTAGACTTAAAACTTGACTTAAAGTTTAATACATATCAAATTGGATGCACAACAAGACAAGGGTCAAGCAATGCACCAAAACAGAGTAATGACACTTATTCAAACATCAAACCAATGATTTGAATTCGAAGATATTAAAGGGGTTCAAAAGAAGATTTCATCAAGTGTGCAAAGATTCAATAAAGTTGACTTGAATTTGAAGAGATTGAAGGTGTTAAAAAAAAAAAGAGAATTCATCATGATTGCAAAGTCTATATAAAAAATTTAAAAGAAGACTTCATCAGGGCTGTGAAGATTCAATATAGTTGATATGTATTTAAAGAAATTGAAGGTGCTTAAAAGTAAACTTCATCAAGCTTCTAAAGACTCAATGAATTTAAATTGAAAAAAAGATTGACATCATGTACATAAAGCTCGACATGGATAAAAAGAAGGTTAGCAGCAAATGGGAAGCGCTCGGTAATGAAGAAGAGAAGCTTGGCATTAATGAAAGAAATTTG
>CM065378.1:29097500-29395000 GCA_033060915.1 Euryodendron excelsum | reverse complement strand
TTGGCATAGAAGATGCAAAACCTATAAGTACTCCAATGAGTACTACAACAAAATTGGACAACGATGAGAAAGGTAAATCAGTAGACACTAAACTTTATAGAAGCATGATAGGTTCTTTATTATACCTAACTACTAGTAGGTTAGATATAATGTTTAGTGTTTGCTTATGTGATCAATTAATCAAATCCTAAAGAATCTCATGTGATTGCCGTGAAAAGAGTATTTCGTTATCTCAAGCACACACTTAACCTTGGATTATGGTATCCAAAAGGATACATCTTTTAATTTGATTGGATACACCGATGTTGATTATGCGGAGAGTAGAGTTGATAGGAAGAGCACAAGTGGCTCTTGCCAACTTCTAAGTAACATGATTGTGTCTTGGTGTAGCAAAAAACAAAATTCGGTTGCTCTCTCCATAGCTGAGGCTGAATATGTAGTAGCTGGTAGTTGTTGTACTCAAGTATTGTGGATTAAACAACAATTAGAAGATTATAGTATCTTATTTGATCATATTCCCATTAGATGTGACAATACTAGTGCTATAAACTTGACTAAAAATCCTATTCAACATTCTCGTACAAAGCACATTGAAATTAGATATCATTTCATACAAGATCATGTGCAAAAATGTGATACTAAATTTGATTTTGTAAGCACAAACATGAAATTGGCTGATATTTTTACAAAACCGTTAAGTGAAGATAGATTTTGTATGATCAGATGAGAATTAGGAATGAGTGATCCTTTGTCTTGATTTTTGTTAAAATTGAGTGAAATTCATGTTATTTATATTTTAAATGTGATCATTGATTATGTGAATTGTATTTCTTACTCTTATGATTTGTTGCATACTCATATTAGAATACATATTCCTCTCAAGTTAAAGAGTCAACCCTTGAATTCATAAACACTCAATCTGATCCAGTCTGGCTTCATGTGTCGACACATCAGAACAGTGGGTTCAAAAATGAATTGTTGACACCTATGTGTCGACACATGAGTTGGGCTTATATATTTTAAGACAGCCCACTATTCGGATATTCAAAATTTCCCACTTTCTCTATATATGTATCTCCCTCTCTTACTTTGCACCAAACCCAACCGTTAACAACTGTCCTCCTTAATCTCTCTTTTAAACATCATTTAAACCCTAATTGATTCATTTCCACCCTTCCACACCCATCGTTGATCACTTAATGGCGCCAAAACTTTCTAAACCAAAGAAGAACTCAAAAGCCCTAGTAGTATCAACCCCCCATACTTCGAAAGGCCAAAAGAGGAAACCAAAGGGGGATTTGATTACACCCTAAAAGTGTAATCATAGGCTCTTAATCCGCACTTTGTTAGATTTATATTAGTGTTAATTTCCTTATTTTAGTTAGATATTTGTTTGATTATGTTTTGTGTGTGCTTTGTAAGTTATATAAGCTAATAAAGGCAAAAAGAAAGCAAGAATAATCAAAGCGGATTCAAGGCGAATAATTTGTTCATGAAAATTCAGACCTGTCTAGGTATTTGGGCCATATCTTTTTACTCTGATGTCCGATTGAGCTGATTTTTGTGCCATTGGAAAGAAGACTTCAAGAGCTACAATTTGTCATCTAATGTGCATCGGCTGAATCGGCCTCTAAAGTGGTCAAAATCAAGCTTCAAGGTAGAGGGATGAATAGTAACCGATCGATTGGCCTGGCAAACCTCAGAGAGGGTGATTTACTGATCGATCGGTGAACAGTAACCCGATCGATCGTGAACAGTAACCGATCGATCGGTGAACAGTACCCGATCGATCGGTGAACAGTGCCCGTGAACAGTAAAAACAGTTTTTTTTTACCGATCGAACGCTCCAATTGCCGTTCGATCGGCCGATCGATCGGTGAACAGTGCCGATCGATTGGTCGATACAGATCTGGAGCTTAAAGGCTATGTTGTTCGAAAAAATAGAGAAGAGGAAGATTTTTTGGGTTTGTAGCAGCCAAGGGGGTGGCATGAAAGGCTCCTCCAAGGTTGATTTTTATGTTTTTGTGTATTTTAGCTTAAATTTATGCTTGTAATGTTAATGTAGGAGTAGAAATTGTAACTTTATTACATTGTAATGTATTTTCCTTCACTTTCTTGCCATTTTCTCTCACTTTCTTAGCAACCAAACACTAATTTTACTTAGTTTAATGTTAGATTTACCTTCATTTATGCTCTTTATTATGAATTCTAGTAGCTAAACATCTCTTGGGTGTGATTGTGAAGATCCACCAAGGATTTTCAAGTATTTCAATGGAGATTCATGAACTTCAAAGTTTTATTCATAGATTTGTATAGTTCTATTTGGTTGAGTGTTGGATTTGTTCGAAAACTTAGATTCATAACTCATTTGGTAATATTTATGCACAATTCAACAATTGGTATAAATCTTGCACATTTATAAGGTTTGCTTCTAGGGTTCTATTAATTGGTTTAATTTCTACACTCAACTAAATATGAACTCAAGATTTTATAGTCAAAATATTCCAAATCAAGAATCCACGGTGTGATTCTTGATTTGAGTTATAAAAATCCTCTATTGAAATTCTTGTTATGAATTGGTGGATTAAATCAATCATATCCAAGCTTTCCATTTTAATTGCTTTACATTTAAATCAATTGCCTAGTTAATTGCTTTAATTTTCATTGCACTAGTTTAGTAAATCAAAACCCCATAAAAAACCTAAAGATTTTCGGTCCTTTTCTTTTTCCTTTTATTTTAGATTTAATTCCCCACATAATTGCAATTAGAATCCTAGGCTAGATTAGTGTGAGTTGAGTGCTAAAGCCTATATTTGGCTAGGTCCCTTGGGAGAGAACAATACCGGATTACCGGTTTATACTTCATCGCGACCCCCGTACTCTTGCGGGGTACTAACTCCATTTTGTAGTTTTCGGAGCGAGTCAGGATTCAAGCAAGGACAAAGGGAAGAAGAAGAAGAGAAGCAAGAACGGAGAACCAGTGTCCTCTATTGCCCTAGTAATGAATGAGTTGTATTTCTGTGAAGATAAGGCACAAGAGAGGTACAATTCCAGTTTTTCTCTTAGGAAAGTCTATAATAGTAGATGGGTGGACTACAATTTCTTCGATCATTACAAATTTGAGTTGAGTTCAAAATTAGCAAACCTAGGTTGGCAATCCATGACTACATTAAGGGATGATGTTTACCCTAACTTAGTTACCCACTTTCATGCCAATGCCGAAAGGGATTATGGAGATGTATCCATTGTAAGTTATGTTAAGGGTGTTACTTTTACTTTGGATAGAGATATGATAAGGTACATTCTTAGAATCAGACTTGGTGGAGAAGTTTATAGAGATAATATTCCTAAAAAAGATCAATTAAAAATTCTTTATGGAAAGGAAGTAGATGAGTGTTTGCAACCTCTTGCCACTAATTTGCCTCTTGAATTAAGATTGGTTCATCACTTTACATGCATCATTTTCACTTCCAAAACTGGAAAGTATGAATATATTTTCTGAAAAGGAGTTGTTTTTCTTATGAGCATATCTGACTGATTCTAGAATTGATTTGCCATTGTTTATCTTGGATCACATGTACAAGGCCACAATTGCCAGAATTAGTTTCCCATATGCTATATTCTTGACCAAAGTGTTTAAGCATATCAATGTTGATTTGACCAATGAAAAAAAGAGAACTCTCAAGGCCATCAGTGATGAGTATAATGAAAAGACTCTCAAGAGAATGTGGTACACTTTGAAGAACAATAAGTGCACTCCTAAGAAAACTGGAGGTGGCAGTACTTCAAAGGAAAATGCTCTGTCTGGGAATAGTTCCAGGTAAAGGAGTACCAAAAGGAGTTTGAATCTAGAGTTTGAGGAGAGTGCAGGGGACTTGAGTGTGTTTATGGCTCAGGGGATGGAATCACTAGAAAAACTGAATAAAAAGGCAAACATTACTGTCACAAGAATATTTTTTGTGGAAAAGAAAGTTAGAGAATTGAAAAAGGAAATGGAATTGTTGAGAACAGGGAAAGGCAAATTAATCGAAGAAGAAGAAGATGAAGAAGAAGAAGAGGAACAAGAATTGGAAGTAGAAAATGAAGAAGATGAAGGAGATAAAGGAGGAGAAGACGAAGTAGAAGGAGAAGAAAAAGAAGCTGATGAGGGGGTAGTTGCACCAGATGATGAGGAAGGAGAGAAGCAAGACCATGAATCTAAACAGGGGATTGAGGCAGAGGAGCAAGATCAAGAAGATGAAGACTCATCTGCCACCGAATCTGATGCTCCTCCTTTTATTTTGAGTCACAAAAATGGGCTAAGAACAAGGGAAGGAAAGAAGTTCTCAAATACTAAAGATACACCCCTTATCATAACCCCATCACCACCAACCTCCCCTCACCAGGCTTTCCCACCCTTGTCCCACCTGTCTTTATCTCTCTCCATCTCTCTCTTTCCTGAGCATTTTCATTTTGTATATACATGGTCTATTAAAGGATAGAATGTCATCCTTAAGCCCAAATTGTTTTGTAACAATCTATAAATGCTATTTATCTCCTCTTTTATAACATTTTGTGAATGTCAGTTGTCTAATAAAATGAAATACCTTTTTGAATGAAATCTGACCATGTTGTGAAAGCTCGAAGCCTTAATGGTTGAATGCTTTGGTTGCTACCCTGTTTATACAAATTATCTTGTTATAAAATTTTTTGCTATTATACCTGTCTTTGTTATAAATTTTTTTTTCTCTTTTTAATGAATTGACAAAAAGGGGGAGAAGAATAGTAAATGAATGGATGACAATAACAAGAGAAGAATCGACATGATGAATAATTGAATGATTGTAGAGTGTTGATGAATGATTGAAATGATGAAAATTGCATGATATAGTATGAAACCTTATAAAGCATGTTCTTAGGGGGAGTAATATGATAAATGAATTATTTCCCTCAACTTGTTTTGGAATTGACTGATAAAAACTCTTTTTGAGAATTGAGATATGTTTTTGCTAATCAAATAAAAGAAAAGATATTTTTCTTGGAAGCATCAGTTGCAAAATAAAGGGAGAGCTTTTTCTGGTAAGAAATTTGATTTTATCTATTTCATTTAATCTTATATCAATTGCTTTTGTAAAGGTTTTGTCATCATCAAAAAGGGAGAGATTGTTGA
Organism: Euryodendron excelsum; assembly: GCA_033060915.1. Classification (NCBI taxonomy): domain Eukaryota; kingdom Viridiplantae; phylum Streptophyta; class Magnoliopsida; order Ericales; family Pentaphylacaceae; genus Euryodendron; species Euryodendron excelsum. Next base: position 29,389,851 of record CM065378.1, on the reverse strand, counting down.
CTCTACGCCTTGATTTTGATGATAACTAAACCTTGTATTAGTTTACTAATACATTTATTTAGTATGCAGATTAATAAGGATTATAATTTAGACTTAAAGTCTAATACATATCAAATTAGATGCACAACAGGAAAAGGGTCAAGCAATGCACCAAAACAGAGCAATGCCACATATTCAAATATCAAAACAATGATTTGAATTTGAAAATATTGAATGTGTTCAAAAGAAAATTTCATCAAATGTGCAAAGACTTAATAAAGTTGACTTGAATTCATAGAGATTGAAGGTGTTAAAAAAAAAAAAAAAAAGAGAGAATTCGTCATGATTGCCAAGTTCCTATAAAGAATTTAAAAGAAAACTTCATCAGGACCGTGAAGATTCAATAAAATTGATGTGTATTTGAAAAAATTGAAGGTGCTCAAAAGTAGACTTCATCAAGCTTCTAATGACTGAATGAAGTTATCCCGAAGAAGAGATCGACACCATGTATATAAAGCTCGACATGGATAAAAAGAAGGTTAGCAACAAATGAAAAGAGTTGGGCAATGAAGAAGAGAAGCTTGGTATTAATGAAAAGAAATTTGGTAACTCGGCAATAAGGAAAATATATTCATCAAAAAAAAAATTTCAATCCAAAAGTTGAATTGATGCTATTCTCGATGAACAAATCTTGTTTGAAGAACATCATACCCAAAATGAAGACCCCTTGAACATCCCCAGATTATTTGAAGCTAAAATGAACAAGGAAGACATAAATGAAGATTTTTGGGTAATGTGTCGACACATGATCTTGAAGTGTCGACACATAAAGACAGTGAACAAAATCTGAAAAATGTAAGCTTGATGTGTCGACACATGAAGTCAGGTGTTGACATCTGGGAACTAACGGCTAGTTTTTTTTAATGTTATAATGAACTGAACTTGCATTAAATTAACCCCCAACTATCTCCAACAGGTGAAATCAGTTTAGGGCCTTATGTACAAGCCTCCAAATATATTTATGAACAAGAGATACAACATTCACTGATTGATTGAGTTGAAAATTCTGAAAATTCTCTTTATCTTCAAGTTGACATTTAGTGAGCTATTCAATTCCCATCTACTCTTCATACAGAGTTTATATTTTATTTGTATATCTTTCATATACTCGTAAGTGAGAGTTGTAGTGTTCTCTTATGAAAGAAAAACACTTGTAAGTTGAACTAGATCTTGGACAAAATCACTTGGTGGCTGGAAGAACTTGGGAAGAAGTTCTTGTATAAAAATGAGCTGAGCACTTTAGAAATCAACATCTACTTTGTAATTAGAGATTGCATAATGAAAGAAGATTTCAAGAGGATCTTGAGGTAAAGACGTAGACCACAAGTTGTGGTTGGACCTCGGTAATTCTTGGTGTGCTTTCTTGTGCTCTCTTTTCATTTCATTATTGCTTACATTGCATTGCATATATCTTGAATTACTGTTCCATTAATTAGATTAATTTTAATTAATCTTAATTGCTTTAATTATTAAAAAAACCCAATTCACCCCCCTCTTGGGTTGCATTTTGGTCCAACACTTTTCATACGAAACGAGTTTGATCGGATCTCCACCTTCACCCAATCCACTATCATCCCTAGTCCACTCCCTGTCCCTGTGCAAAGCCTTGCTGCACAATGAGCAACTTCATTACAAGTACGCTTCACAAAACTATATTCATAGTGAGCCACTTGCCTCTGAAGAAGTATAGTATCGTGAATCAGTATCTCCCCTTCCTAGCTAGCTAACCTTCGTAACTTCCTTTCAACAGATTGACTATAACTTGTGAATCTCCTTCTAAAATTACTTCGTCACAACCCATCTCTCCAGCTAAGATAATAACTACTCGAACAGCTATAACTTCCATCATGAAAGCAACATCTTGGTAGGAAAATAGAATATACTTTGCAACTAATTGGGCTATCTCAGTTTGTCAAGACTCTTGTTCTCTCTTTAGGAGGTTAAAAATTTAACTTTTGTCAAGTGTAAGAGTTTGTTCGTAAGTTGAGGAAGGGAGGAGAAGAGCAGGGAAATAAAGAGAAGGAGAAAATGAAAGAAAAATATTTTTCCTTCTCTATTTGGTTTTCCAAAGAAAATGAAAGAAAAGTGAAGGAAAAAAAGAGAGTGAGTGAATATTTTTTTCCCCCTCCTTTTTTCCTTCATGTCCCTTCTTTTTCTTTTCCTTTTCTCTCCTAAGTAATATCAAACAAGAAAATGACAAAAATTTAAGAATTTTCTTTCCTTTTCTCAAGTTCCAATAAGAGAATTTAAGAATTTAAGAATTTAAGAATTTAAGAAAATGTAAGAGTTGGCAATAAGAGATTTGTCATACCCTAGTCCCGGTGTTAATGACCTATTTTTGACGGGACCAAAAAGAAGATTAGCCGAGTTGAACCAAAAGAAAATCATCCCTAGCCATATGTCCAGCCCCAACCATGTTTGAAGAACTTATGGCAGCATCAAAATTTATCTTAACAAAACCCTTCGCAGGATTTCTCCAACTTCCATAGCACCATCTTACAACTCTACTGACACTAAATCCACCTCAACGTCTTTAAGAGAAATGTAATCAATAGTTACTAGCATTAAACCCATGCTATGCACAGAATGAAATGAATAAAATACTAACCTTAAAAGTTTTATAAAAATATATATATTTTTTGTGGATGTTTGGATCTTGCACTACTTATACAGTTTATGTTAAATTATAACAATCTAGACTTGAAATAAATTGTAAAAATTGATTGTAAAAATATCTCTAGCTTGCAAATAAGAAGCTAAAGTTTTAATTTGAACATTTTAAATTTTTTTGCTCTTCAAAATTTAAAGGTGTAAGTCATATATTTAGGTGAATTATCTATAAGAATGCATTTATAGTGTACACTCATATGTATATATAGTTACTCCGAACTAGAATTTTTACTTAAATGAAATCTGTATTCTTAGGTTAGAGACACTTGATCTATCACCAAATACTTAATGTACTATTTGATTTTCAACTCTAATGAAGAAACTTATCCTTAAATTATGAATTTAAAATTTTAAATAACATTAATAATTCAATATATGAGTGTAGTTACATTCAATATCCTTTTGAGTTTAATGATCAGCATTTAAAAACAGTTACTTAAAATTTTAGCAGACGCCAATTGAATAGAGGAAGAAGAAGACTTTGTCATGTATTCTTTCTTAGATTCAGCTAACATAACTTCTCTAGTCAATATACTTGTATAAATTATGATGCTAGGATAAATTCTATTTAAAAAATTGGCCAAGCCAAAATCAGTAAATCTTTATATCAATCATGCTACAACATAGTTACATCATTCTTCATTTAAGGTCACAAAGTAATATAAAATCATATTAGAGCCTTGGCGATAAAATAAAAAAAGAAGTTAAAAGCACTATTATTTCTTTAGGTAAAATAATATGTTTTGTAGTTAAAAAATTTTACATCTAATTTATTTTTATGCAAATTCTTGGAAAAATATTATGATTTAAGGAAAATGTTGTATTGATCTTTGGATAAACTTTATATAAATGGAAACAATACAAATGCAATATGGAAAGCATTTATACATTTTATTGGAAAAAATAAGGTTCAACGAACAAAATATTTTCATCACAGCTCTATTCATTTTATTTTAACTCAAAAGATTAGTTTCTCGTAAACTTTTTTTTAGAGGTGTGTGAAATAATGCTAATAATTTCATTACATGTATGATTTTTATGTTGTAAAGTATAATTTATGCATAATAAAAGATTCTTTAGAAGGAGCAAGACAATTTTAAAACATTGTTACATCTATTAATAGATAGAATTTATAAAATCTTCAAGAAATAAGAAAATTTGGAAAGCACCAATACTATTATTACACATATACCTTGTATATAACAAAGTGCTAATAATTTTACAACACACATGTTCTTTCTATTCGAATTTATGATTAATAAAGATTTTTAGAAAGAGCATACTTAAAAGAAATTTCAAAATGTTACCATAATTATCAATAGATAATATTTATGAAGTTTAGAATAGATAAATAAATTAATTGAAGGAACCAATAATAGTATGACACATGTATTTTATGTTTTTAAAATTTTAAAATTTTGAGAAAAATGGATTGAAACTTTAAAGGTTAGAGACCTTCTAACCTATTGTTATAATATATTGTATAAATTTGAAGAGCCCTCTACATGGAAAAAAAGTCTAGTGGTTAGGTAATGTCAAGTGCTCGGTAGTAATTCCTTTTAAATGATGACATGTGGCATGTGAATACATTAGTAACCTAAATTTGTGGTGTAGTGAAAGAGAAATTATTCAGTAAGTCCGGAACACCACGTTAGTATGATGATGTGGTATGCCCAACTAATTACAAATAAGCGCCATTTATTTTTTGTGAACTCAACTACATGGGTAATAAATATGAATATGTTAAGAAACATGTTATTTCTATTATTTAATGATTAGGTCAATCAACCTAAAATAGGAATATATATTTATTTGTAATTGATTATGTTCCAGACCTGCTGAATAATTTCTCGTAATGAAGAGATTTTTAAGAAACACCTTATTAAATTTTTTGATGTGATATTTTTTTCTTAAAAATCCTTCACTATATCACAAACGCAGATTAGTGATATATTTACACGCTGTGTCATTATTTAATATGGAGTATTATTGAATTAACTAGGACTATTTTCCCTCTACATTGTTACTGTAGGCTGTTGAATACATTCATGGAAATGGGCCATATTACGACTTTTCCAAACTGCTACAGCCTCAAGGAAATGATGGTGGCTCCACCAATTAATGAATGAGTCACCGCTCATTGTTGAATAATCCAAGAGTTGTTGGCCTTTCCTTTTCGAAAATAATGCGGTATTTAATTGGCTAAGGAAATGATGGTGGCTCCACCAATTAATGAATGAGTCACCGCTCATTGTTGAATAATGTGGTATTTAATTGGCTAAGGAAATAATGGTGGCTCCACCGAAAATAATGTGGTATTTAATTGGCTTTACCCACAACCATAGAAAAATTACAAAAAAAAAAAAAAAAGGCTTGCATATAATTTTAGAGTAATGCTATAAATACAAAAAATTAATACATAATTTTACTTTTCATTTCAAAACTAAATACCTATCAAGTTAGTTCTTAAGTATAAAAATACCATCGCTTGTGTATATTAATTTTTTTATTATTTTGCTACTTCAACAAAACAAGATGACATTATGTTGCATATACAACTTTTTTATAAAATTTTTATACAGAATGATGTGAGTGAATTAGAGCTTTTCACTTTAAAACCAAATAATGGATTGAGAGATTTAATGACGAGGAACTAACGATGAAAAAGAGAGAATTTGAAAAAATAATACATTGGAATCTAGATCTTCTACCTATTTAGTGTGCCTCCTTCTCTGTCCCCTCAGTTTTATAGGTCCACATCATTAATGCAATAACTATGAAAATTTATTACTAAGAAAATTTTTATTTTTTCATATTTTTGTATTTATCACATTGATGATGTGGACCAATGATATTGAAAGAGCAAAGAAGGAGACATACTAGAAGACAAATGATTTGGGTTCAATGAATTGATGATATAATCAAGAATTTAAAAAGCGTGAATTTTTATATAGAATGATGAAACGATATAATTTTGGCAAGATATCTGCTAAGACGTTATTTATACCATTAATTGATGAAATAGAGATCTCCATTTCAACCATAAAATGAAGAAAATCTAAATCCAAATCCTTTTCAGACCATATATAAGATAGAAGCTGCTACAGCAACAAGGAAATGTTGGTTTTCTGCTGCCTTTAATTTCCCAAACAAATGGCTCCACCAATTAATGAATGAGTCACCTCTCATTGTTGAAATATCTAAGAGTTGTTGGCCTTTTCTTCTCGAAATTAATGTCGTATTTATAATTGGCTTTACCTACAACCACAACAAAAATAAAAATAAAAAATAAAAAAGAAGGTTTGCCTATAATTTTAGGGTAATGCTAAGTAAGTTCATTTCCTTAATCATGAGTTTAGCTTATTCAACTATATTTATATCAGTATTAACGAGAAAATGTCATATACCATCCAATCTTTTCAATTTGCATTCTAGTTTCACTTAATGAAAACTGTCTTAGAAATAACAAATGAGTTATCACAAGCATTATAAAATAAAGTTCAAGATATTATAAAACCCATGACTCTTGTTAAGGTATGCCATAGATAATGAAGCTATTTTGCAAAGGTTTCAGAATATGAAACAACTAAGAGGCTTGTTGTAGTTTGTCACAGGAATTTAAATATTATTTTGTGTAAGGAACATTTGTTCTCAATATATATAATTTAAAATTTTATTATATTTTTTGCATTTATCATCTTACTTATAAAATAATTATTTAAGAGTATTTTTCACTTCCACAGAGAAAAATTTCTAAGTCCGCCACTGATGTTGTGTATACAACTTTTCTACGTTTCCTCTTAATTTTATATATCTTAGATAAAAAAAAAAAAAAAAAAAACATACTTGAAAGGTAAATTAATGATAATGTTTCTTGGCTTGTTTGAATAAATTGTTTTGGGAAAAGGAATTAAATTTAGATGTAAAATTAAAGAAGGACAATAAGGAAGAGTAATGGTTAAAATTTTTATGATTTCAAATTAGGACAGATAAATTGAGAGCTCCAAAAATAAAAAGTTGGATTCATAAAATGGGGTGGAGAGTATATATATATATATATAAAACTAGACTAATGAAAACGAGAGATCCTGACCACTAATTAACTAAAGGATAGGAAGAATTGAAGTTTTAAAACTTTCATTGGAAATCTTTACATGAATAATTCTTAGAAATACCAAGTTAAGATTACAAATACATAGAAAGAGGAAGATAAGCAAAGGACCAAGAATGTGACCATGTGATGGTTACTATGATTTTAAAATTTATAATGAATCCATGTCAGATTAAAAAAAAGTTACTCAACAGGTCTCCACTATGATAATATGATACTGAAGTGGGTATATGTGAGTGTGACGATTTTTTCATTTTTTTTAAAGGATGATCTATTCATGCTTCTCCTTTTTCATTTGCTAAAGAGGTAACTCTTCCTTTATAATTTTGTCTCATGTTTTAAACCCTCAATGTAAATTAATGATGTGTTATAAGGTTGATAGCACGTTCCCAAACTTTTAAATATAAAACCACCCTAAGTAGGAAATTTAGTATAATATTCCTCACGGGATTAGGAAATTTAGTTCAAACATGGATGGTGTGTTCTCCTGAAATATTTTGTGCAGAGAATTAGGCTATTATGGTTCAAGTCGAATGCAAACAATATCTTTGCCTCAAGAAGTTTGGCAGATTTGGAATTCTTATTAGCCAAATCATTTTGTGCAAATGGCTTTATAGATTTGTTTCGGTCACTGATTTTATGTAAAAGAATGCGTTTATCAAGTATGTTGTTGATAGAGGCGATGATAGAGAAATGAAGTAGAAACTCAGTAGGTATGTGTTTTGTGGAAGCGGTTGGGGACAGCGAGTAGGTTTTAGCTAATTAAAGCTGCTCTAGCATGGTGTTGGAAGTGGCTTTATAGATTTATTTGGGTTGGTGATATTCCATAGAAGAATGCTCTTGTTAATTAAGTTTGTAGCTGATATAGGAGAGTGGTAGAGAAATTAAGGTTAAGTAGAAAACTTATTGGGACTTTTTGAAAGAGTTTTTAGCTAAAGTTAAAAAAATTGGCTTTATTTATTTATTGTTTTTTTCTTTTGGGAGAAGAGGGGGGGGGGGGGGGGGGGGGGGTGGTAAAAATTTTTTAAAGACATTTTCATTTTATTTTGGGAATGAAGGTATTTTAATGGAGACTTTTCCACTCGTTTTCAAGATTTCATCCAACAGACTAGAGTTGGTGAAGAATATTGCAGGATGAGAAGGGGAAAGCATACCCTGGAATGTGGTTTTATGAGCAGTTTGCATGATTAGGAGTTGCAAAGTGTTTTAGGATTCTTTCGAAAACTACCGGACTCAATGACATTCCAAGGAAACAACGACATTAATATTTGAAAGCTTGGTAATGAAGAAACCAATTAGACGATGAATCCATATTTCCTCAAAAGCTTGGTAATATGTGGCTTTGATTTGTTCCTTTATTCATTTGACTTCTTTTGATAAAAAGTCAAAGATGGTATCTTCTTAAAGAACTTTGCGGTTTAGATTTTGTACTATTGATATATGCTCTTTGCCCAATTGTGTCTGTTCTGTTTCCTTCAGCTTATGTTTATTTTTTGTACGGAATTTTGCAGGTGCCCCCTTTCCGCCAAACTTCAGGGAAGTTGGGAAAACTATATTCAAACGCCTGTTCTGTGTTTATGCTCATATTTACCATTCTTACTTCCAAAAGATAGTTAGTCTTAAAGAGGAGGCCATCTTAATACCTGCTTCAAGCATTTCATACTGTTCACCTGCGTAAGTGTGCTTCAACTCGTCCTAATTTTGATCACTGAAATCATGTCCTTTCCATACCATCAGCCATCGGGATTGTATCGGCTATTGTCTTTTTAATCTTCCTCCAATTGCATTGGCTTGAATTTTGTTTCTGTTTAAATATAATGGTTACCTAGTCATTAAATCCCTAAGTTACTACTTTAGTGAAGACCACGACTATCCGGAGTAGAACCAGGATTTTGTTGAGGCATGCCCAAATTATAAAACACAAATTTTTGCCTATTGATATAATTATTACATTTAAGTTTTTTTTAGTTGTCTTTGTATATATTTCTAAGTTAAAGCATGATTACATGAAAAATAAAATTAACTATTATTTAACCTCAGAAAAATATATTAAAAAATGACCAATGAATTGTTTTTTAGTACATTTCAATTCAATCATTTAGTAAAGTGGAACTCGACTCTTTTATCTCAGAATCATCTATAAATTATTCTATTCTAAACTTCAATAACAATTTTCTTTTTAATGTATATATATTTGTTCGTGCTTTGGAACAACTTCTAATGCCTATATAATACATTATATGTACCTGTATATGTATGATTTTATTTATGGGTACTTGTTGAATTGGTGCACTTAAAAAAACTAATAGACGGTTGATTTTACCAGTTAAGGACATATAAAAGAAACAGAGGTACCATATCATATGTGTAACGAGAACGAACATGACACAACAAGTTGCTAGTATAACTTGCTCACACAGAGGTCTATGTAGCATTATAGAATTATGGAAACCAGTAAGCATCAACGTGGAATTCAAATCTCCTACCTGATTCAAATCTTCAATGCTGCCAAAAATTGTAAGCCCTATTTTCTATTACGGTTTCCTGATTCATCTTTGTCTTACTTAGTTAAACATATAATTATATCTGAAATTAGATAATAACATTCATCAGAATAAAGGATTCCTCTACAAACTTTATAGAACTCTTCACTTTTTTTCTATTTCTTTATAAAAGTATCTATCATAGTTTCAAAAGATATTTTTTGAAAAATTAAAAGTTGCTGATGTATTTAGCACATTTATGGTTTCATGCTTTCAGATGCTACGTCCCAGATAAAAGATATTGAGTACTTACACTTCCTAATCATGACTTCAAAAAACAACAATGCATTTATCCAGATATATATCCTTCCATAAACAACAATGCATTTATGTTTGGGGGGGGGGGGGGGGGGGGGGGGGCGGCTGCGCTGCCGCGCGGCTCGCAATCTGCATTATGAATTATTTGCCAATATATACAGTAGGTTTATGCAAATCTGTTGTTCAAGCTAGGAAACTTCCTTTCCGAAGGTTTGCTATCGATAATAATATGTTTCAGAATATACTAATCTTGTCGAGTTATCATTTTATGGCATGAATTATATCTATTTTGTGTAAGTATATTTTACCAGTTTATTGCAATTAACGGTTCTAATTTTTCATTCCCCTTCTCCCCCCCACCCCTAAAAATATATATATATATATATATAGAAGTAACAGGTTTTGGTATTTGAGATTCCTTATGTAAATGATTTTGTGGTGGAAATCAACTATGAAGGTTGATTGTTGTTACCTGATAAATACAGAACTTGAAACCCAATACATGTACTCTCACTTGCAGATTGCTAACTGCATATATATGGCCGGAAGAATCTCATTTATTCAATCATCACCAAGTAACCTTCTTAAATTCTCAATGACTTTGTTTTCCATAATTTATCACGGCAAAATTATTTCTTATATTATATCTCAATCTCTGTTTTTCTGAAGACTATACAAATGTCTTACTGAATTTTTGAACTATTTCATTCAGACTTCATATTAGTGTGCCTGCAGTTAATATTTTATGTTTGATTCTATTGCCCTATTTTTTCTCTTTTTGTTTCATCTCTATTCATCTTCTTCTTCTTTGTCTTCTTTCCTCTTAAGTCATTTCATACATTGAATAGAAAATATTATATATGCTTCAAATTCACATTTGCCTTACAACATGTTACATTAGCTTGGACTTTCATTTGAGTTCGCTTCATATAAAATTTTATTTTGGGCTATAACATAAATTTTTACCCAATGGTTTCATAAATTTTTATTTTGTTGATATTGAATTCTTTTCTGCCCACCTATTTTTTAAATTTTACTTCTCTTCACTGTTCCTTTGCTGTTAGGTATTTCTAGTTTTTTCTTGTGTAGTTTTTGAAAAGCCAGTTGTAATATATGTTCCCAAAAGCTACATTTCCAAAGGATTTTCAATTGTTATTTGGAAGAAAACCAACACAAACTCCAAACTTTAATTTCAATAATCAAGCATCTAAGAACTGTAAAAGGAAGAAGTTTAATTTGGGTTCAAAATTGCTACGACAGAGGATAATTCATCCCTAGAAAACTCACTACAGGCACACTATTTACAACATAGCAAGGTGATCAAAGAACTCTTAGTTACTTTGTATTTCCTATATTTTTCCAATTGCCGATCATCTATGTACCTTTCCCCTAACTTCTAATCAAAAACCACTTGAATAGTAGTTCTCTATTTGACATAGTTCATGTACAACATGATTTTCAATTGCAAGAAACTTAAGCATAGCTTATAGCTTAAAAAGAAAATTAAAGCTTATAGCTAAAACATTATATGTCTTGTTGCATTTGTTTTTTAGTTTAATTTTGATACACTGTCAGTGTAAATAATTTTTTACACAAACATGCATAAAAAAGACGACAAGTGTCTTTCAGAATTTAAGTACAACTTAAATATGCAATGCTCGTGGACAAGTGTCGTATTTTAATACACGCTTGTCTAAAAAATTTCTACACTGATAGTGCATCAAAATGAAACTCTTTGTTTTTTTCCATCAATTATTCTTAGCTAAATCTAGTGGCAAAACAGGTTCTTATAGTCACTCAAACACTAAGGCAAACAAACTAATGAATTTCATAGATCTTCGAAGGATGCAAGGAACAAGGACATTACGAATATACTAACCTTCTTCGGTGCTTTTCTTTACAACATGGGTTATATGGACGCTATGCAGGTATGCTCAACTAACCTACGCAAATTAATAATCTTCTTTTCAATTTGTTGAAATTTTGCTTGCTCTTTCAATGCGCTAACAGAACCCCGTTGACAAAAATGTTGATATCAAGGTTTTCGCATAATGCCCATATGGAACAGGTTCTCTGAGTCTTACCTTCATTATATATGCTTTAAAATTACATTTGTTGTAATTAATTTTATTTATAGCAACAGTTTAATTGTTCAAACCGTCCTCTTTGCATTTTCATTGTTCTTTCTTTTCCAGATATGTAAAAAGAAATTGAAAGTCACAATGGAAAAAAAAAAAAGAAAAAAGTTTTTGGTTACATTTTTTTTTTTCCAATTACCTCACAACTATTAGATTCACATCAATCCTTCAACCTTCTTTGCTTTGTCCAACTGTGAAGTCGGTACTAAAACTTATTAACACCTAACAAAACCTAACTACAAAAAAAGAAGTTTGATCAGTTTCATTGGAGTTCTTTAAATAAATTCACATGCAACCTACTAAGGAAAAGATTTCCAGCATCCTTCGATTACTGTCCAAACCTCATAATACATGAATATGTGCTTACTTTTAAACGCTTTAGCAATCTCTTACACACACAAACGATATATAAAAAATAAGGTTAATCTGTTTTTGACACCTTCATGCACAACTTCACTGTCAGAAAAGAAGCTCTAAAATTTCATTATTCTTCCATCCAACTTGCTCTCCATTTGAATCTATATAAGACGGTGAACTAATTTGAGCTTACTATATTTTTGTTGTCATTCATTCTTGAAATTTTTTCTTTGTTTTGTGTGCTAAATTTATGAGAACGAAGGAGTAATTTACTCTTAGTTACTGTGTCTCTTATCTTCTCAGGCATATATTTTTGGAGACCAATAGCAAGTCTTGGAGTGATAAGGACTTTCTATTATGCTATCTTGGGCCCTATAGAAGAGGTTGTTTTTATTATGTTATATTTTTCGGTGTTTCAGATTCCTTCTGGTTCCCATTTTAGTTGATGCACTACCAACTGCTGTTGGTTGGCTGTCTTATGAGAAAATCATATTTAAAATCAGGATTTTTTTTGTGAACAATGTAAAATCTGCAGTTCAAAATCTTGGCGTTTTACTTGTTGGTTTTGAGAAAAAGAAACTAAAAAAAAAAAAAAAAAAAAGCTTCAACTCCAGCTTAAAGAACAGTGGGACAAACATATACGTATACTTACTGCTTTTAATTTTGACGCTTTTTATCTAGAGCCCACTTCCGTTGCACAGGTCTAATATCCCCATGTTGCTTACTATTTCATTGCTCTGGAGTATGTGTTTGCTTCATCTCATAATTGACAGTTGCATTGCTATCATCCACTGCATAATCTTGCTATTCTTTTCTTATATTCTCTAACCTATGGTTTGGTCAATATCCTTGCAGGTATGTATAAACAAGAACTCATTTTCTGTGACAAAAATTAGTTGTATAGTTCAAATAGTTGGAAAGCATTCTTCAAGTGCTTTCATACCTGCAACATGTTACCGTAGGTAATGAAGAAGAATAATGATGATGATGCCGTTTTGCTACCCTAAGCTTTTATTTTGATCATCACAAGTGTTTGACTCTAACTCATATAAATTCATAGTTTATTTAATATTTCATTACTTCGACATATAATTGTACAAAAATTAGAATTAAAACCACAATAACCTGTAATGGGCAGCCATCTCACTAGTATATATAAAAAACAGAGACGAAATTAAAATTTTGAATCCCAGCAAGAACTTATCAAAAACATGAAAAGGAAATGGCACTAAACCTGATGATGATCAACCTAGTAAATTAAAAAAAAGGTAAAAAACTCTCCACTCTAATGTCCATATTTGGAGTCTCCAATCCACACCTTAGGGTTGTATGCTATTTTCCGGTAATCCCCACCACCTTGTACGATGTCTCGATTCAACTTTGAAATCAATCCATCAGACATATCAGACAAGTCAAGAAATTCAAATTTGGTGAGATGTTCAATGCCGGAGGGCAACTCCTCCACCAATTCGCAATCTTCCATGATTAGATTTCCAAGACGAGGCATCGTGCCTTCCTCAACTCTCAGCCATCTCAATCGCTTTAACTAATAAGCGTTAAACGCTTAAGCCTCTGAAACCCACCAGCCTTGAAATGCAATCCCTTCCCTTCATATGCCTGATTAAGTAAAAGGGAAATCAGATTGGGTGACACTAGAAAGAATTGCAACGGATCATCCCTTAATTTGCTCCACCTTAACTGTACTTTGACAAGGCCATGTGGAGAGAATTAATCCAATGCGGTAACTTCTCCAAACGTCCTGTCAAGTATAGCCGTTGAAGAAATTGAGGAGCTGGAGATAGAGATTGTAGATCAAGGATCTCATCCTCTTCCGTTGAAGTTACATCTAGTGAGCGAAGGTTGGTTAGCTTCTCAATGGAGGAGCACAGAGCCACCCCATGTTCTCTTCTCAACTTCAAAACGCCTAACCTCTTTAGTTGAGTGAGCCTCCCTATCTCTTTCATTATGATGTCGCTGACTGAGTTTGCCTCTACACAGGACAACTTTTGCAAGGATTGCAAGCTTCCTATCTGAGACAGAGCCTTAAAGCCATGTCTATTGTTAAAAGCCGCATAAGTATCTGAAGTATCATGACAAAACAACAGAAGGTGGCGCAATTGTTGTAGCCTTAGAATTTCAACAGGCAACTCAGTCACATAGGTATCTTTCAAATCCAATGTCTCTAGGTTCTGAAGCTTCCCGAGAGAGTTTGGAAGCATTTTCACTTTTGTTCCTCCCAGGCTTAGATACCTGAGATGGAAAAGATTGACCACTTCGTTTGGAAATGTCTCCAAAGAAGTGCCTCTCAACTCTAAAACTTTCAGCAACTTCAGACCTCCATTGAACACACCAGCGATCACCACAATTGCCAGTGGCAAGCCCCCACATTTTCTTAGTATACTTTCTAAAAGTTCCTTTAAATGTGGAGGGCAATCCTTCTCCTGAAATCTCTTCTTACAAAACAGAGCCGAAGACTCTTCTGGAGACAGCGCCTTCATTTCATAGATGTTACGATGGGATTCTATGCAAGCAGTGGAAACAACATTCAAGATACGCACCGTGAGCAGTACACAAGTGCCACAATCGCGCTTTGGCAATGCATATTTGATAGCATCCCATGCATCTGTGCTCCAAACATCATCTATAACAAGCACACTTCTTCTTTGTTGGAGGAAACCTCTAGTCATGGCTTTCACCTCACTGTTGTTCTGGTTTCCAGCCTATGAGGAAGTGGTTGTCTGACTTCGTCAAAGAGTTGTTGAATCAAGTCTATCAAGAGCTCCTCAATCTTAAATGATTCAGAAACAGTGGTCCAAACGTGGTTTTGGAAAAGTCTCTTCACTTCTGTCCTCGTAAACTTTCCTCACTAGGGTGGTTTTACCCAACCCCCCCATTCCCACAACGGAAGTTACTTTGAGTCGAGAATTGCCATTGAGGAGCAAATGAATGAGCTCTAGTTTGGGCTTGTGGATGCCAACAAGCTCAGCTTCTTCTAGTAGGAGTGCATCACCATGTCGATCATACCATGCATTCTTTGCGACACGGGGGCTTGCGCCTTGGTCCAAGATACTGAATTTGTGATCGTACCTCTGCCTTCTCTTTGCAATATCATTGACTCTGCCTTAAATATCCCGCATCTCAGAACCAATTTGATGACGAACTTTCATGCTCTTAATTTGATGATAAATCTTGCAAATAGATCCATAGAATCCACCCCAATGATGAGGAGGAGCCAGGCGAAGGATAAATTCATCAAGAACATCCTCGATGTCATAAGCGACGTCTCTCACTTGCTTAACCCATGCTTGGAGCTCTGGATCACTTTCTTCCATTGCATCTGCAGCCCACAGGAAGGCCCTCATACTCTCCAGCTCGTCTCTGATGAACACAACTTCTCCTCTAACTCCACCCAAAAGTTTCAACTCTTCTTGAAGAAAGCGTGAAAGATTTTCAATCAAGAAGCTCACCACACTCTGCCATTCTCTCTTTTTTCTCTCTGATGAAAAAATAAAGTTACAAATGAGCATATGGATTTCAACAGCCTAACAATCAAATCCCCACTATAAGGCCTAAAAAATTCCAGTCACACTCTGTTACCAGAGAATATAATTTATATGCTTTCCTCCATTACTTCATATTCTGCTCTGTAAGTAAACATAGTAACATATTATTTCCTCCTGACAAGCAAAGGGATTCTTGTCTTGGGAAAGAGGAGTCACCTAAAGCCTTGGATGGTCTTCGATCTTCTGGACAAGGACATAATATGTTTCTTCGTTCCCTCGTCACTTGATGTTGTGTTCTGTAAATAAACGTAGAACCATATTCTTTCCCTCTGTGATGGGCAAAGGATTTCTTGACTTTGGAAGCAGAAGTTTTCTTCTTCTGGTAAATGATTGTGATTCCTCTCCTTGAGTACCACAGAAAAGGCGTTTTTGTCAGAAACTTAAAACACAAGGATTCATCCCAATCGACACAATAATGCCAAGCAAAGGGATTCTTGCTTTGCAAAAGTGAATCACCACAAGCTTTTTCATTTTTCCTTTTTTTTTTTTTTGGTGCTTTTGATTTATCGTATGCAACAGAAAATTTATGGCCAAAGCCACGTGAGAAAAATGAGTATCGGCTTGTCATTAATTATAAGTATGCTCTTCACAAATGTTAGTATAAAAAATCTACATACAGCTCATGTAAGTAGCTAGGATATACTTTAAACTCTATATGGCATAGCCTGCCATTTCCCCTAAATTACAGTCAATGGATGCTTGAAATGGCAACTGAATCTTTCTCAACGCAATTTCTCTTTGACTTCTCTGGGATGATATTATACTTTCTTCCAATCGGAAAATCATAATAAAACTGATGTGCCAAATGATTTGGGTGGGACTAGAGATATATGTTACTCAATGCAATAACGAAACAAACAAGTACTTAGCAGATTGTGTATCAAATCCAACATTTAAGCTTCCATATTTTGTGCTACGATTCTTATTTCTTCAGGACGGGGATCATGAAAGTTACAGTGATGATAACGATCAACAACAGAAATAAATAGGCAGTATGCCTAAAAGAATTAAAACTATTTTAATCACAACGCTTTGATTAAGGATATATTTACCACAGCATGAGATGCAATGACAGAATAACCTCCAATTTTATTCATTTTGTTCTAGAAAATGTAAGCCCTACAAGACAAGGTTAACCCCAGTCACTTATGTCAAGCTCAACACTTAATCATGCAGCAGGCATATGGATAAAGTAATCTGTATGTTGCCACTGTTAATAACATGGCACTTGAACTCTTGTGTAAGCCTAGTGTACGTACAATTTGTCAATTTTAACCAATTTTGTCCATCAAAATAAGTAAAATCGGAATCTCATCTCGAACTATATCAAGGAAAGGTTTGAAACATATTTTCAAAATAGGAGAAGTGGAGATTCTTGAACCACAGGAGCACCCACTGTAGCTGATTCAACACAAAATGCCACAGAAAAGAGAGAGGACTGTATTTTGCTTCCAGTATGGTAAACTTATTAAGCTTAGGTGGAGCAAAATATAAAGAATTTTTTGGGTTCAGCTATTTTACACTGCTCCCAAAAAATGGATGATAATAGTTAATAATCTATCCACTGTAATAATCTATCTGCTGTATCTTACATATAATAATGATATGTTAGAATCCTAGATTTCTCAAGGAAAAATGTAATGGAGATGAAATTACCTATGTAATATGTACATTTATTTTTTGGATAACTACAAAAAAGAATGATTCTTTTGATAAATACCTATTCATTTTTTTTCCTCGTTTTCCTAACCAATAAAAATGAAAGAAATAAATTTAACTTCTTCCACTTCATTTCCTTTTCCAATTTTTTTTCTTTTCCTACACAAATCCAAGATCCAAACATAGTGTAAAAGTAATAAAGAGTCCATCTTCACAAATTTAGAAAATTACAAACCGAGATAAACAAGGAAAAGGAAAAGAGAAAGCCACCCTTGTCACCATGGAAAGAACTTGAGGTAATTGATATCCTCTATTTTTCTTCTAATCAGTATTGCAATCTACCAATTTTTAACTCATATCCAACTAATAGAGTTAAACTGGATGAGAAAGCATCTGCTACTGCATGCTCCCTATCTCTTGCGCTAAGGACTTCCAAGACACTAAGAGCAATCTCACACTTTTTAAGTCTCCCATCAAACTTCAATTTTAATCTTCCAAAATACATCCATTACAAACCTCGAAAACCAGAAGAGTAACCTAGCCATAATGCCTTCGAAAATAAATACCTTACACAAATATTTCTAAATCCATAAAGAAGTAGGGAATGATCCCAAACAAAAGGGGAAATAGAAGCAGGGCTTGTAACCCACCAAGGGGAGAAGATAAAACTGAAACTCAGAACTGTTAGGGTAAATACTGTCTGTTACAAAATTTATGCTAGGCCTTATCAAAATCATCGCCCGGGAAAATCATATGAAGAAAAGGAAAGGAAGAAATATATAAGTTCAGCATTGCGATCCTTGAGAAATTGTGAATGAAGCTCATTGGTTTTTACAGCTGGGCCCAGCCGTATATGTCTTACATTACTTTTCAAAATGTAAAATGTTGGACCTAGTCTTTCTTCTTATAAAAACCAGGAACAACTGACTCTAGTGGTGCTTAATTCTAGCCGCAAAAGAAACTTTTCATTTTGCAAGCCTTTTTTCAGTCTGCACACTAGGATGATATTTCTGACAGCTGGAAAATTGCGGCTGCTACAGCACTAAGGGGATTTTGGTTATGAAGTCAGGATTATAAGGCTAGTTAAGTTTGCATACTCATTTGCATATAACTTCATAGCATAATGAGCGTATATCCCAGAAAGAGCTAAGTTTTGGTCTTGAGAAATAATCTAATTCTTGAGACAAGATCCCAAGCATTACTGTCAAGGGAAACCAACAAACAACCATCATTATACATGGCATTCGAAATGAGTTGTTTATAATATGATCACTGGGTGCACAGAAATGATGTTATTCTTATTTAACAGAACTTTTATGAAACTAAACTTCAAATTTTTATTACAATTGATAATGATTTGTAAGATGGCGCACATATCTTTTAACTTTATGCACAATTGAATAATCCCACATAATTATAGCTTCCAAGGAAGACTCTACAATCCATAAGTGGAAAAAAAAGGGAGAAAAGACTCTAAATTGAATGGAATATAGAGTAAAGACACATAACCTACTTTAATCCGATCTAGTCAATCCTCAGCTGCATGCAAGCTTCTAAGATCCGAATGCCCAAATTTCAAAGCTGCAAAACTATATGATGCAACAACTGCAGCAAGGACGCCAAGCACAATCATAAATAGTTGAAAGTTAGCAAGCAACTCGCCATGGACTTGGTAGTTCATTGAATGACATGAGAAATATTCTCCCTTGAGTCGGCAACCAGCTGGCATCATTGGGCCATAGAGAGTAAATGCAGTCTGATAGAACCAGAGGCCTTGGAGTGTTATACCCATGCCACTACAAAGGTCAACTGGGAAGCTGGTTGGGAAGAGTGCTCCAGCAACAGCTAATAAAATGCAAAGGGCTATTAGGAGGAAAAGGATTAGGTGGTAGTATCCCTCAAGGCCCTTGTGGGTAGTTGAGTGGAAGTAGAATAGAAGATACTCAGCACAGAATGCTGTAGCAGCGATCAAGCACAAAGCTCCTTCTGGCAAGGGAAGAAAGCTGAATAAGGCGGAAGATAGAGTTAGCCTTACATTTTGAAAACAGTGTCATTATTACTTAGTATTTATCAGCTGTCGAAAGCCAAATAACATGACAAGAACAGGGTGGTCAAACATTTTAATGAGCATTGGAACTGTAATTAATGGTATCAGACATATTAGTTTTGTGAAACTGTAAACTTCCTTTCACTCATTACAGAGCATTATTCTGTGCACTATTCAACATTCGTAGTTTTGGTGTAATATTACACCTTTTTATTAAAAAGAAATTCAACAACAATCAATGCCTCAAAGGTCCATAAGACAATGCTCAAGTAAACCTCCTGAGGCATTGCCCAATGCTAGAGACTCCAATATTTGGAGGCCCAAGTGCCTAAATGGAATTGGGCAGTCAGATGCCTCACAACTGTAGACATGAGCCAGTAGATACTCTGTCATCGATGGAACAGTAAACTACGTTGAGGAATACCCAAAAACCGCATGAAACAAGCCAACCGTGCACAAATTCTCATCCAATTAGAAAATGACATGCATCACAGCTTACAACTCCCAATTCATTTCTTTGGTTTTTCCTTTACAACATAACAAGGATGTAAAACAAACAGTATTGTAACAAAAACTTCACATTTGACATCTCCATTGTATCTATACTCGATAAGTTTGCCCTCCAGTTCAGTTGCTAAAAAAGGAGGAGAAATTGCAGAAAACATGAACTTTATACTCCTGTGGTTTCTGTTGTTTTACCAAATATGAAGATCTCAACTTTAAGTAAGCAACATGTAGTAGTCTAAGCAAGATGAAAGTTTAGTTCTATGTATCCCAATAATAAAATCAAGAACCAAACTTTCCATTTTGCCACATTTTCACAAAATTACATGAGGAAAATGCTATAATATCAAAGAAAGACTAACCTGGTTTTCTCTGAGAGTAAAGCGATGACACCGAAGATGAAGAACATGAGAAGCATTCCAGAATGCTCAAAATTGTTCATGTGAGAGGGGTCCAAGACGCCATGAACAAAGAATTTGAGGCGGGTCGCAACCAGAAGCTCTATACACAGGTCAATAAAGCAGCCAATGACTATAAGGTAAAGCTCCAAGTACTTAAGCCTACCATCAAAACCTGGCACAGGACTCCAAACCCTGACCCGAAACGATTTGGGGTTCGATACATATCGGACCACGGAGCTCCACATATGCCACATCCCAACCAGTAAAAACAATGTTCCCGGAAGAACATGCCCGATGAAAGACCCCATATATCTCTCTCTCTCTCTCTCTCTCTCTCTCAAATTCCCCCGGTCTCACCTCCGTTAAAACAACCGAATCTTCTAGATCTTCACTCTCTCTCTCAGAGTGATTCCACCAAGCACATGAATGAATCCTTTCTGATAGTTGCTTTTCTACCTCCTCACTCACTTTCTCACAAAATCAACAGCTTAATCAAATCAACCCAACAAACAGAGACTGCTGAATCTTTACAATTTCGCTCTTTTCTCGGAATCGACCAAATAGTTCCTGTTCCAAACGAAGTCGTACTCGCACCTTCCATCAAATTACTCTGCTAAAGCACTTCATTATGAAAATCACAAGTTCGAAATTATTGACAATCGAGTGAAGTTTCGTGCACTGTTTCAAATTCTACCAATTTTCATTGTCAATTCTCATGAAGTCAAACCCAAACTAACAAAGAAAACACCAACAAAGTTCAATGATAGAAGCTTGAAAAAGGACCTTTCCATGGCAATATCGTAAATCTCAAATAGATAGAACCACTAAAGCAATGAACGGAGCAGTAGACAACTAGCACACATGTTTTTTTGTGTGTATGTAACTATTCAATAGATACACATCCATAGAGAGAGAGAGAGAGAGGGAGAGAGAGAGGAGTTACAATTGAGATTAACTTTCGTTGGCGAAGAGTTCTGATTTTGGAACGATTAGAATCCAAAAAGCGAAGCTCTCGAACTCAATAGTCCACGGAGGAACTTTCTAGAGAGAGAGAGAGAGAGTTGTAACAGGTATGGAGGGCGATCATGGATGGCGGATCAGATCCCAAACGCGTCCGTCTGTAGAGGAAAAGCCTAAAAACTATGAATAATTATATTTAAAAGCCACGAATAATTTATTTGGGTAACTTGAAACTCATAGAGCATGTAACAGGTAATAATCCTATTCAAGCAATTAATCCTAAACTCATAATCCTATTAATAAGCAACTAATTCCTTGTTAATTCAAGAAAAAGAAAAATAAATGAATGAAGTAGAAGATGAAAAAAATGATTATTACTATGCAGACATTTCAAACAAATTAGTCTTCTAAAGTAAAATACTTGGGGAATTACCATGACATTTATCAGCCTTTTAAATTAGCTTCTTCTTGTTCTTTTTGTTTTTTTTATAATTTTTAATCAAAATTTAATTTTTTTAATGAATAAGCATTAACTAAAAGGCCATATCCATAAGTACAAACTAAAAGTCCATACCTTAAAAAGAAATTTATATTTTGATTAGAAAAAAACTAACTAGAAAAGGTGACTTTTAAGTTGTACAAATAACAAAAAAAAAAAAAGTTGTACAAATGAGGCTAATAGCCAGGCCGATCTAATCATCAATCACATTGAAATTGAAGTTTAAACGTGTTTCGAACTCGTAATAGGCAAAGTCAGCTCAAGATAACATGAGACGTAGAATGACAAGTTTAAATTATGGGTTTTTTTTCTAAATTAGATTGAGGTCCTTTTTTTTTTTTTTTTTGTGAGCCTTTTTTATTCATTTAGACTGCGACTTTTTTTTGTCAAAATCTATTTCAAAATTATGCCCAACTTGATTTATAATATACAGGATTTTAAAAATTTAGAGGTCTTAAAAAATTAAAAACCTAAAACAATTTCTGTAATTACCGTATTACCCTCTAGCTGGCCTGGTAATACAGTAAAAGTATGTACATGGATGACAAAAATATCATTTTGATAGAATCCATTCTTTACTAGTAGCTCTGCACAAAATTTGGCTTCCATAAGGGAATGGGTGATGGCGCAGCATTCTTTGAATGATTCCTAGTTTAGCAGATTCCATGAAAAATGATTTCAAAAAGGCAAAAAGACATTTTCTATCTAGACTTTTTTTTTTTTTTTTCCTTTCCCTTCTCCTTTCTGTTCAAATTTCTTTGTGGAGCATCCTGGAGGTGGGGGCTCGCCAAAAAGGAGCAGTCAATCAATCTGAAAAATTTTACACAATCCACAAGGCCAAATAACAAAATATGTAAGCCTCCCTTCTCATTGTCAATATAACTTTGAACTGAGTTTATTGCTATAAGCTGTTTATCTTCTCATGCAATTTTTCCATATTTCTAATCGTTGTATCTAATGCAAAATTCACATCCATTTTACAAAAATTACTTGAACTTTATTTTGCATCCTATTTCACATGCTGCCTACCTCTTGCTATGACTTCCATAACACTGTATATTAAAAACTTGACTTTTATATGCCTCCAGGACAACTTCAGTATCTATCATCCGATATAAACGCATTAGAAACCTGAAAAACGAAATAAGAACCTTTAGTCTGACTACAAAATACCTCAACCATTATAAAAAATAAAAATAAAAAAAAGAATGCTTTCTTTCCTTTTTCTTTTTTTTTTTTGATCATATATATAACTTCAAACTCCGTAAAGAAGCAGTCAGTCTGTAACGCACCAAGGTGCAAGAAGATAACAAAAATTCAAAACACCATCGAGATAGTAATGGCATTCCAACATATTTGCTTGGTACTATATAAACCATTAATAGCTAAGTTTATGAAGAAAAATAAATAGATAAGGTTATTTTATGCTCCTTGAGAAATTGTAAGTGAAGCTCATTACTCATCAGTTTTTCTACATGGCCCATCTGTACATGTCCCATGATAGTGTTACTCTTCAAAAAGTGCAAATGTTAAGCCTATTCTTTCTTCTGATGATAACCAAAGCTACTGACGCAGAGGTGGTCAAGTTATAGCTACTGGAAAAAACTTCTATTTCACAGATTCTTCTCAGTTTACACATTTTGGATAATCTTTTGAAAAATTCTTGAACATTGGAAAAGGTTGCTGCAAGGGATATTTGCTTATGAAGTAAAGATTATGAGACTGGGTTAAAATCAATATAAAATTTTGGTATAACTTCACATAATACTGTGGACATATCCCATATACAGGTAAGTTGTGATATCGAGTAAGAATCCAATTCTATTCCACAGAAGACCCTAAGGAATATTAACTGAGGCCTATATAAATAGCATCTTAAAGGAATTACTTTCATTGCATCTATGTATAGCTATTTGGATTCCATGAAATGACAGTGTTTTAGTTTTCTAAAATATTTTATAACCAAACTTTGTTATGTGTAGAAGTGAAACTGTAATGTAATGACAAGATATTTTATGAATCTAACTTCAACTATAATCAAAATTAAGATTGTAACAACATAAGACCCACATAGTTTCAAATTTTGAGCAACATTGAACACTTTCCATATGAATGGCTTCTAAGGGACACACTACAATCCATTAGCAAAAGAAACACAAAAAAAAAAAAAAAAAAGAAAGAAAGAAAGAAAGAAAGAGAAAATGGAAGGGGCTGAAGAAAAAGGATGACACTAAAGGAATGAATTGCAGAGTAAAGATGCATAACCTGCTTTAATCCGATCAAGCTGATCCTCAGCCATGTGCAAGCTCTTAAGATCAGAATGCCCAAATCTTGAAGCTGCAAAAACATACGATAGGACAACTGCAAGAAGGACACCAAGCACCATGGTAAACAGCTGGAAGTTAGCAAGTAACTCGCCTCGGACCTGGTTGTCCGTTGAATGGCATGAGATCTCATTTTCCTTGAGTTGACAACCATCAGGCATCATGGGGCCATAGAGAGTGAATGCAGTCTGGTAGAACCAGAGGCCCTGGAGTGTTATTACAATGCCACTGCACAAATCAACTGGGAAGCTGCTTGGGAAGAGGGCTGCAGCAACAGTGGATAAAATGCACAGGGCTATTAGTAGGACAAGGAGGAGGTGGTAGTATCCCTCAAGGCCTTTGTGACTGGTTGAGTGAAAGTAGAACAGGAGATACTCTGCACAGAATGCTGAGGCAGCAATCAAGCACAGAGCTCCTTCCAGCACGGGAAGAAAGCTGAATAATGACAATAATGTGTTAGTCTTAATATTGGAATCTTAATCTAGTTGTCAAAAAATGGTTGTACATTGTCAAAAACTAAATCACATCACAAGAATAAGACATGCTAGCCTTATAATAAGATGTGTACATAGCTTGTAGGTATAACCTTTGTGTCCGTCGCTATATGTAGCATCATTATATGCAACATTCAGCCTTCATATTGCACATGTAATATTCCATCTTCCTTATAAAAAAAGAATGCAACAATGATCAATGCCTCAAAGCTCGTGAAGGCAATGCTCATGAAACCATTCTGAGCCACAGTTCAATTCCAGAAACTCCAATACTCGAGGACCAAAGTGCACAAGTCACATGCCATGCACCTCTAGGATTGCCATATATTTGAAATTTGCACTTCATATGGTTTTAAAAAAACCTTGTAAAAATCATCGTAACAAATATATTATGTGGCTACAGCAAATGGCCTATACTTACTTTTACTTGTCTTCGTTAACAAATAGATACCATATTCCAATTCTACATTAGAATTGAAGAAGGAAGAGTTCTTATACCTTCAATCTTTACATTTGCAAAAAGGAAACAATAATTACTCCACAGATAGGTTTGTACTTAAACAGCTCAACACAGTAAACTGCAGAACGAGTTAAGCATATTACTTTTATTTAACCTGCAAAAGTGCAGAAATGTGTATGCCGCCAAATGCTTTTATACAAGGCCATATGTATTTAAGATACTCAACTGTCCGTTTTGGTGGGGTAACTTTTTGCTTATGATTTTGAATTGGGTGCACAAGAGAAACATCTCTCAGATATGGACCGTTTATCAAATGATTTACATTCAAACCGGACGAGTTATAAGTCATCACCCATACATTTCTAACTATATTGATGCTCAAAATAAGGGTAGAACAGCCTCTAATTGAACTGAAAAGGTCATTTTCTCTCATAGGGGAGGCAACTGATAGTGAAAGACATAGGGCAGATATTTTGAGACAATTATTCTTTTAATATATAGCCAACTCTGATCTGTAGACTCGTGTTTTACCTCATAGGAATCAAATAACTCCTCCGTATCCCACATTTGGCTAAGTTAATGTACCAAAGATGATATATTAGAGGAAGAACAATTGTAACTCTAAGTCATTACTAGGAGACGCTTTTCAGTTTGATATTCTAAGAAACTGCTTCTATAAATTTCCAATAACATGGAGATTCCAAAGTGCGTTAATACTGTATTTGGAACCTGGATTAATTAAGGGAAAATAAAAGGAGAAGGTGAGAGAAAATAGAATAAAATGAGATATTCTAAATTCTTACTTATTTTATATATATTTTTATTGTTCAATTTCTCTAACAACCAAACACATGATGTAATTTCATATTCTCTTCTTTTTTCTCTTTTTCTCATCAAATCCTTGATCTAAATACAACGTAAAGGTTGCATCTGGGGGAAATTTAATGCCGCATTTCTTTTTGGCAACTATGACCTTTACAGAGCAATTAAGTGCTAAATTGCATTCCATCAGATACATAGTTACGGAGTACACTAGGTTGAGGAATACCGAAAACCCCACCAGACAAGCCAAAAATATGCAGAAAGGGATAGAGAAGGGCACCAACAGATACAAAATATTGAATTCTCATTCTGTCTAAAATGAAATGTGTTCCAGATTTCCAACAGTTCGTAAATTTTTAACCCGTGTAATTTCGACTGTTTACTTATAGTAGCCCTCAATCTTGTATAGTTGACAAAAGTCAATCTATCTCCAAAAATATACATCTTTCCTTGGTTCCTCCCAGAGTCTATGAGCTTTGATAAAATTGTTGGAAATTGTGGTAATCGAGAAGTTTGAAGACGAATTTGTTAAAGAAGAAGTTAATTACAATCAACTTAAATGAGAAGTGATCATTGAATGTATTCTCTCCACATCTATCATTAGTGTTTTGTGAGTGTAAGCCTACCATATATTCCAACAAAGTGGTATCAGAACTTAAGGTTGCAAGGCTTTGTGTTTGAGAATTATGGCAAACTGTGAAATGATTCCTGTTTGTTATGTTGACGGTGAGGCATAAGGTTGACTTACGTGGGGCTCGTCTGGGAGTCCTAGTAGTCACTGAGAACAACTCCCTCGAGTCTCCTGGCTATGAAGGGACTAGAACCGAGAGGGCAGACAAGAGAAAGAGAGAGAGAAAGAGATTCACGAGCCAGTGGTGACTTGTATAATAAATGTGATTCGGTTTTGTCCCTTTGTCATAAATGTGTTGAGACTATTTATAGTATGCAGTGATTAGCACTATGCGGACACGTGGCGCGTCGTGACTGGGCACGCCTGAGCTTCGCCATCATGACCTGGCGAAGTCTTGTCAGCAGCCGCGGCGGGCAATTGGATGCGCCCTGCCATGGAGTCAGGCACTTGTCCAGCCATGGCTTGCTACGTGTCTATTGCATTAAATGTGCATTGAATCAGCATTTAATGCTTAAGATATGGTCTTTAAATGGCTATGAGGGTAGAACTCTCTCTCTTAGCTGGTTGACGGGACTGGTCCCCCCCGCGTTAAGGAAGCGCGCAGCTCAACAATTCATTCGGTTCTAGTCTCCATTCCACTGCCCATGGGGAGGGATCCTGAGTGAGAGTAAGTTAAACAGTTAGGGGCTTGGGCCTGTTAGATGGCGAGGCGCAGTGCCTTGGGTCATGCTAGGTGCGGGGCCTATCATGCACATGCGCTCGTTTTGGCCGGAGCTGTGCAGGCTCGGGTGCCTAGCTTAAGAGGAGTTGTTTGAACGAGGCTCGGTAGTTGGCGTGGGGGCCAAGGCGTCGCGCGGGTTTTCTCAGGCATGGTTTGACCCTGGTTGACTTTGGGGTGGCCAGGGGGCCCACGTGGATTGCCAGTAGGGCAAATGGGGTGCCATGTGGCGCCCGCAAACTGGGTACCTACATTAGCCCCCTTGTACGTGTGTGGCCATTTGGCCCAATGGGCGCGCGCGTGCATAGTACGTAGCTGGGGACGAGACGCAACTGTTGTTCGTAGCGATTGGGCACGAGCCCCCCAGCTGGGTACTGGTGTGGACATTAAAAGTGATGGCCGAAATGTCCGGCCATCAGGGTCAACCCTGAGCTGCCATGTGTCTGAGATGTCATGTCTAACATTTAATGCTGACGGCTGCCATTTATGATTTCTGACCGTTACAAGCCGATGGACGCGACCGTTTAACGGTTAGGGGGTGCGACGATTGATGATGGTCATCATTACAGGCAACTCTTCGTTTTTCGAGGTGCCGGTTGAGAGATATAAAAGGGGTCCTTGGTTTCGATTCTACATTTTTGGATGTTTGGCTTTTGTCTGGAGCGCTAGTGATTCCTTGTTTTGAAACATCTCTGAACTAGTGTGTGAAGAGGTTTTCCAAGTGCTTGCTAGTGAGTTTTAAGTTTGTCGCGCCTTGGTCTTTTATTGGAGTTGGAGATGTCTCGAGCTGCTACGTTAGCGGCAGGTGTCCCTCGAGGCTTGGGGCCGAACGAGTAAAAGAACTTAAAGAAGGGTGGCCGGGGTGTTCCAGACGCAGAGTACTGGTGCCGAGCTCCTTATTTAAGGGGTGAGGATGCGTTGTGAGCGAAGCTCCCCTATTTTTTCGCAAAAATGCCCATGGCTAGCGCTCCCCTGTTTCTTGCCCGCGAAGAGGCTCGGCCTAGGCATGAGACGTTTATCACGCCTGAGTCTTGCATTCGTTTCATGGTGAAGCGGGGGGAGTGCCCCTCTGCCTTCCCCGCGTGGGACAACTATTGCTCGTTTGGCGAAGGGTTAGAAGTTTGGACCGAAGAGGTCCTTAACAATGCCAAGTTTATCGGGGTTTTGCAGTGGACCGGTATCCACGAGGCTGTGATGAGCACCTTCAGTCAGAACGTGAAGTGGAGCACGCCGTGGTTAGACGTGTTGTTGTCCCGGTGGAGTGTGGAGACTCATACGCTCATGACAGTCGACGGGGAGATTGGTCCGACTTTGGAGGATGTGAGCCCGTTGATGAAGATTCCCATTGTGGGGGATACTGACCTTTGCACTTTCAAGCTATCTTCCCAGGAACGGGAAATAGTGAAAGGTTTGAAAGCAAGGCAGGCCGCGGCTATACGGGCAGTGAGCGAGTTTGCGAAGGCTCCTTCGAGCAAAACACTGAAGAATACTGTCAATGGGTGGACCATCTATTGGTACCGCGATTTGATGGGGTTGTCTAAAGAGGCGGCCAAGTCTGGAGAATATACCAAGGGGGAGCGTCAGCGCGGTGTTGAGGGGGTGGGGCTACACGGCCCATTTCATTTGGCAGCGTTTCTGACAGCGTGGCTATCACACCACGTTTTCGAGGGGCCTCCGCCTGATAGGGTCAATTACTCCCTCTACCCGATAGTAGCTGCGCTAGTGAGTGGGAGGTGTCTAGCCCTGGGGCCGTTGTTTCTAGCGACCATCTATTCGCACCTTGACCAGATGAAGATAAACGCGGTAAGGTTGATGGGACGCTATGATGTGTGCAGCTATACATGTACCAACTTCCTTCAGATGTTCCTCTTTGAGAGGTTCGAAAGTGTGGCGCCAGTTGCGCACGTGGTTGAAAATGACAAGGGGGCAGACGAGGACGTGTACTGTCGCACGCTGAGGTGGGCCATTGTAGTGCCTCACGCCAGTCTAAAGGGGGTGATTAACTAGCCAGCTAAGTTTAAAGCGCGCCCCTATATGGAGTCCTTGCCTGGTGTGGCTGACTTTGATATGTACCAGGATGATGACTGAGAGGTGCTGGTGAGGGAGGGTGAGGATTTTACTGAGGCCATGGCTAAGGCCATGCTCTGGGCTGCCCCTGGGGCCCTCCCTTCCCTAACGGCTACCGCGACCTTTGAGACCGTATGTTACAATCCTCACCGTATAGCGTGCCAACTAGGGTACGATCAAGGTGCGCTGAATTTTGTTACCGCGCCTGGCTCAACGCGCTATTCGATGGTGCGCTTTATGATGGTGGATGTGAAGGCTGGAATGAAGCCCTTTAACGGCATGAAGGTATGCGGCCGTGGGCCCGACAGGCAGGGGACGCGCGCCTGGAGGTCGTACTGGGAGAAAAACTTGGATGCATTTGCCAAGTATACGCTTGTGGAGCCCTCTGCCTCGGTGCTAGAGGATGTGATCCAGGAAGAACGTGGGTTGTGCGCGCCGCGTAAAGCTCGCACCTTGGATAATTAGGGTGATCCTAGCGAGCGGGCTTGTCGTTTAAAGATCATAGTAGTGGAGCCCCATCGCAGGGACGAGAGGTTCGCGCCGGAGGTAGTGGACGGGGTGGTGATACTCCCCAAGGTGTTGTACACAGCGAGCGTGAAAACAGTGAAGTTGGTGAGTAGCGGTGGCCCCGAACCATCCGCTTCTGCAGTTGTACAGAAA
Organism: Euryodendron excelsum; assembly: GCA_033060915.1. NCBI lineage: Eukaryota > Viridiplantae > Streptophyta > Magnoliopsida > Ericales > Pentaphylacaceae > Euryodendron > Euryodendron excelsum. The sequence continues at coordinate 29,359,926 of CM065378.1, read as the reverse complement.
CGAAAGGTAAGTTGGCGTTACATATGGCCCCGTGTTATTATTAAAGTCGTCCATCCATGATTCTAAGTGTTTACTTCCGCAGGCCCTGAGAGTGGTGATTCAAGAACAAACGAGCAGCAGTGCAAGAGAGCTGGTTAGGCAGCACAAAAGACCGAGGGAGTCGACAAGCGGAGGCACGAGAGAGGTGGCCGCGCAGCACAAAAGATCGAGGGTAAGGCAGCTAAACTGAAGCCAAAAATGTTTTGGGGAATGATAAGGTTCTGATAAGCTATTTGTTATGGTGTAGGCTTCTGAGGTGGCTGCTGTGCGAAAGGATGAAGCGATGGACAGCGGAGGGCTGCCCGTTCCCACAGACTCGCTGGGGGATCTGGGGGACTTTCTAAGCGACGAAGCTGGCACTACGGCGGCTATAAGTGCCGGGCTTGGGCAGGAGGGGCTACCTGTCGCGCCTGCCAGAGGCAAAGAAAGCATGAGACGGTTGAAAAAGGCGCTCGCCGGCAGGGGGGAAAAGCGAGGGTCCAAAGTTACCGTGGGCCCTAGTGGCGGGGGGGCAAGGGCCCAAGAGACCCGCGAGAGATCTGCGGGGCGTAGCGTATCGGCGGAGGGGCTGATGTCATTGAGGGATGAAAAGGAAGAGCGGCTTGGGACGTCGCCATTACCTGCTGGTAGCCCTAAGCTTGAGGCCTCCCCAGTGGCAGAAAATGAAACTAGTTTACCAACTTCTCAGGGGGTTAAAATGCCCGCGAGGCCGGTAGATGCGTATAGGGTGAATATTACCTGCGTAGTGATAGACTTGGTAGGAAAGCCAGGTAAAAGGCACAGAGATAAGTCAGTGGGGTAAGAACATGGCGGCCGCGGGGCTAAGGGAGTGGAGCCCGAGCCTGTAAGAAATGAACCTGCTGCTGAGGCCGCCGATCATGCGCCCGTGCTACAATTAGGCTGATACGAAGATACTCCAGCACCTGCAGGTGCAGCAGTGGAAACAAGGGGTGGGGATGTAACCCCGCCGCAGGTTGTACGGGAGACGGTAATGGAGACCCCGAACACTGGGTCGAGGCAAGGGGTGCTGAAGCCTAGCTTTGGGAGCTTGAGGGTCACCGAGGTGGATGAGGTGGAGGGCAGCTTCAGAGGTTCTAGTGCCTTCAGGGACAGGGAGGAGGAGGTGGAGACTGGACAATGTGAGGTTGAGTCGACGAGGGAAGCCCCTAACGCCCTCGACAACATTGGTAAGACATCCGGTGCGGGTGGGCGGTGGGCGGTGGGTAGTGAGGGAGGCTAACGAAGTTGTTAGGATTATGGCCCGCACTGTTGAAAAGGAGGAAGTGATGCTTGCTCGATCTGGCTGTTCTCTTTACAGGAGTCAAAGAGGCCTACCTACCCAGATTGCACAAGGTTTTCGAGGAGGCTCCCGAGACCTTCACTCGCCATCACGAGTGGGGTCCGTTCATGAGGCGTGGGGTTATGGAGATGTTCGGCTTATTCTTAGAGCAGTTGGATAGCCAGCCCATGACGACCCTGGACGCGGGGGACTGAGGAGCAGTGGGCACTAGCGTCGAGGAGATGGAGCAGATGAAGTTTGACATGTCGTGGCTAGAGGAGCAGTTGGAGCGCGCCAGCGAGATGATGGTGGCTGGTGGGAGGGTGGTAAGTTTGGGAAGCCACATGGCAGAGCTGGACCAAGCCATAGCGGAGTAGAAAAGCGAGATCCAAAGGCAGCAAGCGTGGCTCGAGAGGCTGGAGCGGGACAAGGCAACCGCGGCACGTGATAAGGCCGAGCTGGAGCGCTATTGGGGAACATTGCCCGCAGGGGGGGGGGGGGGGGGGGGGGGGGGGAGGGGGAGGGGCTAGGTAGCATGAGCCTCTTCGGGAGTTTGTAGGTGAAGGGTGAGAAAATTTTTGTTTTTGTTTTTCAGGTGTTGGCCGTCACAAATTGGGCAAGCCCTTGTAATTAGTTAGGAAAGATCAATGAAAATGCAAGTTTCTATGTTTTTGGATAAAGATCTCCAGTGTGCCACACCTTTTTTTTGTTTTTTTTTTTTGTTTTGGAAGTATCGTCATGTGACTAGCCGTGGTAGGGTGTTATCTTGTTAAGGCTTGTCTAGTCTTGACTATGCAGAGGGCTAGGGGGGGGGGGGGGGAGAGTCAAACATCTCTGCAAAAGGGACATTCAGGAATATCAAAAGGATGGGAAGAGTCCAGTCAAGTCTTGATGTGTGAGCTGGCTCTGGTTATAAATAGGGTGGAGAGGTGGGTGGTGCTTATTGGGGTTTTCCTCATGAAAGTCGATTGGAGAGGAGTTGAAAGGTGGGCATTAAAGTGGGGATGGGTGGCGTAGGAAAGAAACAAGTGCTCATGAAGCACGCATAACCCACGTCGAGGGTACCGTTACTGACGCGCCTTTGCTTGCCGAAGGGCGATGGCTCCAGAAGTGGCAGGTGGTGGCGGGAGGTACGATTGGTTCTGCTGTTGTGCGTGTCCAATGCGATGGTCGTGGCATCTGGCTCGATGATGGGTGGGCCTATTCTGGAGTGTGATGCGTGCAGAAGGCTCGTTTGTCGTGCTCATGCAGCACACATAACCACTGCGAGCAAGCCATTTCTGGCAGGCCGGTGTTGGCCCGAGGGCCATGGCTCCGGGGGTGGCGGATGCTTACTGGAGGTACGGTGGGTTCCACCGGTGCGTGCTTCCAATGCGGTGTTTATGGTATGAGGCTTGATAGTGGGCGCGCCTTGACGGAGTCGAAGGGGGGCTAATGGCCTATCTCGCGCTTAGGCTGCGGCCCGTACGGTGGAGCAAGTGGACTGACTAAGGGTCTACCGTGGATTAGACAGTGCCAGCAGAAGGGCTCTCAGGGGTCTTGTTGGAGTGCTCGAGCAGTCAGATCTCAGGGTTTGGTTGGTGGCAGGAGTTGTCAGGAATCTCTGAAAAAAATGCAGGTGCGATGACGTGTGCCTTGGGGTATGAGTCCAGCAGGCTATAAACAAAGGTTAGGAGGGGGGGGGGGGGGGGGGGGCATCAACTTTTACCAGGCCTTAATAAGAGTCAGTGATGGTGAGGGTGTTTGGGGAACGCCTGCTGGGAGTGGGTGGTCAAGGAAAAATTTCAGTGTTGGAGTCTACCGCGTACGGGGGAGGTGAAATCTCGAGGGGCCGCAACTTTCTCCTTTCTCATGTTGTTTGATCCCTGTGTTTGAAGGGGATGTTGGGCAACTCGGGAGAGGAGGGCATCTGGATAACCAGAGACTACTAGGGTGAAAATTTCCTCTGAGTATGACATGCACAGACTCGGCCCGTGGGACATTCAGGTGGGAGTGGCTCAGCTTAGGGAGCCACCACGGCATCTTCAGAGGAGACTATGTACGGGTCGCGCCTAGCTCTAACACTGATCCAGTCATAAGTGGTGCTTGTGGGTGGAGCCGAGCCCTGTACGCACGCGGCCGGAGCCAGGTGGGGAAACGAGTAGCACAGGCGTGAGCTCGAGGGAGGAGGCCGGCCTCGAGCTGTTTATTTAGCATCTGGGGCGTATAAGCTTCTTCCCTTCCTAGGATATTTGGAATGAGAGGTATCGAGAATGAGGGACGACTCGATGTTCGGGCATGTGATCCCGGGCTATGCGTGGCGGGACCTGTCTATCTGCCTAAGGAAGCCTTGGCATGGGCATCCGCTGCGTTTGAGGATACAGTGTAGGGCTTTTGCTGTTTAGAATGAGCTCGAGAGAGCTAAGTTGTAATAGTGATGTAATTTAAAGTACTATGTTGAAATAAAAGCTGATGATTGAGGTGTCAAAAATTCTTGCTATTCTTTCTTGGTTACATATACAAAACGTTATTGTCACGACGTGAATGCTAAACTCGCAACACCGCCTAGTAATTACAATGATAAAGGCAAAATGAAGCTGCCAAAGCTAGGTGTCACGGATAATAGGCTTTGAGCCACTTAGCATTGATGGACGACGGGGCTGCAATGGAGCCGAGTCTAGCGATCCAGTAATATCCGCTAGCGTTAGCTTCTCGGATTTCAAAAGGGCCTTCCCACTTTGGTGCGAATTTGGTGGTGGAGGTTCCCCTCATGATTTGGGGGGTGGCTCGCAGGACCAGATCTCCTTGCTGGAACTGTCGTGGTCGTACGAGTGCGTCATATGCTTACACAAAGCGTTGTTGGTAGGTGCGGTGGTTAGCTTGTGCCTTGTCGCGATGTTCGTCTAGGGACTCGAGCTGCCGCGGTCGTTGATCATGGAGCACTCCGCATGCAAGGGCGATTCGAGCTGATGGGATGGTAATTTCAACTGGGAGGACGGCCTCGGCACCGTAAACCAGAGAGAACAGTGTCATTTGGGTGGAACGTCGTTTGGAGGTCCGGTACACCCAGAGCGCCATAAGTAGGATATGAGCCCACTAGGCTTGGTGGTCTTCTAGCGTTCGACTGAGGATTCTGATGAGGTTTTTGTTCGTTGCTTCGGCTTGACCGTTTCCTTTCAGGTAGTAAGGTGTTGACTTGTGGTGAATGATGTCATTTGAGGCCAAGAGTTGCCCCACATTGCAGTTGACAAAGGGCGTCCTGTTATTCGAAAGAATAACCTTAGGCAGCCCGAAGTGGCAAATAATATACTCACGGATGAAGCTAGAGAATGCGGGTCCTGTGGCACGCTTGAGGGGGATAGCTTCAACCCACTTAGTGTAGAGTTCGATGGCAGCGAGGATCCAGATGTGGCCACGGGAAGGCGGGCTAATGGGGCCAATGAGGTCCATCACCCATATATGGAAAGGCCATGGAATACTTAATGCATGGAGGTCGACTGCTGGCGCGTGGATGAGGTTGCCGTGACGTTGACAGTTTTGGCAACGATGGGCATGAGTAATGGCGTCCGCTTCCATAGTGGGCTAGTAGTATCCAAGGTGTATCAAGTGCTGGAAAAGCTTGTGGCCGCCCTGGTGTTTATTTTTGTGCGTGAGGTGAAGGAGTTGGGGTATTTCAGCGCTGGGGATACATTGGAGGGGGGCGCCTGTGTACCCGTGTCTGAACAGTTGCCCTTGTTGAAGAAAGAAGCGATTGGACCATTTTCGGATGAGTGAGGCATCCATGCGGTGGGTAAGTAAGGATCCTTCTTGGAGGAAGTTAATATAAGGTTGGCGCTAGTTTGCAGGGGTGTCTACGAAATGGCATTCGGCACGAAACGTGAAAACTTGGCATTTAATGCACTGATTTTGGAGGGATGTGGCCTCTTGAACCATGGTAGGCCAATAGTATCCCTGCCACTGGAGACAGCGATGGAGGTTGGTGTTGGCAGTTCTGCAAGAGCATTCATGGATTTGACGGAGCCGGAGTTTGGCCTCGTGGGAGTCGATGTATCGAGCGAGGTAGCCTCCAGGGGCGTGGTGGTAGAGGGTGCCCTGGTAGATAATAAAGTGCTTTAGCTCTTGCAATAGGAGAGACCGTTGCTTCTCAACCAGTGCCATCTAAATGAGGGCGCGCCAATCACCCACCTGCGGTTTTTCTGGCAAGAGTTTCGTGATCAAGCAGGGGAGTGAACGCTTAAAAACTTCGATCTTTGTGGGAGTATCGCCCACCTCAACCTTGGAACCTAGGGTGACTAGCGCGTCAGGGTGGCGGTTGTGAGAACGCGGGGCGTGCTCCAGGTAGATGGCCACGAATTTTTCCATAAGGCACTGGTAGATGGTTCGGTAAGAGGTCAAGACTGGCTCCTTGATGGCGAATTCGCCCGAGTTTGTTTAATGATGAGGTTAGAATCTCCACGGATGCAGAGGTGAGTCATTGCGAGACTGGAGGCCGCTAGGAGGCCTAGGATCAAGGCTTCGTATTCGGCCTTGTTGTTGGAGCATGGGAAGGCCAGTTTGTAAGAGAGGTTGATCGTAGCGCCCTGTAGAGGCAAAAAGATGATGCCTGCTCCCCCGTTTCTGGCAGCGGAGGAACCATCGAACGTGAGAGTCCATTCCTCCTCTACGGTGGTTGCGGTGGCTTGGAAGTCATCGCTGGGCAGTTCTTCGGAAGGGGGTTCGTATGTACTACTCGAGAAGTGGGCTAACAAGTCGGCCAGGGCCTGGCTCTTTACAGAAGTTAGGGTTTTACAAGTGATGTCGTATTCGGCCAAAGATAAAAGCCAGCGAGTGCGAGGCGCGAGAGTAGGAATCTAATGGGGTCACACTTGGTGATGAGGTAGATGGGGAAGGCCAGAAGGTAATGTCGTAACTTTTTGGTGCCAATAAGGCTCCTATGGACTTGGGGATCGAGGTAAGGTACAGTAACAGGGGTTTGCCCTGCTGGGGAGGAGTCATGGTGAGTGGGGAGAGTAAAGTGTCCTTGAGGGCCTGGAAGGCAGTTTGATGCACTGGTAGCCATGTAAAGGGGGCGTCCTTTTTTAAAAGGGGGCTGAAGGGTTGGGTTATCTCGGCCATGACGGGGATGAAACGCCGGAAGTAGGATGCTCGGCCAATAAAGGTTCGTAGTTCATTTTGGTTAGTGGGGCGCGGCATATCGCGAACTGTGGTGAGTTTGGTGGGATCAGGGTCGATACCGTGTTGGTGGACTACGCAACCAAGGAATTTTCCCACGATAAAACTGAAGGCGCATTTTAGAGGGTTCATTCGAAGGTGGTATTTGCTGCATCGTTCGAAAACGCGCTGGAGGTCCTTCAAGTGGGATGTGTCTTCTTTGGATTTGACTACCAAGTCATCGATATAGCATTCCATTGCCTTGTGGAACATATCGTGGAATATCGCGGTCATGGCGCATTGGTAGGTGGCTCCGGCGTTTTTAAGGCCAAAAGGCATAACCGTGTAGAAAAAGTTGCCGATGGGGGTTCAGAAAGCTGTTTTTAGGGCATCTTCGGGTGTCATCTTGATCTGATTGTATCCACTGAACCCGTCCATGAAAGAGAACATGTGATGGCCTATGGTGGCGTCGATCAGGGTGTCGATGCTGGGTAACGGGAATTCATCTTTGGGGCAGGCTCGATTGAGATCACGAAAATTGATGCAGACCCAGATTTGGCCATTCTTTTTGACGAATGGCACTATGCTGGAGAGCTAGGTGGGATGTTGAATGGGTTTGATAAATCCGGCGTCTAGGAGCTTAGTTATCTCGTCCTTGATCTAGAGTTCAACCTCAGGTTTGCAAAAACGGATGCCCTGCTTAACTGGGCGCACGACTGGCAGCACGTTGAGGCGGTGCATAGTGACTGTAGTGTCAAGGCCCGGCATCTCGTTATAGTTCCACGCGAATATGTCGAGGTGGCACTTGATTAGGTCGAGGAGGGTTGTGCGTTATGGTGTAGGAAGATCTTTACAGATGAAGATCGGTCGGGCTGGTTCGGATAGGGGTGCCAGATTGACCTCTTCGAGTTTCTCTTTCTGAGGACGGGGCTAGTCTTGGAAGCACTCGGGGGCGGGGAGGACTTTCTAGAGTTGGGGGTTAGGATCTGCAGCGAGGACGAGAGGCTTCGTCCATGGTGCGGACCTGCGTCGTTTGGGTTTCCGACGCTTTTTGGGTGTGAAATGAAATAGGGATAAGAAGTAGCATTCTGCGGGGGGTGGGTGGGGCTTAGGGTGGGGCCATTAGGAGTGTGGGCTGGCCCCGCGCACTGTCATAAGCGGTAAACCATTTTGCCATCGGCTCGTCGAAACTTGGTAATAATAGGAGCAGCTTCGTGAAGGGGTGAAGGTCGGGCTCTTCTTGAATGGCTTCAAACAGGTGAGGCGTCACGGCCTCATTTCTGAGGCATTTGGAGGTGTCGTTGTGGGTCGTTAGCGATATTCGACCAGCGAGGCAGGTGGGTGCTGTATAGCGGCACAGGGGCATCAAACTCATCCAACCCATTATAAAGTGTGGCCTCAGCCATGTGAGCTTTCGCAGCTTGGAATGGGCGCAGGGATGTGGGGACGGTGATAACCTCATTGTTCTAGACTGCCTTCATGCATTGGTGGTAGGTGGAGGGGATGGCCCCGTACCGGTGGAGCCAGGTTCGATTAAGCAGCATGTGGTATTTAGTGTCGGTATCGATGACGTAGAACTTGGTGGAGGAGTGGATGGGGCCCACGCAAAGGTCCACCCTCGTGTATCCAAGGGACCTGTGGGAGTGACTGCCGAATCCTTGGATATTGAGGGGCACACGGACTAAACGTTCTTTTGGTAGCCCCACGGCTTGAAATGTGGCATAGGGCATGATGTTTACCGAAGCTCCGCCATCCATAAACCCTCGTTGGAATTCCATATATTGGATGAAAATTGGTAGATAGAGGGGGCGGTTATGGGGGTAAGGGTACATTCGGTCTGCCTCAGAGAAGGTGATGACGAGATGGTTTTCTTTGAAGAAGCGCGTGAACAAGCCGCCGGACTCCATACAAGCTTCTCCATTTGCATCGACCGCTCGTAAAAGGGCTCGTGTAGCCTCGTACCTGGTGGTGGATGATAGGCCCAGTTGATCGAAGAAATGTTTGAACTTGGTGAAATTTTGGAGGACGATGGCGCGATGGTGGTTGAAATTTGGGTCTCTTGAGTCGGGCTCAGAGCTGTGACAAACAGCTAAATCTTTAGATTCATCATGGAGGGAAATCATGAGAATAACATCGTTATCATTCTGGTGTTTCGGGAGGGGGTCATTGAGTACATCAGTCTCGGGGAGCTGCAATGTGTCATCCTGCTTCCACTTGAGAAAAATGCGTCTAAGAGCGTAACAGTCGTGGGTGGAATAGGTGGTGGTCTGGTGGTAGATGCAGAAGTTAGGGGTGAATCTGTCATGCTCGGTAGGTTATTTTTTTACTTCGGGAAGGACGATCTGGCTGTCGGTGACCCATGTTTGTAATAGGGCTGCGGCTGTTTTGGTGGATACGGGCAAGGGAGGGGGGTCTTCGCCGAAGGGGCACTTCTTACCGCTAGAGTTGCCGTGGGTTGTGGGCGCTACCGCATATACGGAGGGTCGGCGCGGGGGGTTTCGCCATGAGGGAGCCAGCTACCGAGGGGATTGAGAGTGGAAATTACACGCAGAGTCTCTCATGGCAGTGGTAATATTCCAGGCGGCGGTGATCAAGCTAGCGAAATCCACGAACTTGTGGTTGATCATGTGTATCTTGTATCGATTTTGCATTCCCTTAACACAAAATGTTGACCAACGTTTTCTCAGCTACTGGGTCCTGAACTTCGAGGGCTCTTTCACGAAATCTCTTAACAAATGGCAGTAGGCCTTCAGTTTCTCCCTGGGACTCATGGATGAGGTCGAACGCCGATAGAGGTTCATCGGTGTAAAAGAACTTACCGACGAATCTCTGCACCATATCATCCCAGGATAGGATGGAATTGGGTAGGAGGTTGGCATACCAGGAATAGGCTCGGTCGGAGAGCAATTTAAAGAACTCTCTTTGCCAAAGGTTGAGATCTGCTGCATGGACGCCTAACGAGTCTACAAACCGAATGACGTGTTCTTTAGCGTGTCCGTTTTTCCCATCAAACTTGGTGAATTTTAGGGCGACGTACCCCTCTGGGTACGATAGTCGTTGGATAGACTCAGCATACGGTGGGCGAAAGTCAAGTTCGCCACTGAACGGCTGAATAATGTTTTCTTGTCTAAACCCCACACGCGTCTGGTCTTGTGGGTGTGTGGAGGTGTGGCCTGGATCGGGTTGGAAAAGGGCTTGCCTAGCTGTTCCGGGTAGAGTTGAGTTGTTGGTGCTGGGGTTGAGTGTTTGGTTAAGGGTAGGGGGTTCCAGGCTTCGTGTTGCACGCTAGAGCGCTTTAGTGGTGGAAGGGGCGAGTGAGATTGTGGGGATGGGAGTGGGGGTGTTGAGGATAGCTCGCCTGCTCTGCATGGCCTGCATAGTGTCCGTCAGGGTTTGTTGTGACTTTAGAAGAGCAACCACGCTGTCGTTGAGCTTTCGGATCTGCTTGCCTTGGGATTGGATGAAGGAAAGGACCTGGAGGCCCTGGCTCTCTGGATGGGTGCCAGGGGTGAGTTATGCCCTTGTGTTGGAGACTTGGCTTGTGTTGAGGCCAAGGTCGGTCGTTTCGTGAGCGCCAGTCATCCCCAGTGGAATATTATTTGTTATGTTGACGGTGAAGCGTAAGATTGACTTACGTGAGGCCCGTCTGGCAGTCATGGCAGTCATTGAGAACAACTCCCTCGAGTCTCCTAGCTATGGAAGGGCGAGAACCGAAAGGGTAGACAAGAGAGAGAGAGAGAGAGAGAGAGAGAGATTCACGAGCCAGTGGTGACTTGTATAATAAATGTGATTCGGTTCTGTCCCTTTGTCATAAATGTGTTGAGACTATTTATAGTAGGTAGTGATTAGCACTATGCAGACACGTGGCGCACCGTGACTGGGCAGGCCTGAGCTCCGCCATCATGACTTGGCGAAGTCCTGTCAGCGGCCGCGGCGGGCGATTGGATGCGCCCTGCCACGGAGTCAGGCACTTATCCAGCCATGACTTGCCACGTGTCTATTGCATTAAATGTGCGTCGGGTTAGCATTTAATGCTTAAAATATGATCTTTAACTGGCTTTGAGGGTAGATCTCTCTCTCTTAGCTGATTGACGGGATTGGTCCCCCACGCGCTCAGGAAGCGCGGGGCTCAACGATCCCTTCGGTTCTAGCCTCCATTCCACTGTCCATGGGGAAGGATCCCGAGCCATTTTGGCCAGAGCCGTGCAGGCTCGGGGTCCTGGCTTAAGAGGAGTTGTTTGAACGAGGCTCGGTAGTTGGCGCGGGGGCCAAGGCGTCGTGCGGGTTTTTCCGGGCATGGTTTGACCATGGTTGACTTTGGAGTGACCAGGGGGCCCACGTGGATTACCAGTCGGGCAAATGGGGTGCCACGTGGCGCCCGCAGACTGGGTACCTACAATTCCATTTCAAGTTCCTCGGCTCATTAAGGAAAGCTATGATAATTGGCGCATTCGCATAAAAGCATTGTTTGGTTCTCAAAATGTATGGGACCCCATGAATAACAGAGTTGTGGAGGCACAAACTAAGCCTTAAAGAAGGACCAAAAGGCATTGGCACTCATCCACTGATGTTTGGATGAAGGCATGTTTGTGAAGATTTCAAGTGCAACCACTTCCAAGCAAGATTGGGATATCCTTCAAAATTCATTCCAAGGCTTTGATAAAGTGAAGAAATTCAACGCCAAACCTTATGAGGCGAGTTTGAAGTCTTACATATGAAAGAATTTGAGTTAATTTCGGATTATTTTCCAACAGTTTTGGTCATTGTGAAATTTGAAAAAGTTGATGAAGAGTGCTCTGATGCCACTATTGAAAATTTGTGGTATGCTCTGATACCACCTTGTTGGAAAAATGTGGCGGACTAATAAACTCAAATACTATTGAGAGAAACTCATAATTTCAATTTTTTTTCGTCTCTACTTCTCTTATATTCTCTTCTTTCCTCCACTATATCACATAACATATTTATATAGGACTCCACTAACATTCTAAGCATGTACATGTACTAAGACATTTAATGCATTCATAACCCTTCATCTACATACACGAATACTTACATACATATATCATGTATATGCTTGTGTCTAGAATATGGAAAGCAAGTTTACTTTCCAACAGATATGTATAATTACACACGGAAAACATTAAGAATATTACTGAACAGGAAAACTGACCTGGTTTTTTCTGAGAGCAGGGTGACAACACCGAAGATGAAGAACATGAGAAGCATTCCGGAGTGCTCAAAATCGTTCAGGTGAGATGGGTTCAAGACACCGTCGACAAAGAACTTTGAGGTGGGTCGAATACAAAAGTTCTATGCACATATCAACAAAAGCACCAATTGCTACAATGTAAAGCTCCAAGTACTTAAGCCTACCATCACAACCCGGCACAGGATTCCAAACCCTTACCCGAAATGATTTGGGGTCCGATGCATACCGGATCACAGAGCACCAAACGTGCCACAGCCCAACCAAAACAAAGAGTGTTCCTGGAAGAACATGCCCCATGAAAGACCCCATCTTCGTTATTCTTTCACCTGTCTCTCTCTAAAACTCCAATCAACAAGCCTCTCTCTCTCTCTAAGCATCAAATTAGGTGCAATACCGATCTCTAAAACAGAGACGGCTGAACCTTTACAAGCTCACGACTTTCTTAGGAATCGGCCAATGACTTCCTGCTCCAAAGGAAGTCGTACTTTCTATCAAATTATTTTGCTATAAAGCACATTCAAAGAAAACAATAATTAGAATTGAAGAAATTGAATAAGTTTCGTATACGTTCCAAATATTTTACCGATTCTCAATTTGTCATGGCTAATTTCTAGAAAGTCAAAATCAAAGTTGATTATACAACGAGGAAAAAAACCCGCACAAAGTCAGTAATGGAAGCTTGAAAAGGACTTCTCAATGGCAATATCGTAAAATCTAAAACAGCATAGATCTTCAACCACTGAATCCATGGACAGAGCACTAGAAAACCACCATGTTAATAACTAGTGAGAGAGAGAGAGTTTAGTTCTGTAACAAGCATGTATTGTTGAATGCTTAACGGGTGCTGTTAAACGCACTTACAATATTTATTGATTTTCGTTGGCGAATAATTTGGATTCTGAATGATTAGGATCCAAAAGGCAAAGCTCTCAAAATCAGAGACAAGGAATTTGAGAGAGAGAGAGAGAGAGGAGAGAGTTGGCAAAAGGTGGCGGTGACTATTAGGTCTTGTTAGTAAGATTGTGAGAGGCTTGACTAGTCAAAATGTGAAGCCCCTTGTGTTTCAGTAACAACATTCTTCTAGTTCTAATTTCTAAAAGTCAATTTTGGAAAAAATGAAAATTGATTCTAGGTTTCTGTTACAATCATTCAGAAATTTTATCAAGTCCCTATTCCGATATTCACTATTTCTGCTGGCCATCTTCTATTTTATATATCTTGCTAGAAAATAAATTTGTAATCCTTTTGAGAGGGTAGAGGGTAGTTTCTTTTCATTAATCAATTGGATCTGTTTGAGGCTCCCCTAAATCAGTGGTGGCTCTTGCTCCCCTGTTCATGACTAGACTGAGGTTGAGGTATTCTGTGGACAAATTTGGCGTGGAATGCCAATAGAAAGTTTCAGTGCCTCCTATCAAGAAAAGAGGAAGCCCCTCCATCCATAAAATTCACAGAAAATTATTAGTTTAACTGTGCATTTGTTTAGTTCCCAATTTATCTATTTCATTTCTTATTTGCTGTCAATCTCTCCAATGATAATTTTGCATGGAAGTAGTAGAACGGAGGGGGGTGGTTCTTGTTCGCTTTTTCCTCTTTTTTTTCTTCGTTCTTTCTTTCTTCTTCATTTCTGTTTATTTCTTTCATTATAGTCTATGGTTGCTGAACAACGCAATGTGATATATGTATATTGCTATAGTTTAGCTTTAATTCTTTTTTGTATTGCAAATTGTTGGTAATCCGCACACTAGATGCTTATGTATCGAGTGATGTCCTGAAGTATCAGCAAGTAACATTTTCTCTTTTATCTTTTTAACCTGTTTGGATGGAATTAGTCCCATACGGAGAGGGCAGCTAGAAACTACATGGAGATGTGGAAACTTTCCATTGTGCTTAAAATGAGAAACTGTTACGCACAGTTTCCATGGCTAAAAATAGGAATGCGAATATAACCGCTTGCACATTTTCCATTGTGGAAATAGCTTGCTGCATCCTTCATATAACCGATAGCGTTGCTGTGAACACCTCCCTATCTTAGCACACCAATTCGTTCAGAGGCTTACAGGAAAAACACTTCGGCAGGGCCAGCAGCATTTGAAATTTTGTTGTTCAATGGGCAGGCTATGATGCAAGTACATGAGATGGGGAGATCCTCCATATCTAGTATATAGTATTGGACTGGAAAAAGGTTTATAGCTTTGAAATTTTGTTGTTCATGAATGAATTCAGTGATTCAAATTGAATTCCTAAATTCAATTAGCCAGAGACTTTTGTAGGCAAAATCCACCGCAGGGTTCATATTTTCGATTGTTCACTGCTTCGTGAATGGACGACCCTTCACAGAACATGGAAAAAACAAATGACCGCAAAATTAGGCCGAGTCTCCCTCAGTGTTAGTGATGGAAAGAAGCTTGGATGAACATTTAGTCTGGGCTCACAAAATTAGGCCAAGTTATGGAGACTTGGTTCTGTTGTGAATATGTATACAATCCACTTGATGATAAACTCTTTCAATTCTGGACGTTTGATACATATCCAATGTGACAGAATCAAAATTCAATAGTACTAAACACCATTAATTAACAGAATACACAAAACACAGGTAAAACCGTAAAACCATCAAAGGTGGTAGTCTAGTGGCAAGTGGGTTACTCCCATGTGGTTTGGCAATTGGAGGTCAGGAATTCAATGTGTACTGACGCTCCTTGTCCACTAATCTTACTGGGTGGTCTGCTTGTTCACTTGGTCTTTGATGAGACTGTAGTAACGGGCTCGCCCTCTCAGACAGTAGTAATGACTTAACCAGGACATTACAAAGCAAGTGAGAGTTCTTATGGTCACGCCCAAGGTAGTCACTATCATCAGTCGCTCCCTCTCACTTTTTTTGGCTCCGCCAAAAAAAAAAACCGTAAAAGAAGATAAAAGCTTCGAACCCCGTCCTGTTACCCGTAACCAGCCCAAAACTATCCGCTAACAATGCATTCGACGCCACGACCACTTCAGAACTAGCAGGCAGACATCCTACTGTCCATTAATTTGACCCAAGAGCATGGCAGCACCTGATATCAGAAAAACAATCTATAGTGTTCATTACGTATAGAGAGAGCAAAAAGAGAACATAAATCTTGAAAGATAACCAGATGAATTAATAAAGAACAAGTTACTTAACAGTCCCTTAATCATAGAGGCCCAATGCGCACAGAAGTTATATCCAAAGGGATTAACTCCTGTCATAGGGAACCACAAATCCATACTATCAGCAGTACATAAAGTAATCTTTTGACATTTATGCATCAAGGCCATTAATTTAAAGCTCAACCCATTTTTTGCCCCAAAGTGAACAATGTTAGATAGCTCAGATTCTGAGAAAAATACAAAAAAAGAACTAATGATTTATGCAATGCAAGGTTCATACATATACATATCAAGATACAAATATTCAGAGAGACATCTTTAGTTCAACTAAAGATCGAATACGGATTTTTGTTTCATACCAATAGAGTGCTAATATTGGTGACAAGTATCAATAATAAAACATTAGAATCGTGGGATGTGAATACAATTGGGAAAAAGAAGAATTAATATTACCTTGGGTTCTACGGGTGATGATAAATATACTCGTGGTACGTGTTCAACCTGTTAGGATTTTAAGTATTGGCTAATTCTATAGACAACATTTTGCTTGTAATCTAATTTCAAGCTGCATTTGGGTCAAAAAATCTAAAATTCAAGTTAAAGCTATCAAAGTAAAAATTGTCTAAGCTACAGAACAAGTCTTTAAAGTATATAGAGCCGAAGCTTTGAAGGCTCATATCTCTATGCTTAGGTGTCAATTCAAGATCAGTAATACACGGACTTCATGTAACTATTCGAGAGCAACTTGAGTATGAACTTCGATTGAGCGAAAAGCTGATGGATCGAGAAAAATGAACTTTGCTCGATCCAACTGAAAGTTGGATTGATCCAACGTTCTCTGCAGGTGAGGGACTTGCTCTCTCCACGCTCACCGGGATGAAGGTGCTTGTAGTTTAAGTGAGGGTACTCCCACTATCGTGTTCTCCCATGAGACTTGTGCCAATCTAGCAATAGAAACGAGTAAGGTTTAAAAACCTATGCAAATTGAAATCGCAAACCAAGAGTGAAATCGATACCTAGAGTAACTAAAATTTGAGCGAAATCTTTTGGTGTTTGAGGATTTGATTTACTAACAACTAGGCAAATAATTAAAATGAAGTTGAAAACTACAACTTGATTTTAGCTAAAGCTAGTTGATCAATATGAAAATTCTACTACAACAACCGCAATTATGACTAAATTAACTCTTGATTTAACCGAAATTCCAAATGAGCACAAGTAAGGATTTAACTTGATTAAAAGGGGGGGTTTGGGTTCAAATGTTCCAATCTACCAATTCTAGCACGGAATTTGAAAGGGGGAGTTTGGGTTAACTCAAATCAAGAACCATCCAAAGGCCCTTGATTCGAAAAGTTTAGTTTTGAAAATTTATAGATCTCTAATTAAAGACTCCCCTTTCATTTTCTATGCCTTCCTTGGTAGATCTTCACATTTGTTCCCAAACAATGAGCTTACCTTGAAGATTCCATGGTTGAAAGCTTTTCAAAGTGTAGAAACAACATCTTGACTCCAAATCGAAAGTGTATAAATATATTGAACTATAGAAAATGTGAAAGATTACACTTAAACAACACTAGAAATCTATCTAAACCCTTCCCAAAGTCCTAAATACAACAATGTAAAGTAAATCTAAGAAAAATACATGTTTTCCCCTATTCTCCCTCTCCACCCGCAGCAGAAACCCTAAAATAAAACATAATATCACTTTTTCTTCGACTGCTGGGTTGTAGGGCAAATCTGCGCTCACCGTCCAAAGTGCGTCCTAAGGCCATCTGAATGGCGTCCAGGCGCACCATCCAGACGGTGGCATAACCGTTAGGATGGTTATTTCACCGTTTAGACGGTCTTCAGACGTAAAATCTTGGCTCTGTATTTCTTCGAAAGGAAAAATACGACTCTGTGATAGCTTAGAACGGGAAAAATGGACTCTGGAATGGCTTTGAACGAGAAAAATCAACTTTGGAACTTCGACTTCCGTCGTAGCATCCGAACGGTAATTCGCCCGTTCAAACGGTCTAACCGTCTATAGGTTATTCGTCCGTCCAAACACACCGTCCGAACGGTAGACACCATCCGAACAGTCCATCTGGACGGACTCCTTCTCTTTAGGCCATTTTCACCATTTTATCACCAAAAACCTACAATACACATAGAAAACCACTTTAGTAAAACTGGAGGTCGCAAATGTAGTAAAACCAGAGAATTCGGTGTCGTTCTCTCCCAAGGGAATTCTACAAATATAGCAACAAAGCTCAACTGGCACCAACACTTATCTTGATGGATTGCAAATGAAAATTCTTTTCTTTTTCTAACATAAAAGAGACCAAAAATTTGTTGGTTTTGAGATGATGGTTATTCTATGATTAGTGCAATAACTTAATAATTGATGAAGGCAATAAAATCTAGGTTTATGTAATTAGGGAAAAGTTTGGACATGCTTGTTTCAATCTACCAATTCACAACAAGGGTTTCAAATGAGAAGTTTACAACTCAAATCAAGAATCGCACCTTGGATTCTTGATTAAAAAAATGTAGACTATAAAAATGTGGGTTTATGTTTGATTGAGCATAAAGATGAAATTTATGACTAGCACCCTAGAATCAAACCTTAGACATGTGCAATACTTATACCAAATATTGATTTGTACATAAATATTGCCAAGGGGTTATGAACCTAAGTTTTTCTAATGAATCTCATGCTAAATCAAATGAAACCATGGAATTCTAAGGATATGGCTTTAAAGTTCATACATCTCATTTTTAACCCTTTGAAGATCCTTGGTGGATCTTCACAACCACATCCAAGAGATGTTTAGCTACTAGAATCCATGTCAAAGAGCATAAATGAAGACAAATCTACCATTAAACTACGTAGAACTAGTGTTTAGTTGATAAAAAAGTGAGAGAAAATGGCTAGAAAGAGTAGAGAAATATTCACTTCATATATAAAACATTCATTTACAATGATCCAAAAGCAATAAATGACAATATTACAAAGCATTAAAGTAAATCTAACTAAAAACCTTACAAAATATCAAAAGTTCTACTTTAGAAGCTCCTCCTACTGTCCAGATCTGCAGATTTTTGACATCCTCCACTTTGTCCCGTATATACAGCTTTTATACTCTACAAAAAACTAGACTATGTACAGACCAATCGATCGGTGGTAGTGTCCGATTGAACGGCGAATGGCGATCGATCGCCTGATCGAATGCAAAACCGACCTCTCTGAAGTTTGCATTTGTGTCATCTGTTGAGGGAGTTCCGACGTCACCAATTGAACAACCGATCGATCGGGAAAGCTCCCTCTTTGAAGTTTGTTGCAGAGGGTCGAATAGAGATCTCAGATCGATCGGTGAGTTTGGTAATCGATCGGCTGATCGAATGTTCCATGGACCGTTCGATCAGACGATCGATCGGTCAATCAATCGGTCATCTTGATTTTTGCTCGTTTGCTTTGGTTTAAGCTCCAATTCCTGTAAAAAGTGCACAAAAAGGGTTTTAATGCATTTTAGGAGTTAAAATACTAAATTAACACTGAAATTCAACTAATCAACCACCAATTTAGGCCTAGAGATTACTATTTCTAAGAGTAATCAACACCTCTCAACTAAGCCTTTGATAGTCCCTATCAAAGTATGAGAAGAAAAACAAAAATATACACATGTATTAACCTTATTCAAGTCAAATCTCTATCCACCTAGGTTGTGAACCATCGCAAGGCAAAGGCATAAAGCATGGAAGAAATAAAACACATTGACGCGTACTACCAATGACATATGACCCTAATGGCTCATAACTCGTACAATTACATCCTTGAGGCTTCAATCCAAGTCTCACAAGGCATACACTCAATTTTGAACATGAACACTCATGGTCCCTTAATGGAAAGCTCTTTTAACAAGTAAATGTATAAATCATGCAAGTAAAGCAATTCCGAAACCAAAAATGAATAAATTGTAAGCGTATCGACTTGGCATAGCTTCATGAAGGAATATTCACAGCTTAAACATAATTTAGAAAATTGACATTAATGTCTTATACACAATTGAATTAAAGATTTATGTATCTTCGGATATCAATGTCATAAGGATGATGAATGAAAGAAGAGCCATGTAAGAGGATAGAAAGTGGAAAAAAGTTTCAACATATGCATGCGTATTACACATGATGATCAATGACATTCACTTCCGCACTTCCAATCTTTTGAATCACTTTTGCAATCTTCCTTCACCTCACTTCTTTTACATTTGATTTTTTTTTTTTTTAGATACACCTTTTCATCCCTTTCTTTCTATATATATATATATATATTCTTTACTCTTCAACTCCATACACTTTCAACTTTACAAATGTAAGAGCAATGCTTTAATTGGCATTGACAACTTTTAAACTTATGCACATGCATATGAATATCAAGAGGAAGAAAAATACACATAAAATGGCTCAATGGAATGAAATGGCCTATGCGTTTAGAAGCCGAAGAATACAACAAATCAAAACTTCAAAAGTGTATAAGGGGTCAATAAATCTATCTAACACTCGAACATGTAAACCAAAATCAAATATAATGAAGCTATTCAATGAATTAGGATCAACAAAAATAATCTTGAATGAACGTGATTCACTTTTCAAAGGCGATAAATAGCCTCTAAGGCTCACACGGTAAAAATCTCCACCTTATAAGGACATGCATGCATAAGAATGAAACATAAGGCATCACATAACATGTTAGTGTGCAACAATGTGAATTGTCTTTTATAAGGATTTTATGCCAAAAACTTGCAATGTATCATAATCTCTAAGGTGGGTTAATCATCAACTCAAATTTAATAAAAAACATGGTATGGTACTTGTCTGAAACAAACTTGACACCTCCATCACAAAAATCTAAAAAGAAATGATATCAATAATTAAGGACATAGTTAAGGTGTCAAGTTATAGAAAAGAGCGATACTAATACTATACAATACCTATTACCTCTATCGGAACAATACATGCGATATGGATATCAATCAAAAAGTATACTTGTAACTGAAATGCCAAAATATACCCGAGATAGACAAAAGAATACAAAAAATATATACAAAAAGGGGTATGCCACAACAGGAAATATCAGTATACAAACAGCTCAAAAATAAATACATCCACTATAATAAAAAAAGATTTAGATACATCACATGAAATGAAATGCTACGAAGTGCACAATGCATCTAATCTAACTGGAGATTAGAAAAGAAGTCCCTATCATCATCCGGAGGAGGCTGTCCAAGGTGCTGGATAATCTCCTGGAGTCGAGTGGACTGTGTTTGCTGTTGCTGCTGAATGTCAGTCAGCTGACCCTGAAGTATAGCAATGGTAGTGTCCTAGAGATCTAATCTAGCTATAACGTTGGCCTGCCACTACTGGCGCTCTGTCTGCTGAGTGGTCAGCTGCTCCTAGACGGCTGCCAAAGTTTGAAGTATCGTCCCATGAGCTAGCTCCTCCTGATCCTAAGCCTGAGCCTGGGGCTGTGCTGGCTGCTCTGTTTGATCCTGCCGTTGCTCCCCTGACTAGGTCTCGGCTAGTGTCTGAGAAGGCGGCTGTTGAGAATATGAGTGAGCTGAACCAGCTACCCCCCCTTCTTCGCCAACTGCCCTGCCGCCCTCTTCTTTGTCTTCCAGTTTATGTCGGTCGAGGAGGATAGCAGGACAACATTTGCAACGCTAACCCCAGCTGCCCTAAACCTCGCTGTTAGAAAGCAACCAAAAGGGATGCTGGACTGGGGAGTAGCAACCTGGGTCCCGGCCCACAGTGTCATATACATAAAGTCGGGCAAGTCAATAGTCCTGCCCATGCCAATAGCCCACATTAACTACCCCCGCATCTTACTATACTCCACTGTCCTCCCCAGTGGAAAGATCGAATAGCATGTCCATAGGAAAAACGGGTGGTATCTGGGGGCAAGATGCCTAATCCTGATCTGGGAAGCGGTCTAGGACTCTCCCGGTGCTAGAATCTCAGCGCACATCTGCTCATGAGATGGTGGGTGCTCCCCGTCATAAGAGAACTGAGGGTTAGCAACCCTCGATAAACCAAACTGCTCGGCAAAGGAATCCAGGATGATAACAACATCCCTACCCCGAACCCAAGAGTGAATAATATGCCGGTTGCCACCAATGGGATCTGATGAAATGCTGGCCATGAACTCTTCCACGAGGGTGGCTAAGTACTGGCCTATAAAGGAAGCTAACCCTAACCACTGGCGATCGGTCAATGGCTTGAGCTAACCATATGGCTCTCTATCGAACTGACTCACGATCCAACGCCTCTCCACTATCACCTTACGGGCGCTCCACACCAGTCTGAACTCTCGCTCCTGATCTCTCCCCCGGAAATGAGTAGTATCATACTCTCCCTCTCTCTCCCTCCTAGCATGCTCTCGCTGGAGCTACTGAAACTGAGCTAGAGTTTGAGAAGCCCTCGCCCCAGTTGTACCCTCAATACTCCTAGTCTAGACCATAGCCCTCTAACTAAGCTAAGTACAACTGGAAATGAAAGAATAGACAAAGATCGGCGGAAGAAATACCTCTCGAAGTGCAGAAAACCGTGAGAAGACGAAACAAAGTCCACCAAAATGAGCTGGCAGGGCCTCGCTGCTCCAATATATGCAAAGACTCTCAAAACTCTCAACTTCTCGCAAGCGAAAGTGAATGAATAGTAAACTTGTGGATTTATATAAGCAGCTCTCATCTCCGATCGATCAGCTCTTAAATCGATCAATCGCCTCGCAGACCGATCGATATGGAGCGCCAGCGATCGAACGGCCGATCAATCAATACCGCTTCCTTTCGATCAGTGCGGTAATAAATGTCATGCTAGATTGATCGCTAGTGCTTCATCGTTTGATCAGCCGATCGATCAGTTTGGCACACCGATCGATAGCAAAATAGCCTCTCTGAAGTTCTGCAAAAATTCTCAGGATTTTCCACAGCAACATATAAATGGTGCCCCCCCCCCCCCCCCCCCAAAAAAAAACTAGAATCATGCCATGACCTCAAGGCATGAGGAAAATGGACG
This sequence comes from Euryodendron excelsum, assembly GCA_033060915.1. Taxonomy (NCBI): domain Eukaryota; kingdom Viridiplantae; phylum Streptophyta; class Magnoliopsida; order Ericales; family Pentaphylacaceae; genus Euryodendron; species Euryodendron excelsum. The sequence goes on along the minus strand of CM065378.1, from coordinate 29,338,078 downwards.
ACAAAAAGAACAACGAGGTGGGTAGGACTCTTAGGAATACGAATGTACACAACCAACTACCAAAAAGATAAGAGAAAGAAACCTATAAAAAGGAAAACAAAAGAACTACTCCTAAACTATAAAACACGACTAGCTAATGTCACTCAAAAGACGGTGGATCAATGAGATCCACACAATCCAACTCCCTTTGGAACGACTCCAAATACAGCTTTAGCTGCTGACCATTCACCTTGAATGCCGAGCCATTCGTGAGATTTTGCACCTCGATGGCCCCATGGGGAAAAACTTCTTTCACAAGGTATGGCCCGGCCCACTTACTCTACAATTTGTCCAGAAATAAATGCAAGCGTGAATCATACAATAACACTTTTTGGCCAACTTTAAAAGTTTTTTGAATGATATTTTGGTCATGAAAGTGTTTCATCCGGGCCTTAGCTATTTTTGCATTTTCAAATGCATCATTGCGGAGTTCATCTAACTCATTAAGTTGGAGTTTGCGGTGGGTACCCGCAACATCAATATCCTCATTGCATTGGCGAATCGCCCAATATGCTTTATGCTCAATTTCGACGGGAAGATGACAGGCCTTCCCGTATACAAGTTTATAGGGTGATGCGCCAAGAATGGTTTTATAACCCGTGTGGTACACCCACAACCCATCAGTCAATCTAAGAGACTAATCTTTCCTATTTGGATTGACGGTTTTTTCAAGAATTCGCTTGATTTCCCGATTGGCCAACTCTACTTGCCCTTGCGTTTGAGGATGGTATGGTAATCCAACCTTATGGACCACTCCATACTTACGCATTAAAGACACAAAGGGCTTGTTACAAAAATGCGAGCCGCCATCAATTATCACGGCTCGAGGCATGCTATACCTACAAAATATGTTTTCTTTCAAAAATCTCAAGACCACTTGGTGGTCATTACTTCAGGTGGCAATTGCTTCCACCCACTTTAAGACATAATCTACAGCAACAAGAATGAATGGGTACCCACACGAGTTAGGAAACGGTCCTATGAAATCAATCCCCCAACAATCAAATATTCCTAAAATAATGATGGGGTGAAGAGGCATTATGTGCCTCTTCGAAAGTGTTCCTAACCGTTAGCACCGCAAGCAAGACAAAAGGTATGTACATCCTTGAACATGGTGGGCCAATAAAGCCCACATTGTAAAATTTTGGCCGTGGTTTTCTTAGAGGAGAAGTGTCCTCCACAAGCATGAGAGTGACAAAACTCTATTACTTGTCGAAATTTATAATTTGGGACACACCGGCGAATGATTTGGTCCAGACAATACTTAAACAAGTGAGAATCATCCCACGAATAATAGCGTACATTCTGGAAGAATTTATGCTTGTCAATGGATGACCATGTGAAAGGAACCTCACCAGTGACAAGAAAGTTCCCAATGTCCACAAACCAAGGGGTTGAAACTTGCTCAACAACACTCACATGCATGAGATGCTCATTCGGGAAGTGCTCCTTGATAAGGGTTGGGTTCATGGCTCACCCATTTAAGGGAAGCCGAGACAAGTGGTCCGCAACCACATTTTCAACCCCTTTTTTGTCACGCATTTCAATATGGAATTCTTGGAGCAAAAGTATCCATCGAATGAGGCGCAGTTTTGCATCGGGTTTTGTGAGGAGATACTTTAGGGCCGCATGGTCGGTGTAAATGATGACCAATGACCCAATCAAGTAAGACCTAAATTTGTCTAGTGCAAAAACCACCATAAGGAGTTCCTTCTCGGTTGGGGTATAGTTAATTTGAGCCTCATTGAGAGTTTTAGACGCATAATAAATGACATATTGCTTCTTATCAACTCTTTGTCCTAGGACAGCCCCCACAACATAATCGCTAGCATCACACATTAGCTCAAACGGGAGAGACCAATTGGGTGCTCGAATGATTGGAGCTGAGGTCAAAAGTCCCTTCAACTTGTCAAAAGCTTGTTGATAAGAAGATGTCCACTCAATGGGAACATCTTGGGACAAAAGATGACACATAGGCCTAGAGATTGCACTAAAACTCTCAATGAAATGCTGATAAAAACCGGCATGCCCAAGAAATGATCTAACCTCCTTCACACACGTAGGGGCGGGCTATTTTTGAATGAGTTTAATTTTTGCTTTATCTACTTCAAGCCCTTCGGCCGACACAATATGGCCTAAAACTATACCACTAGTAACCATAAAATGGCATTTCTCCCAATTGAGCACAAGGTTACTCTCCTCACATCTCATCAAAACTTTCTATAAATTACCAAGACAACCTTCATAAGTATCCCCATAGACGGAAAAATCATCCATGAAGACTTCAACAATTGCTCAACCATGTCGCTAAATATGCTCATCATGCACCTTTGAAATGTCGCTGATGCATTACAAAGCCCGAAGGGCATACGTTTATAAGCATATATGTCAAAGGGACAAGTGAATGTTGTCTTGGCTTGATCCTCAAGGGCTACGTCAATTTGATTGTACCCCGAATATCCATCTAAGAAACAATAGAAAGCCTTACCGGACACCTTTTCTAGGACTTGATCAAGGAAGGGTAAAGGGAAATGGTCCTTTCGGGTCACACTATTGAGGCGGAGATAATCAACGCACATTCGCCACCCGGTTTCCACACGGTTGGCACTAACTCATTATTGTCATTCCCTATCATCGTGACACTCGATTTCTTAGGCACCACTTGGGTCAGACTAACCCATTTCGGATCAGAGATGGGGTAAATGATACCCGCATCTAGCAATTTTAAAACCTCACCTTTAACCACTTCCTTCATATTGGGATTCAATCGCCTTTGCATTTGACGAATGGATTTAGCCTCCTCTTCTAAGAAAATACGGTGAGTGCACACGAGAGGACTAATCCCATAAAGGTCGGCAATGGTCCATCCTAGGGCTTTTCTATGTTTCCTAAGCAATGTTATCAACCCTTCCTCTTAGCTCCCGGATAAGCTAGAAGAAATCACTACCGGGTAAGACTCCCCATCCCCTAAAAATGCATACTTTAAATTGGAAGGCAAAGGCTTCCTCTCGGGAATGGGAGGCTTCTCCTCCGAAGGAATTAGTTTCTCGGCACTAGGGTGGAGGGGTTCAAAAGAAGGGGTCCATTGACCCACATGTAAACACTCCTCTCTCTCACCCTTTAAATAAGAAAATTCACTCAACGCCATGCCCTCACTATCAAGTGAAGCATGCGGTTCACCTCTCACTAATGCTCTCTCCAAGGGGTCCTCAAAAATCTCCTACTCAAAGTGATCTTGAACTATGCTCTTTATGATGTCTACCTTCCGGATATCGTCACATTCCCCTTTTTGTTTGGCAACCGAAAAGATGTTAAGCTCAAAGGTGGTGTTGCCAAAAGACAATTTCACTAACCCGTTCCTATAATGAATGATGGCATTGGAAGTAGCTAGGAAAGGGCGTCCCAAAATCATAAGAATTTGGTTGTGAGCTATACAACTCTCAACAGGTTGGGTATCTAGGACTATGAAATCGACCGGGAAGCAAAAGTTATCAACTTGGATGAAAACATCCTCGATGATACCTCTTGGAACCTTTATAGAACGATCCGCCAATTGCAAAGTAACCTGAGTAGGGCTCAACTCTCCTAGGCCAAGTTCCTTATACACTGAAAAGCGTAAAAAGTTGACACTAGACCCTAAGTCCAACAAGGCACGATTGATCTTGGTATTCCCAATGGTACAAGAAATGGTAGGACATCGAGGGTCCTTGAATTTCGGCACAGTTTTGCATTGCAAAATCACACTTTGATTTTCGTTCATCATAGCGGTTTTCTTGACATGCAACTTTCGCTTAAAAGTGCATAAGTCCTTTAAGAACTTAGCATAAGAAGGTATTTTCTTGATTGCGTCAAGGATAGGGATGTTGACCTTTACTTGCTTGAACACTTCATAAATTTTCGCATTTAGAAGTTCATTCTTTGGTTTGGTCAACCTTTGCGGGAAGGGAGCATGTTTTACTATGTCCCTTCTCTTATCCCTTTCACTCTCACTCAAAATCTCAATGGGGTTGGCTAAGGTTTCCCCCCTTCTCTCGGCTCTTTTTCCTCTTTCTCTTTTTCTCTCCCTTTCTCTTCTTTGTCAACACTCTTCCTAGAAGTCTCATCCCGAGGTGGGATAGTTTTGTCAATGGTCTTGTCACTTCTAAGGGTGGTTATGGCTTGCACTTGTTCATGACTTGGACTAGGGTCACTCTTACCCTCCGTTATGTACACTTGCCTAACCACCGGGTTAGGTTAAGGTTGAGCCGGGAATCTTCCCGGGATATTTTGGGTCAAAGCTTGTGTCAATGTAGACATTTGCTTTTGGATGTTCTCAAGTAACCTAAAGTGTTGGTCTAGCACCTTCTCTTATTTATCAACCCTTGAACTAACCCCCCTCATGTCATTGACAAGTTGGTAAACATTGTCCTCTATGGGCTTCCTATGAAGGGGTTGATATGGCCTTGGTTGATTTTGGAATTGGGTCACGGGTGCTTGTTGGTAAGGTGGAGGTGGATGTTGTGATTGGAGTGCTTGTGGGGGTAGTGGAGGTGCTTGGTATGATTGAGGGTTTTGATACCCTCCTTGGTAGTTGTGGGAGTTTGAAGTCCTCTCATTGTTCCTCCACCCAAAGTTGGGATGATCTCTCCATCCTAGGTTGTATGTGTTCAAATAGGGGTTGCCCCCTCCTCTTGAATATTAGCCAATTATGTTAACTTGGCCATGCAAAGCCTCCTTCACACCTAGAATGATTGGGCATGAAGAGGTGGCATGCTCCGAGATTTCACACACAAGACAACATACTTCTCTCATCTCCCCACTCTGTACCGATTGAACTTTTTTCACCTCAAGAGCCTCTAATTTTCTTGCTAAGATAGCCACCCTAGCATTGACATCATTAACTTCCTTGAGTTGATATCATCCCACCCTTTGTTGGATTGAGCGACCCTCGGGATTTTGGGTCCTGATAAGTGCCCAATCTCTAGCCTTATTTGCCAAGTTATCAAAATAATCATATGCCTCACGGGGTTGCTTATCAAAAAACGTCCCCGCACATATAGACTCGACAAATTGCTTGAGTTGGGGTGTCAAAGAAGAATAAAATGTGTTGATGACATGCCAATCGGCAAAACCGTGATGAGGGCAAGAATTTAAGAGGTCTTTGAACCTCTCCAAACATTGAAAGAAAGTTCCCCCCAACAAAAGAGAAAACTGAGAAATTTGCCTTCGTATGGCTTCGGTTCAATTTTTGAAAAAAAATTTGCTAAAAAATTCCCCTTTGAGAGTAGCCCAAGAGTGGATGGACATGGGTCGCAAGGAATTAAACCAAAGCTTAGCTTTATCCTTCAAACAAAACGGGAAGAGTTTCAACAAAAATACTTCCCTTGGACATGAGTTGTCCATTGCAATTGAACAAGCGTCCTTAAATTCCTTAAGAAAAATGTAGGGTTGTTCCGAATCCATCCCGTAGAATTGAGGCAACATTTGTATCATTCTCGACCTAATACTTAGAGTATTGTGATGGGGCAGGAAAACAATGCACGATGTTGGTGCTTGCCTTGGTGGGTTTATGTAGTCCCGTAGAGTTCGTATAGGGGGGGCCGCCACGTCGCCATGGTGGCTCCCTCTCTCAAACTCTTCATGACCTTCCGGGTTGAGTTGGACATTTGGATGCAAGGGTTGAATATTAGGTAAGCCGGGTTCATTGGGATTTTCCATTAGAATGAAACCTAAGTCGACCACTAATGGTAAACTAGGGGTTGGTGAAGATGTGCTTGTGATCTCAATACTCTCAATCCTCACAGGGCGATGATGTTCGTCCCTCGTGAAATATGACATGCAAGAATGAATGCACACATAAGGTTGGACCATTTGGGTTGTTCAGCACATCATACACAATTCCCTAGGTCGGACAACAGCTTTTTTCAATTCTAGGCCGAACAACGGCTTTTTCTCAATTCAATCTCGTACCTCCAATCTCCACATACAATAAGCGTACCATCAATTTGCAACTTGAACACACTAACCTAGCTCCACTAAATACTCCCGAAGAGGGAAAAGTTTCCTAACAAAAATACAATGCAATTATACTATAACAAACAAAGGAAACTATAGAAAAAATAAAAATTGAAAATAAGCCTAAAAAGCAAAAAACCTTAATGGAAATGAGAGTGTACTGTGGCCCATAGCCCGTAAATGCTTCCCTCGGGAGTGGTGATGAAATCCACCCTTTTTTTTTCTTCTCTTTTTTTTTTCAATTTTCTTCTGCAATCCTTAGCTTTCGACCGGTGTAGCTTTTGCCTATGAATTCCTCGGCAACAGCGCCAAAACTTGATACGCCTATAGATGTGCTTCACAATCGGAGTCACTCCGCAAGAATACAGAGGTTGCGAATATAGTAAAACCGGAGAATCCGATGTCATTCTCTCTCAAGGGAATTCTGCAAATATAGCAACAAAGCTCAACTAAAACGGGCACTTATCTTGATGGATTGCAAATGAAAATTCTTTTCTTTTTCTAACATAAAAGAGACCAAAAATTTGTTGGTTTTGAGATGATGGTTGTTCTATGATTAGTGCAATAACTTAATAATTGATGAAGGCAATAAAATCTAGGTTTATGTAATTAGGGAAAAGCTTGGACATACTTGTTTCAATCCACCAATTCACAACAAGGGTTTCAAATGAGAATTTTACAACTCAAATCAAGAATCGCACTTTAGATTCTTGATTCAGAAAATGTCGACTATAAAAATGTGGGTTTATGTTTGATTGAGCATAAAGATGAAATCTATGACTAGCACCCTAGAATCAAACCTTAGACATGTGCAATACCTATACCAAATATTGATTTGTGCATAAATATTGCCAAGGGGTTATGAACCTAAGTTTTTCTAATGAATCTCATGCTAAATCAAATGAAACCATGGAATTCTAAGGATATGGCTTTAAAGTTCATACATCTCATTTTTAACCCTTTGAAGATCTTTGGTGGATTTTCACAACCACATCCAATGGATGTTTAGCTACTAGAATCCATGTCAAAGAGCATAAATGAAGACAAATCTACCATTAAACTACGTAGAACTAGTGTTTAGTTGCTAAGAAAGTGAGAGAAAATGGCTAGAAAGAGTAGAGAAATATTCACTTCATATATAAAACATTCATTTACAATGATCCAAAAGCAATAAATGACAACATTACAAAGCATTAAAGTAAATCTAACTAAAAATCTTACAAAATATCAAAAGTTCTACTTTAGAAGCTCCTCATACTGTCCAAATCTGCAGATTTTCGACATCCTCCACTTTGTCCTGTATATACAGCTTTTATACTTTGCAGAAAAACAAACTCTGTACAGACCGATCGATCAGTGGTGGTGTCCGATCGAATGGCCGATCGAACGGCGAATGGCGATCGATCGCCCAATCGAACGTAAAACCGACCTCTCTGAAGTTTGTATTTGTGTCGTCTGTTGAGGGAGTTCCGACATCACCGATCAAACGGCCGATCGATCGAAAAAGCTCCCTCTTTGAAGTTTGCTGTAGAGGGTTGAACAGAGATCTCAGATCGATCGGTGAGTTTGGCGATCGATCGATCATCCTGATTTTTGCCCGTTTGCCTTGGTTTAAGCTCCAATTCCAGTAAAAAGTGCACAAAAAGGGTTTTAATGCATTTTAGGAGTTAAAATACTAAATTAACACTGAAATTCAACTAATCAACCACTAATTTAGACCTAGAGATTACTATTTCTAAGAGTAATCACATAACTTCATGAAACAATGTTCATAGATGCTCAATGATTCAAACAATTGACAAGTCAAAACTTTTACTCTAATGAAAATTATAATGAAGCATCTTTGGATCGATTAAGTGATTTGGAGGGCGAAGAGGTAAAGTAGCAATGATGAAAGGTAAGTACAAAACACATCACGTGTCAATGAGATGATGAAAATATATCATATCCAACTCCTCCCTTGTTATGTACCCAAAGATTCGAACAATAAACATTTTCAATTTTTACAACTCCTTCTCTTTGACATTGTTGCCACTTTGCATGATTCTCATAACTTCTTCTTCTTCTTTTTTTATCATATACCCACTTCTTTTTTTCTTTTCTCTTACTCTTCTTCTTCTCTTTTTCTATTTGATTTTTTTTTATATCTTCGTTTCCCCAACATAGTATAGAATAGGGTTATGAAGTACAAAAATTTTAATGATATCTTTTGAGGAAGAAGTTGGTGATAAATGAAATGATAAATGGGTTATATGGTGAAATAAAAAGGATAATGGCTATCAAGAAGAATATAGGCTTAGAATTACATAAAGATGCCAAATTATAATATTACATAGAGTAAAAGCGTCAATGTCAAGATCAGAACTCATCTTATGAACCAAATGCAAGCATAAAGAAGTTATTCAAGAGAAATGAGGGTGAAAGATCAATCCTTGAGTAAATGTAAACTCTCAAAAAGATGGTAAACGCTCTAAAGCTCAAAAGGTGATAATCTCCACTAAGTATGGATGAAAATGCAAAGTAGGTAACAAAAATATGTTGCAAAGCATAACTCATGTGAAAAGTGTATAACTTTCTACCAATGCATGAATCAAGCACTTTACATGGAGTCAATAGTAAGACAACGAGTCCATCTCAATCTAAGTTGGGTCTTAATGTCAAAAACAGTGTTATAGTGCATAAAAAATGAGGAGTCAACGCATTTATCGCAAAAGTTAGCAAAGCATACATAATAAGATATGTAATTAGATGCGTGAGAGAAATGAAGACTGATACCGATACTATACAATACCAAAATCCACATTAAAATGGTACAGGCGAGTAACATAAACCAAAATTTGAGAACACTTGTAGCTAAACAATCCAAAAATAAAAGATAGATAACAAGGGGATATAAAAATAAATGATATACAGTAAAGAAAGCTCAAACATAATCCACTATATCAAAACAATATACACTATGTCAAAACAATATACAAAACATGATGCAATGATATGCTATGTGTGTACAAAAGGCATCACAATCCTAGACTCTAATCAATCATCTCCATCATCATCTGGAGGCAGTGCAACAGCTGACCTAAGGGCCCGGACCTCAACGAATAACTCCTCTATGATCCTGGTCTGGCCTCGGGTCTGACCTTGGAGCGCGGTAATTTGTTCGGATCTGGCCCTGGAGTGCGGTACTCTGCTCAGACTGGGCTTGGATCTAGCCCTCAAGTGTAGTAAAATGAGCTGCGCAGGTAGCCTCTAGCCTAGCAATGTCGACAGACTGCTATGCTGATCCCGCAGCTAACATATCTAAGGTCTGCCGCATCTGCTCAAGCGTCTGTAATGCTGGATCGGTCATCGGGGGTGGCTAAAAGTGTTGCCGCTGCTACTGATACTGATGAATATCAGGTTGTACTGGTCCGGGTCAGCAAGGTCCGGCTCAACAAGGCCTGGCTGCTCCTACTGCAGCTGTGGTTGTGGCTGTGGCTGTGGCTGGAACTGCTCCTACTGCTATTGTAGTCTGCGAGATCTCAATCCCTGCTGAATGGTGGATCTACCAATGGCCTCCCTCAACTGCAGGAGACGAGGAAATCCAACAGCAGGGGCCCCGAATGCAGTCTCGATAACCGCGTCAAAAGAACCGTGAAGGGGATGGATCCCTGAGCACGCGGGTGAAAGCACTCCTCCGCGAGGGCCCTAAACTGAAATAACGGGAGATTTATGGTCCTACCCGTTCCAATAGCCCACAAAAGACTCACCCTACCCCTCTTAACCTCAGAATGTCTAGCAATGGGGTAAACAGACTGACAGCAAAAAATATACAAGGGGGCGTAAATCGGGAGCAATGAGCTAACCACCAGCTGTCGACGCATACCCCAATCAGTGCCTGGGAGGCAAACCTCGTCGGAAATGACCCTTAAATCATCCGGGTCTCCCCTGGATGGGAAACCATACTGAGGGTCTGCCACCCTAGGCAGTCCATACAACTCAGCAAAAGTGTCGGGGATGATCCCAATGTCAAACCCCCTAACCCAGGACATAATCTGCTCGTGTCCTGGAGTAATACAACAAGCTGACACATTCGCCATAAACTCGGTAAGCAAAGTAAATATGGCCTCCCCTGTGAAGGTAGTGAGAGGGACCCAACCCCGGCCCACAAAGGCCTGGGCCCACAAAAACCTGGGGTCCCTAAACTGCTCTAAGTCCATTTGACGCTCAAGCACAACACCCCTCTTAATCCAAGTCTAGGAGAATGCCTCGAAAGCATCCTCCGACACAAAGCGAGTAATGTCATAAGCTGGGGATGGGCCAGCCTTAGCTGGGCCAGCCGAAAGGGCATCTAGGGCCCCTCTGCCTGCCATAAATATCTAAACACCCTAAAAAGTCTCCTAGGTAAAGAATAAAATATATGAGGAAAGGTACAGGAATACCTAGGGAAGCGTGAAACAAAGGGTGGAGGAGTCAAGGGCGCGTGCTCGGGCTCCGGCAGGGCTCCGCTGTCATCTAGAAGCTCTTAAAACTCTCAAAAACTCCCCATATAGCATCTTTAGTGAGTCTGAACTCAATACGGACGCTCCTTATTTATAGGGGTGGCCAAGCGTTCGACACGCGTCCAGAGTGCGTCCGGACGCACCGTCTGAACGGTCAATAAGCGTCTGAACGGTCAAAAGGGCGTCCAAACGGTCAAAAATGCGTCCAAACGGTGCATTCGATGCGCGTCTGGAAACCGTCCGAATGGGAAATGATTGCGCCACGGAACCGTTCGAATTCACCTTCTGAACGGTAAAGTATGCGTTCGGACTCACCGTCCGAATGGTAATTCCTAAAAAATTCAAAAACACTTAGGAAAACCCAGAAAACTTAAAATATTATACAAAAACTAACTTAAAAATCAAAAACTGCACATGAACAAAAGAAAACAAACCAAAATATACAAATTTACACAAAAACGAGCTCACAACAGGCTCGCCCCACCCCCCACTTAAGAGGTTGCATTATCCTCAAAGTAACAACAACATGAAAGAGACCGGGACAACAACCACGGGAGGGCGGGAGCTCATAGAGGACAACCATCAAGTCTAGATGGGTGGATCAATGAGATCCACACAATCTACCTCGCCTCAGAAAGGCTCGAAGTAGGGCTTTAACCTTTGCCCATTGACCTTGAATGGTGTGCCATTCTTGAGATTTTACACCTCAATAGCACTATAGGGAAAGATTTCCCTAATTTGGTAGGGGCCAGACCATTTACTCCTCAACCTTTTCGGAAAGAGATGCAACCGGGAATTGTAGAGAAGAACTTTTTGACCAACATGAAAAGATTTACGATGAATGTGTTGGTCATGACGGACTTTCATTTTAGCCTTTGAAATTTTTGCATTTTCATACGCATCATTTCGTATTTCATCTAGCTCATTCAATTGTAGGTTCCGGTGGTAGCCGGTTTCACTTAACCCCTCATTATATTGCCGAATAGCCCAATATGCCTTATGTTCAACCTCAATCGGGAGGTGACATGCTTTTCCATACACAAGACAGTACGAGGAGCCACCTAGAATGGTTTTGTAAGCCATTCGATAGACCCACAATGCATCAATTAAGCGCAAAGAACAATCCTTTCGAGACCGATTAACCGTCTTTTCTAAGATTGTCTTGATTTCATAGTTAGCTAATTCGATTTGACCTTATGTTTGGGGATGGTATGGCAAACTGACCTTGTGAATAATGTCGTACTCTCTCATGAGTATCCCTGATGGTTTATTACAAAATGGGAGCCACCATCACTTATGATGGCCCGAGGCATACTAAACCGGGAAAAAACTATATTCTTTGAAAAATTTGACCACAACTTGGTGGTCATTGGTTCGTGTCGGTATTGCCTCTACCCATTTGGAAATATAATCAATGGCCACTAAGATGTAAAGATACCCAAAAGAACTAGGAAATTGACCCATGAAGTCTATGCCCTAACAATCAAAAACCTCCAAAACAAGGATAGGGTTAAGGGGCATCATGTGTTTCCTAGAAAGGCTCCCTAGCCTTTGACATCTATCACACGCCACACAAAATGAATGCACATCTTTAAACATAGTTGGCCAATAGAGTCCACTTTGCAAAATTTTGACCACAGTTTTCTTCGACGAGAAATGGCCCCCACATGTATGAGAATGACAAAATTTCATTACACTTTCAAATTCCTCATCTGGCACACATCGTCGTACAACTTGATCCAAGTAATATTTGAACAAATAAGGCTCATCCCAAAAAAATTGTCTCACTAGCCTAAAGAATCACCTCTTGTCCAATGTGGACCAATGAGGAGGAATGGCTTTTGTGGCCAAATAGTTGGCCACATAGGCGTACCATGGAGTTAAGGCTTGATTCAAGGCGTTGCAAGACATGAGTTGCTCATCGGGGAAGGTCTCACAAATAAGAGAGTCATCTTTGGTAGGGTGCTCAAAAGGGAGGCAGGACCAATGATCCGCGACAACGTTTTCCACCCCCTTTTATCCCTAATTTCAAGATCAAACTCTTGAATAAGGAGAATCCACCTAATTAATCGAGACTTTGCGTCTTGTTTGGACAAGAGGTATCTAAGTGCAGCATGGTCGGTGAAAACTATCACATGAGACCCCACTAAATAAGAGCGAAACTTGTCCAAAGGAAATACAATAGCCAATAGTTCTTTCTCAACGGTGGTATAATTTATTTGCGCCTCATTCAAAGTTTTGCTCGCATAATAGAGCACATGAGATTTCTTCTCATTTCGTTGGCCTAACACGACCCCCACAGCAAAGTCACTAGCATCACACATTAATTCAAAAGGTAGGCTCCAATCTGGAGGCCGGATTATGGGAGTCGTAGTCAAATGATTTTTCAACTTATCAAAAGCTAGCTGACAAGACAGAGTCCACTCAAATAGAGCGTCATTCGCCAAGAGGGCACATAAAGGCCTAGAAATGGAACTAAATGCTTGAATGAAGCGCCTATAAAAACCGGTATGCCCAAGAAAAGATCTCACATCTCTCACGTTCCTAGGGGCGGGTAGCTTTTAAATAAGCTCGACCTTGGCGGGATCTACCTCAATGCCCCTCTCGAAGATGATGTAGCCTAGAACTATACCATGTGTCACCATGAAGTGACACTTCTCCCAATTCAACACAAGGTTGCTCTCCTCACAACGTTTTAGTACCAACTCTAAGTTTGGAAGACATTGAGCAAAGTCGTCTCCATATATGAAAAAATCATCCATAAAAACCTCTAAAATTCGCTCCACCATATCACTAAAAATACTTATTATGCATCTCTGAAAAGTGGCGAGAGCATTGCATAACCCAAAGGGCATTCGCTTGTAAGCAAATGTGCCAAAGGGGTATGTAAATGTGGTTTTATCTTGGTCTTCCATGGCGATTTCTAATTGATTATATCCGAAATAACCATCAAGGAACAATAGTAAACCCGTCCCGCTACCAGCTCCAAGACTTGGTCAAGGAAGGGAAGGGGAAAATGATCCTTGGTAGTTACGGCATTAAGGCGACGGTAGTCAATACACACACGCCACCCAGTTTGGATTTAGGTGGGTATCAATTCGTTATTCTCATTTTCAACTACCATCACCCCGGACTTTTTGGGGACAACTTGGGTGGGACTCACCCATTTAGAGTCGGCAATTGAGTATATAATACCCGTATCAAGAAGTTTTTGCACCTCACCCCTCACAACTTCTTTCATAATTGGGTTCAATTGGCATTGCATTTGACGCACCGGCTTAGCCCCTTCCTCAAAATATATGCGATGAGTGCATACAAGAAGGCTAATGCCGTGCAAATATGCGATTGTCCAACCTATGGCTTTCCGGTGCTTCTTAAGCACCTCCAACAAGCTCCTTTCTTGAGCCTCCGTGAGTGATGAAGATATCACTACGGGATACGATTCACTTTTACCCAAAAATACATATTTAAGGGTAGAAGGCAAAGGCTTCCTATCGGGCGTAAAAGCCTCCAGTTTGGATGGTTGGGGCTTGGTAGGGTTAGGGGTCACAGGTTCAAAAGTGGGGGTCCATTGACCCACTGCCATGATAGGACACACCTCTAGACCACTACCCTCATTAAAAAAATCCCCCTCTTCCTCATATCCCAAGCAATCTAGACCCTCACTAAATGTCAACATTCTCTCCAAAGGGTCTTCTACCATTTGCCTGTCGAAGTGCTCTTGCACTATCGAGTCAATAAGATTCACCTCCCGGACGTCCTCTAAATCCCCCAGTTGTTTGCCCACGTTAAACATGTTAAGTTCAACGGACATGTTTCCAAAAGACAACTTCAAAAGACCCCCTCGCACATGGATAATGGCATCACATGTGGCTAGAAAGGGTCAGCCCAAAATGATGGGAATATGATTCCGGGCATAGGGATCTACACCCAGGTGGGTATCTAAGACCACAAAATCGACCGGGTAATAAAACTTATCAACTTTCACTAAGACATCCTCAACTATTCCCCTAGGGGCTTTGATCGATCGGTCCGCCAACTGGAGTGTAATCCTCGTAGGTTTCAATTCACCTAGCCCCAATTGCTCGTACACCGAGTACGACAATAGATTCACACTCGACCCCAAGTCTAGAAGGCACCCCTCTATCCTATGTTCTCCTATGACACAAGTCACGGTAGGACAACCAGGATCTTTGTACTTTGGTGGGGTTTTGACTTGGACTACGAAATGGATGTCCTTAGCAAGAAAGGCATTCTCCCTCACATTTAATCTCCTCTTAACAGTACATAAATTCTTAAGGAATTTAGCATAAAAGGGGGTACTTGTTTAATGGCTTCAAGGAGAGGTAGATTTATTTTGACTTGCTTAAAAGTCTCAAAAATCTCTGAACTTAATTGATTCTTGGGTTTAACTAACCGGTGAAGAAATGGAGCGTGAGCCAAGATCTCACATTCCTCTCTCAAAACTTCCGCACCATTTGGCATGGACCCACTCGGCTCTTTCTTCTCATAATTCCCTACCTCTTTCTTTTCTCTCTCATTTTTTTCTTTCTCACTCCCCTCCTCCTTCTCACTTGGCACTCTTTTAGCCTCTTTTTCTTTTCTAGGCTCTTCCTCATTAACGCCCGACCCTTCATCTACCTTAGACACTTTTACCCTACCCTTAGGGTCCCTAGGAAGGATGGTCTTGTCAATGGCTTTACCACTCCTTAAAGTGGTAATGGCCGAAACATTCTCGTGGCTTGTTGATGGTTGGGACAAGGTTTTGGTGGAATGCACTTTCCTAGAAGGATTGGGTTGAGGTTATGTAGGCAACTTACCCTTCTCAGTAAGGGTCAAAGCTTGAGTAAGAAGAGTCAATTGACTCTTGATGTCATGTATAGTTTTGTCAACCCGTGAGTTTACCCCCCCTTGGGTTTGGATGAATTATTGGAAAGTATCCTCCAACGGCTTTCGATGTGGAGGGTGGTATGAGTTGGGTTGAGCTTGAGGTGGAGGTTGGAATGGTTTGGGTTGGGTTGGAAATGATTTGACCGGTGGAGGTTGGTAATGTTGTGGGTGTGATAGTGGAGGAGGTCCTTGATAAGATTAAGGGATGTTATACCCTCCTTGATAAGCTTGGGGATTTGAAGTTCTCTCATTACGCTATCCAAAGTTGGGATGATCCCTCCATCCCGGGTTGTAAGTATTGGAGTAGGGGTTTCCCCCACCTCGATTGTATTGCCCATTAGCATTGGCTTGGCCATGCAAGGCTTCCTTAATCCCCGGGATAACCGGACATGACGCGGTGTCATGCTCTTTGGTCTCACAAACCGCACAACACATTCCCTTAGGCTCTTCACTCCCCACCAAACTTACATTCTTAAACTCTAGAGCCTCTAATTTTCTTGCCATTGTGGCAAGCCTAGCATTCATATCATCAATTTCTTTCAATTGATATTTCGCCCTTTGTTGGTCTACTTTCGGGATTTTGGGTCCCGGTGGTTGCCCAATCGCGAGCCAAATTAGCTAGGTAATCAAAGTATGAATAAGTTTCGTAAGGTTGCTTATCCATAAATGTTCTCGCGCACATAGTCTCAACTAATTGTTTGAGTTGGGGCATTAAAGAAGAGTAAAAGATGTTGATAATATGCCATTCAACAAAGCCATGGTGTGGGCAAGAAACTAAAAGCTCTTTAAACCGCTCCCAACACTAAAAAAATGATTCTCCCAACATTGGAGAAAATTGTGAGATTTGGCATCTAAAAGCCTCCGTTCTATTTTCTGGAAAAAAAATTTTCAAAAACTCTCCTTGAAGAGTTTGCCAAGAGTGGATAGAGAGTGGTCTTAAAGAATTGAACCACGTCTTGGCGGTATCCTTTAAACAAAATGGAAAGAGTTTAAGAAAAAAGATTTCTTGTGGACACAAGTTGTCCATCACCAAGGAGCATGCATCCTCAAATTCCTTGATGAAGGCGTAAGGCCTTTCCGAATCAACTCTATGGAATTGAGGAAGCATTTATATCATGCCAGGCCTTATGTTCAAGGTGGCATAGTGGGGTGGAATAATAAGACAAGAACCCGGTGCTTGCCGCGGTGGGTTCAAGAAATCTCTCATTCGGAATTGAGGAGCCCCCATGTCCCCATGGTTGCTCACATTTTCCATGCTCTCACCCCCTAAACCATAGGCCGGATGTAAAGGAGGTTGTTGTGGCAATCCACCCATTGGTGGGTTTGGCAAAACATTTGGATTGGGTGGAGCAACATTAGGTAGCCTACTTTCATTATTTATGTCATCCATAGGAGTTACACCTAGGTCTACAACTAATGAAATTCCAAGAGAAGGTATGTTAGCCGGTGATGGTGAGTCGACTCGTAAAAGGAGTCTATTGTCAATTCGTGCCCAATGGGACATGCAAATGAAATGCACAAATAGTATGCCTCAATCTTAGTCAACACATCATACACAAACAATATATATATGCCGGACAACGGCTTTTTCTCTTGACCGGACAACAGCTTTTCAACTCCAATCTCCCACTCCACATGCTAAATTACCACCAATTAGCAAATAAAGCGCACACTAACCTAACTCCTCTAATGCTCCTAACAATATGCAATGCTACTAGTTAATTAAACAAAAGAAACTATTGAAAAGAAAGAAATAAAAATCCTAACATGGTATCCACATTAAGTTTGAAGAAATTACCTAGGCCCGAAGCCGTAGATGCTTCCCTTGTAGGTGGGTGATCAATTCCCACCTTGTTTTTACGATTTGCAATTTTTTTTTTTGTTTTCACACTTTGCTCTTTCTTTCGAGTCCCCGGCAACGGTGCCAAAACTTGACTTGCTCTCTCCAAGCTCACCGTGATGAAGGTGCTTGTAGTTTAAGTGGGGGTACTCCCACTATCGTGTTCTCTCATGAGACTTGTGCCAATCTAGCAATAGAAACGAGTAAGGTTTAGAAACCTATGCAAATTGAAATCGCAAACCAAGAGTGGAATCGATACCTATAGTAACTAAAATTTGACCAAAAATATTTTGGTGTTTGAGGATTTGGTTTACTAACAACTAGGCAAATAATTAAAATGAAGTTGAAAACTACAACTTGATTCTAGCTAAAGCTAGTTGATCAATATGAAAATTCTACTGCAATAACCGCAATTATGACTAAATTAACTCTTGATTTAACCGAAATTCCAAATGAGCACAAGTAAGAATTTAACTTGATTAAAAAGGGGGTTTGGGTTCAAATGTTCCAATCTACCAATTCTAGCACGGAATTTGAAAGGGGGAGTTTGGGTTAACTCAAATCAAGAACCGTCCAAAGGCCCTTGATTCGGAAAATTTAGCTTTTAAAATTTATGGATCTCTAATTATTTTGGAATTAAGTTTTATCACCATTAATGGGTTCCTTAGAAATAAATCATATGTTCCTAACTATGATTATAGATCTAAGATTTCTACAACAATTAATTCCAATATAATTAGAGAAAATGATGCAAAAGAGATATTCAACAAGATTAAAGACTCCCCTTTCATTTTCTATGTCTTCCTTGGTAGATCTTCACATCTACTCCCAAACAATGAGCTTATCTTGAAGATTCCATGGTTGAAAGCTTTCCAAAGTGTAGAAACAACATCTTGACTTCAAATCAAAAGTGTATAAATATATTGAACTATAGAAAATGTGACAGATTACACTTAAACAACACTAGAAATCTATCTAAACCCTTCCCAAAGTCCTAAATACAACAATGGAAAGTAAATCTAAGCAAAATACATGTTTTTCCCCTATTCTCCCTCTCTACCTGTGGCAGAAACCCTAAAATAAAACATAATATCACTTTTTCTTCGACTGCTGGGTTGTAGGGCAAATCTGCGCTCACCGTCCAAAGTGCGTCCTAAGGTCGTCTGAATGGCGTCCAGACGCGTCCAGACGGTGGCATAACCGTTCAGACAGTTATTTCACCATTTGGACGGTCTTCAAACGTAGAATCTCGGCTCTATATTTCTTCAAAAGGAACAAGACGACTCTGTGATAGCTTAGAACGGGAAAAATGGACTTTGGAACAACTTTGAATGGGAAAAATCGACTCTGGAACTCCGATCTCCGTCGTAGCATCCGAATGGTAATTCGCCCGTCCGAACGGTCCATCCAAATGGTCTAACCGTCTAAACGGTTATTTGTCCGTTCGAACACACCGTCCGAACGATCCGTCCGGACGGACTCCTTCTTTTTAGGCCATTTTCACCATTTTATCCCCAAAAACCTACAATACACATAGAAAACCACTTTAAATCAATTTATTGCTAAAAACCTATTCTAATACCCATATAGAAGCTAACAAACACTTAATTAGGGGACAAAGATTACACTTTTAGAGTGGAATCAGTGAGAATTGAAGATTCAGATAGCTTGGATCAAAGTTAGGATCGATGTTGGCTCAATCCAAAGTTGGATCGATCCAACTTTATTTGGATCGATCCAACTTGATGTGATCAGTCCGAATCACAATCCTATTAGGGTTAAATGTTTGGATCTTTTAGACTTTGAAGCCAAGCATGAATCTTATGAGAGAAAGATTGATTTGAACTACTGGTGGGTTGTCAAGTATATAGACGCACATCCATAGTTTGATATTAATAGAGATTGATATAGAGATATATAGATTGAATATTCAGATCACTCTAAGAGAAAGTTCTTCATTGTTGATCAATTCATTCTCTGAAGGAGTCTAGTATTAAATCCTTTCTTTCTTAATTGAAGAAGGATAAACATCTCCGTTGTGGATTCGTTGGTGGAGTTCCCTTAAGATGATTGTAGGCACTAAGATTATCGTAAAACCTCAGGAACAATGGGATAACCATGAACTAGAAAAGTTCATGTGGAACAATAAGGCTTTAAACTCTATCTTTAACGGTGTCATAGTTGGGGAATTTAGTTATATATCTATGTGTAGAACCGCTGAAGAAGTATGGGATGCCCTTGAAATTACAAATAAAAAGTCTCATAATGTCTTAGCATGCACATCATATGCACATAAGCACATAAGTACATCTTCACATGATGATATTGATGACCTTAGTGATTCTCATGAATCAAATCAAAGTGACTCTAATAGTGATGATGAGAACATTTATCAGAAGTATAAACAATTGTTTAAAGTGTGTCATAAGCAAAAAAGACTAATAAGAGCTTGTATGAAGAAAGGAACACTCTAAAACAAAAAACTGATGAATATATTGTTCTCATTAATGAATTGAAGTATAATAAGGTAGCTTTGTTGGAAGATGTCTCTATGTTAGAAAAGAAATTATATTCTTCTATTAAGACTAATAAGAATCTAGAAAGGAAAACATCTAAGCTTGAGTCTGATCTTGTTAAATCTAATAATACTCTCAAGAAGATGACTGCAAGTTCCAAGAAGATTGGTAAAATTTGGAACGTTAAAAGAAACTCTCTTGGTATGACTGGAATTGGATATACAAAGAAAGCTTTTTCATCTTCCGAACCAGCACGTAAGCCAAATATGGTTTAGACTCAAGGTAAGTCCCTTATATCTCCTAAAGGCCCCACTATTAAGTTTGTTCCCACGTGCCACCATTGTGATATCAAGGGTAGTACTAGGCCTTATTGTTCTAGGTTGAAGACCAAACACATGTCTCGTAAAACCAACACCATATAAGCACCTGTGAAGCATAATGTTGAGATCAAACCTACTAGCTTTCTTCCTATATGTCATTATTATAGTGTTAAAGGTCACATTAAGCCACATTGCCACAAACTGTGGAGGCCTTCTAGGACACATGGTTATGATCAATCTAAGAAACAAAATGGGAGGATTGAAAATCACATTCGTGCCCTTGGGAATAAGTCTAGAGTCTTGAATGATAAATTGAATAGACTTAGGCAATAATCAATGCAAAGGCAGGTTCCCAATAGATTCTTATGAATTTGCAAATTTGAAGATTTCATGGCATTCATGTTAAATATCATATGATGATAACAATGCAAAGTATTTTGTTAGAAAGAACTAGTGTGCGTCCCTAGAGATATGCAGATTGAATATTCAAATCACTCTCAGGGAAAGTTCTTTATTGTTGGTCAATTCATTCTCCGAAGGAGCCTAGCACTAAATCCTTTCTTTCTTAATTGAAGAAGGGTAAACATCTCCGTTGTGGATTCATTGATGGACGCAATACAGTTCGCGGTGGATTCCAGAGGTATTGTCGATCTCAATATTAATTGCTAAAGAACCGTGTCATGAGTAGGTCGATACGTGATCATTGTGATTCAATCAATACCATGAGAGCACACTGGGAAGATCGAGGATTCAATACCTAGAGGCGCAGTGAGGCATAGGGTTGGGTTGTAAGTGTGAACTTGTCTTCAGTTCTTGGATAGTGCGTTGCTTGGCTGGACTCGGTCCCGTGATTTTTCTCCGTATTGGGTTTCCACGCTAAAATCTCATATCTTTGTGTGATTGCTTTTATTATTCTTGCATAAGATTTATGATATATGCATAAGTTCTAGATTAATATTAGATTATTAAAATTGGCCATTCGTACCCTTATTAAGGTTAAAGTAAATCCGTGTATTGTGGAATCGGGTTTTCTTCACTATCTTATGCCAATCCTTCCCCTTTCCCTCTTCATATCGCCTTGCCAGTTCCAGAGCGCATCCCCTCATGTCTAACTCATTGATTGTGGTAAGGCTTTGAATGCTCTCTGGAAGTGATGCCATCTTTGGGCATTAACGAATATCCAATGATTCCAGAGATGTGAGGTTCCCCATCCCGTCAAGTAATGATGCCAGCCCTCAGTTGTCGGATAGGATTAGACATTCAAGCAAAGCAAGTTGAGGTGCTTAATGTTCTCTGGCAGACCCACCGGCTTTGGGCACCAACCAATCTCCAAATTCTCTCCAAGCTTTCAGAAAGGGAACTGAACTTGTCGCGGGAACTTATTTCCAAATCTCGAAGAGATTGAAGGCCTCATAGCCCTTACTCTGGCAAAGATTCAAGCTTAGGACAGTCACTGATATCCAATGACTTCAATGCGACAAGGCTTATAAGGTCTTTGGGCAGCATTTTAAGCTTCTTAAAACATCAAATATCTAGTGATTTAAGATGAGCAAGGTTTCCCAACACCTCTTCTGGAAAAAAAAAAAAAAAAAAAGTTGCCTCTTCGTTGACACCAATAAAAAGCTCAGTGAGGCCACTAAGATTTGAGATTGACTGTAGTACCACATTGGTGCATTTCTAGACTCTAACTTCTTCGGTGACAAAAGACACGGGAAGCTCAATTTAGGACAATCACTAATACTCATCTCGCCAAAAAGAGGGAGCAACTCTCTTTCTTCCTCCTGCATCGGGAAGCTCAATTTAGGACAATCACTAATACTCATCTCGCCAAGAAGAGGGAGCAACTCTCTTTCTTTCTCCTGCATCGACAAACCTTTCAAATTTAGCAACCTATCAATAGTGAGTTTTTGCAAATATGGGAATCATCTCATAGCTGGGCCTCCTCCACTAGGGAAGTAGCCACTATCAACATATTCAACTTTGTCCATTCGCTTAATTTCAAGGCGTTGCAACATAGGTAGTTGTCCTAATAGTGGAAATTGTGAGCAGTTTCTGTAATCAATGAGCTCAATTTCTAACACATTTTGAAGGGTAATTGAATCCCTCATCATCCAGAGTAGGAAGTAGGTGCCTTTGTACTTGTGTATGAGAAACATCTTGAGGTTTGGATGAGGTTTAAGGGCTTCAAGTAGTTGTTCAACATTTTCTTGTGATTTGTGGTCAGCATTATCTTCCCAATGTAGTTCCAACCAGCAGAGGTTTTGCTTTCCCACCAAATCGGGTTCATTGGCATCCGTCAGATTTTTCACTCTCTCAAGGTGCTTGATCCGCAGATCTCCTCGAAGGTTTAAGCATTGCAATTCGAATAGCTCACAACCTATAGTCTTACCCACAACAAATAAACTTAATGTCTTCAGGCAAGTTTGCTGCCCAATTTGAGGGGGCATTTCTTCAATCAACTCACAGGCTACAAATTAATGTCTTCAAGTAAAGATGTTGGAGACTTGTCAGGTTCTTCATGTTCTTGGGCAATCTCTGAAGGCTTCTGCAGTAGTCCAGAATTAATGTCTGCAAATTAATCAGGCTACAAATTGAGTCAGGAAGTTGCTTGATATCTGTACTATAGAGATCCAAATACCTTAGATGTTTTAACCTGCCAATTGGTGAAGATGGCTTCGTTCTCATTGGACTCCACCCTACATCCAAAACTCGCACAAAACCAAACTTTTTGGAATCACGCCAAAACTCAAATGTTGCCTCACCAACCAATTTGACATGCCGACCTTTTTTGTTGGATATATCACTGGAACTAGCAACCTCTTTGATCTGCCATTCATCCTCTATAACAGAATGGGCAAGATCATGCATCTTGAATCATGTAAAGAAACCATCGTCATCTTCCTCCACATCTTGGAAAAGAGATCTCCAATATAATTCCTTGCATATGCGATCACCAACATCTTCCAACTCCAGTTTTCTATTGCATGAAATAAAGCCATTGGCCGTCCAAGGCTGAATTAAATTTTCCTTCTTTATTTTAGATTTGGAAAAACAGCACAATAAGCAAAACATCATCTCATTTCCAGTGTAAGATTATAATAACTTAATCTCAATGTGGGCAAGATGGAATCTGCATCGTGCTAGGGTAAGTCCCAAATTTCACTTTCTTTAATAGAAAGCCACTCATCTTTCCTACGTTTGAAGTGCATTAGCCCTCCAAGAATTTTTGCAGCTAAAGGCACACCCCCACACTTCATCACTAACTCATTCCCAATGGCCACAAGGTCTACATGTTCTTCATTTTCATGTCCAAATGCACGTTGCCTAAACAAGAACCAACAATCATTTTTAGATAAAAATGACAAGTGATGTGGTGGGAGAGTTGCTATAATTGATGCAACCTTTTCTACACGAGTGTGACAATAACTGAAGCGCCTTTTGATCCATATTTTAATACAAATTTCAATGTATCACATTTGAGAAAACACCATGCCTTAACTAATATGGATTACCAACCTTAAGATGACCTAGAGGGGGTGTGTTTACTCATTTTTTAACCCTGTGTTAGCAATGATAAATTAAAAGCAAACCATAAACTGAAAGTAAGCATACAACCATCAACACAATATTTTTAGTGTGGAAACCCTTGCTAGTCTATTTCCAACCAAACACTATATGAGGAACAAAATAGAAGAATGCCTTATAACCCTTTCACGCTGTTAAATTCACAACTATGATTGAAACCTGCAACTCGCACACAATCTGAATCTACGAACTCATTTCAGTACTTGGTTCTGTACCGAGTTCACGATGAAGCTCTCAACTCTAGCAACTTGAATCACCACAAGCCACTATTTTCTCTTCAATAGAATGGAAGCAAATATGGTGATGAGTCTCCTCAGAACATGCAAGCTCTTTTTGAGTGAAGAAGGAGAAGTAGAAGACTCTAAAGGTCCCTCTCTCTTTTTCAAAGATACAATCCTCAAGGAAGGAATGTGTCACCCTTTTTGAGATTGAAAGAAGGTTTTTTATAAATCTAGGCGCATGCTTGTAAAGGAGGTGCTTGGAGTGTGGGAAAGCAACCCCTACAAGTTCCTAGTCAGCTTTTGGCTAATTAGTGTGTAACTTAAGTTCCAATAAAGCGGATCTAGGCAAAATTGACATACCATGCTAGTACGCGGCTGGGCGTGCCTAGTGGTGCGGTCCACTAGAGGTTGGAAGTCTTCTTCTCAAATTAGGATGCGCCAATGAGCACTTAGGGTACGCTTAGTGGCACGATTCTTTGGAGCTGGGAGGTCTTGTTGCTGAAGAGGGGCGCTACTATGCACTCCACTACCTTGAGTCTTTCCTTTGATTCTTTAAGAAGACACTTTCCTACTTCTAACATGATTACAATCAGTTCATTTTGCTCAAACCTCACTCAACACAAGAACAGATAAACTCTCTCAATTTAAAATGCACAAAATGGACCAATACACCTAACCATCTCCCCCTTTGGCCATTTTGTGACAAAACCCAAAAACCAATACAAATCACACTCAACCACAAATCAAGATGTGAAGAAAGCCAAGCTCCAAGCAAATCTTCACCTGCAAGAACAACCTTAAAAGCAAGATCAAATGTAGAATGTATAATCAAGCAAAGGTCAATCCATGTTGCTCCCCCTTAACCAATAGATCAAGGATATACTTCCCCTCAGCACATACACATAGATAAATCAAGCTCTCAAGAAAAAGAAAAAAAAAACAAGCAATCAAGTAGTATCAACCAAAACATCCATTACATAGATAAACACAAAACAACACATGAGTTGGGACTAACTACTACCAACTACAACCTACTAGCAAAAAGCCACAAGAGCACACAAAACACAAGACCAAACACCATGTTTCGTCCCCCTTTTTGACACAAAATGAGATACACTAAAAGAAAGGTTTTGAAATAAAAGAAACTTTAAAGAAAGATATACATAAATACAAAAGTGGCTTGAAGATCACGAATTTGAGAAATCTATAAAACAATTTCATACATTAAGAGCTCACTCAAGTTCATGAAGACATTACCAACAAGAGGATCATGCCAAGAGGTCACAAGATGATGATGTTCATAACCAACTGACAAAGTGAATGTGTGAACATCAAGAATAACAAGATCAAGCCTTAAGGACAAAAACACACTTTTGAATACTTGAATTAGGAACTCACAAGAGACAGCAAGTGCATGGAAATCAAACTGATTTAAAACCAATCAAAGCTCAATATTCAAAAATGCAGAGACTCCCCCTCAAATGCACAACACCACTTAATAACATCCTCTTTTGAGACCGAAGGTGGCTTTCACTCTAGCGCTTAAGGTAGCCTTCTCTATAACTTTTCCAACCAAGGTGCACATTTTGATGTATGTCCATAGTAGCTTTTACTTTATACTAATAGGTAGCATTTTCCTTGGTCAAGACTACATAATATTTCTTTTGATTTTGTAGTTTTTTTTTTTTTTTGAATAAGCAGCTCACTCTAAATGTTCTTTTGCTTTGTGAAAGTACAAAAGGGAGACAAGACATTTAAGAACATAAACTCTAGAAATGATATGCAATCAAAGGTCTTTTCAAGCAAGACACTCATGGAGTTCAAATGAGACAAGTATACAACAAAATAATTTTAAACTCAACTCAATTCTTCTCGATGAAAGTGCACAAAAGTGTCAATTCAGTTATGAAAATCATCACTCAGACATACTAGACACTCTATTCATACTTGACATGAATAAAGAACTTTTCTCTAAAGACATGTAGTTTAATTCTATCACATGAAGTCATATATAGGTAAATCAAACATACAAACACAAGTCAAAAACAACAAAAACCCTTTTTTTTGTTTTTAATAAAAACAAATAGAAATATAACAAAAGATAAACAATATTTCAAAAGGGATCATAACACTAGGACTGAAAGAAAAAACATGAAGCACTCATATCATAGGTTACGAAAAACTCAAGCATCATTTGACTGGACTAGCCTCTACATATTCCCTATGATGATCTGGAGGCTTAGTGTACACATCAACACGAGGATGCAATTTAGACTTTCTAACCCAAATGACCTTTACCTTTGGTTTAACAATTTTCTCAAAAACTTTGGGTTGAAAGTATTGAGCTTGACTATCAAAATGGTTTTGTCTAGAATTTCTTTTAAAAAGATATCTTATCCTTTGCTGATAATTCTGAAAAGAATTTGAAAAGTTTGGATATGGCCTTCGATAATCTTCAACCAGGACTTGAAAACAATTGTTAAAAAAATCATTTTGATTCAAGGGTTTAGATTGAACTTTCATTCTTGGAGCAGTAAACATTTTGAAGCAATTTAGCCTTATATGTCATCTAATTTCACAATGATGACATATAGGAACACAAGTACATGAAAAGGTTGAGTGTTTACCTAAAAGGGCATTGTATTTACCCTTTGTTAACTCACCTTACACTTTTGAGGTTGACACTATGAGGATCATTGATTCTTATAAAATTTCTCATTTGAAGTTGACTTGAATTCATTAATAGTTGACAAAGTGGGAGCCATAAATTTTGGTTCCTTGATTGCATTGGATGAGGAAGGTGCGTCCTCAAACGCTAAACTAGTTTTATTCAATGAATTCTTCTGAATGCTAATATATGCTCCAACTTCCCAGTTGTTCCTATTTGTTATTTGAAAGTTGTATTTACTTCAGTTAACTCTTTTTCCAAGCACAACACCTTTTTTTCGAATTTCTTCTTGGAATCGTTACTTTCTTGCAACTCTTTTTTAGCTTCACGTAACTTATTAAAGGGGGTCACCATTTAGTCTCAAATTGATTCAATTTGGTGGAGACTTTAGCTATTTCTTGGTTCAGCGAGTCTCTTTCTTTTTGAATGGTTTTGTACTTGACTGTCACCTTCATCTTGTAATCCTTCAATTTCAGGCATTCTTCATATATTTCCTTGTATGCTTGTTGCATCCCATCATTCTCACTTTCATAACCATTTGAACTTGTCTCACATTCTTGTTTACTGTTAGTTTCTATAACATCATCAACAGAAAAATATGAGGATGAAGATGGTTTAGACGATTTATGCATATATGAAGCAAATGCAATAAAATTACTAGTTTCTTTATCAAAAGAAGACACTTCATAGTCCTCGATTTCGGTATCTTTCCAAGTGGAAGTGAATACCTTTTTCTTTTTCTTGTTTGGGCATTCATGAGAAATATGGCCATAACCATGATATTTATAACATTGAACTACATTGGTCAAATGAGATGTGGAGGTCCTTTTTCCAGGGCTTTGTCGTCCCTTGGTCTCATCATCTAATTTTTCTTTGGAAGAATTAAACTTTCGATTCTTGAGAAATTGTCTAAATTTCAAGGCCATCTCAGCATGGTCAAAATCAAGGTCTTCATCAATAGAGTCTACTATGTTTCTCTAACAGTTTTGAAAGGCATACTTTTGTTGGTTTTCTTATTTTGCCTTAAATTTGCTTCGTAGGTTTGTAAAGAGCCTACAAGCTCCTCAATCTTGATAGCATCCGCATCCTTGCTCTCTTAAATGGCTGTGACTTTGGGCTGAAACCGTTTTGGAAGAGATCTCAATATTTTCCTAATAATTTTGGAATTAGTAATCTTCTCTCCAAGATTATAGCTGGAATTTACTATGTTACTCAATCTCTACTATTTTAAAAGGGCGAGGATGTTTGCCACACTTTTTGTCCCAAAAGTAACCCTAAATCAATAGCAAAATTCCAAAAGTAACCCCATTTAATGGCAACCCATAGTCAATTGCCGCATACCAAACAACATATCTCCTCGGACTTATAATTGTATTGCGATAACATGCAATCTCATCTCCAAATTTCCGTCTCTTCTCTATCCAATTGAGTAAGAAATTGAGAATCGGCACTACGCTCAGTCACGTTGATTGTCTTGGCCATGCCAACTACTTCAAGAACGTGATCACCAAGGCTGTCCAAAGGGAAGGCACAATCGTTGTAGTTTCCCGCGCTGATGGACCTATGCCACTAACGCAAGAACATATTTTTACTTGTAAAACCAGTGACAATGCGACATTCTCTACCCCTTCGATTTCGCTCTAAATCTTGTGGATAAGGATCAGTCGCTTTTCAATATGTTTTCTTCTACCTATCTATCCACACAAACTCATTTCAATCCGATCTTATCGACAAAGGTCAGTCGTTTTTTCAACGCACTTTAGTTTGAGACTATGATCCATGGAAGTCATATAAACCCCATTTTCATATATTTATGTAAGTATAGGTTATTCTTCTTCTTGCTTTATGCTATGTTTCTGTTTCCTTGGTAGACATAGATATGTTGGATACTTTTGTAATGCATCAGAAGAAATTTGAAGGTCAGATTGGAAAACATATTGTCGGCGTCTCTACCCATATCATTTCATCTTCCCTTCTTCAATCCACCATAAACACCCCCCAACAATCACCTACACCATTATAAGTTTTTATGTTTTCATTGCATTTTTTTTTCCTATTGAGTTGGTGTCCTAATGACAAATAGAAGCATCCATGGTAATACTTCATGGACTTTAACCCACAAAATCTTAATTAATGTTATCTTTCCACATTTTTTCAAAGGGTTGAGAGCAGCAAGGCACCTTCCACCATAGTTGTGAATCTCGCACCGCACCGGCCGGTATCGGCTGGTATGCACCGCACCGGCTATAAAACGGTGCAAAGAAGGGTATGTTCCGCACTGGTTAAAATACCGGACAATATCGGCAAATATCGCTCCATCTTGGTTGTACCAGGCAATACCGGTCTACACCGGGTGGAACCGGTATACACCGGATTTTGTGTAATTTTTTATAAAATAATTTATTTTTATTATTTTTTATTATAAATGTCTATTATTTTAATAAATAGTAAATACTAGACAAGTAATATATCTTTTAAATATTTTAAATACCTACTTGGGTTAGATTACATGTTTATATTGTGTAAAAATAATTTAGTGTTAAATAATACTTTATATGAACAATGCCGACATTTTGAAAGATAATATATTGTAAATAAATATACAATTTTATATGTATAAAATATTAATAGCGATAAATCCGATATGGTATCCGGTAATATACCAGTACCGGTACGTACCGTACCAATAACAAAAACGGTACGCCGACCGGTGCGATATTAACAACTATGCCTTCCACACGTTCTCAAAGGGGTGAGGGTAGCAAGGTACAAAAACATTGAACATTGAATGAAGCAACAGTAGTACGATGTTAAGCTTTCTTTTTCCTAAATAAATTTCTACAGAGTAGCACCATGTTAGTGTTTTGTTTGTGGAATGCTTTTTGGCTTTTACCTCAATTTATGTGTTATTTGATCTAAAATGCAAATCTAATGGTTTATATATTTTTGTGGATTGGAGATAAACCAATGTTATGGTTGTTTGATCACATTGCACTTTTGTATGGGTTGCTCTTGTCAATTGACATTCTGGTTCTAATTTTGCTTGAACATCTGAATGTCTCTATATTTGAATTTTTTTTTTTGCATTTGGAGGTTCATTGGGAAGGAAGATGTATTACCCAACTTTAGGTTGCCATAGTGGCCAAGTTGAAGTAGTGTAATTTCTTGAAATTTTCTTTGATAGTTGGGATGAATGCGTAGGCAACTAGGTGTGGATCCTTTGATGAAGTTTACTGAAGAGAATGTTGAGAAAAAGAAAGAGCTCAATGCGAAACAGAGCATAGAGATCACAAAGACCGGATGTAAATCAAAGATTAAACCAAGAAATACTACTGGTTAGCTTTATTTCTCAAGTTTTATTTTATTTTTTATATATAACCTTGGTTCTTCAAAAATTTCCCTGTAATAATGACTAACTTCCTAGGATAAGAAAATTGTGGGAAACAGTTGCACTGCTGTTACATATTTTCTTCTATTCTACTCTTTTCCCATTATTTTATCTTCTCTTTGTCCTTATAAAGCATAGTTGAAGAAGGTTGAATCTGACTCCGTGTTAGCAGTAGAAGCAATTCAGAAGGGCCCAAGTCAAGGGCTCTCCCATAGAGTAATAATTGAAGACGCAAGTTTTTTCATGCAAAGAAGCAGCAGCACTATCAAGCACGGAGGGTAATGGCTGCGCAGACATCCTAGCTAATATGGGTAATATTTAGGAGGAGTCTTTGGTGGTGATGGAGAACCCCCCCGAGCCATGAGGCAAGCTGTGGTTGCTAACATGGTTGGCATTTCCTTGACCGGTTTTTAGATTGCTTTTGAATTTGTTTTGTTTTACTTTCGTTGTACCAAAAAAAAAAAAAAATAGTTGAAGAAGGTTACCTTTTTAAAGTGCAAGTTCTAGCCAATGACTCTTATTTATGCTTTTGTGCATGTCTAAGTAGACAAACAATAAGCTTTAATCTATCACAGTTGAACATGTCATCTAAATTGTTTATTTACTCGTAAAAAAAAAAGTGTTAATAACTTATTTTTTATTACACGTTTTTAAATATTATAAATGATCTAATAATTTCATCTACTTAAGCAATTTGTGTTCCTTTTATTTCATTTTAGGCCTCCCTTTGATTTCCTATTCTGGTGAAGTCATGGCTTTGCTTTTTTGGGATTTGGTCATTTCAATAATTTTCTTGCAAAGCATCTTGAGTTTTCATTGTCTGGAAGAGATAAAGAATTTAGTTTTTCTTTTAATGAGATTCATGTAAGTTCTCAGTCTCTATAGTTTTCTATGTTTTATTTTTGCCCATACATCAATATCATCGAATGATGTTTACTTCGCTATGATATCTTTTTGTTTTCTGTGTAGTTTTTATGAACTGCCTATGTTTGCTTATTGTCATTTTAACATGTTATTTTGTTTTCCTATAGAATATTAAGTAAAGTCATACATGGTACAGGTTTTAAATCTAAAATTTAGAAAAGAAATCGATCTGGAATTCTTTTTAACTTTTTTTTCTTTTTTCCATGACACCCTGTCTTGGATTTCTTCACGTGCACAGCACGTGCACTTTTACTAGTTTGATATAAAAAGTATCAAAGGTCTCATTATCTCCCATACGAAGATTTTCAAAGCTTGTGGTCAACCTTTAAAATTTTGACACTTTCATAACACTAGTTCCATCATGAGTGACTTTTAGTATATCTCATGCTTCTTTAGCAATTTCACACTTTGAAATATGATGAAATTCTTCAAGTGTGATACTGTTAGAGATAGTATTCATGGCCTTACTATTCTATTCACTCTCTTCAAATTCAATTTTGTCCCATTTAGAAATAGGTTTAGGAAAAATTACATTTTCAACAAGTTTGGTTGGAGAAGTTCATACTTATACAACACTTATCCAAACTCTTTCATCAAGAGACTTCAAAAATGTACGCATCTTAGCTTTTCAATAAGGATAATTAAACCCATCAAATAATGGAGGTCTAATTGTAGAACTATCCTCTTTAGGCAAATCCATAAAGCAACTCAGGACCTCACTCAATAAAAACAATTTCAGAAAACAAGTTTTAAGAATGTCCTGCTCTGATACCAATTGAGAAAACACTGTGCCTTAACTAATATAGATTAACACCCTTAAGATGGACCTAGAGGGGAGGTGAATAGGTCTCTACTCATTTTTTAACCCTATGTTAGCAATGATAAATCTAAAGCAAACCATAAACTGAAAGTAAAGCACACAACCATCAACACACAAGGTTTTTGGCATGGAAACCCATACGGGAGAAAACCACAGGACCTAGTCCAGCTCCAACCAAGCACTATATAAGGAACAAAGTATAAGAATGTCTTACAACATTTTCACACCGTTGAATCCACACCTAGGATTGAAACCTGCAACTCGTATACCATTCAAATCCACGAACGCGCTTCAGCACTTGGTTCTCCACTAAGTCCATGATGAAACTCTCAGCTCTAGCAACTTGAATCACTACAAGCCACTATTTTCTCTTCAATGGAATGGAATCAAATATGGTGATGAGTCTCCTTAGAATGCAAGCTCTTTTCTAATGAAGAAGGAGAAGTAGAAGACTCTAAAGGTCTCCCTCTCTTTTTCAAAGATTCAATCCTCAAGGAAGGAGCGTGTCACCTTTTTGAGATTGAGAGAAGCTTTTTTATAAATTTAGGAGCATGCTTATAAAGGAGGTGCTTGGAGTGTGGGAAAGCAACCCCTACAAGCTCCAAGTAGCTTTTTGACTAAATGGTGCGTAGCTCAAGTTCTAATAAAGCAAATCTGGGCACAACCTGTAGGGAATTGAACAGAAATTCCCAACCTGTGAGAAACAAAAAATAGAGGAAAAACACACGCCAAAGAAAAACAATCACACGCACAAGACAATGTTTACGTGGTTCCGCAATTTGCCTACGTCCACAAAGTTGCAGGGATTTTCACTATGATCAGGGAAAAAATACAGAGTGCGGCTACAGTTTTTCTCCTCCCTTCGGAAACACAACAACACCAAACCCTAATCACAAAGTTACGTTTTATACATCCTACGCCCAGGATTCACAATGGGCAACAAAGCTGGCTTAGTCCAAGCCTCTGCTCCATGGACTAAGCCTCAGAAAATTTTCCATTAAAAACCATGTAACATTATCCGGGTCGGGTTGGGTCTTCAAACCGGATCAAACCAAACTAGGCTCCACAAAGGCCCAACACAACCGACATACCGTGCCAGTGCGCGGCTGGTCGCGCCTAGTGGCTTGGTCCACTGGAGGCTGGAAGCCTTCGTCTCAAATTGGGGTGCACCAGTGCGTGCTTAGGATGCGCCTAGTGGCGTAGTTCTCTAGAGCTAGGGAGGTCTTATTGCTGAAAAGGGGCACCAGTGTGCACTCCACTGCCTTGAGTCCTTTCTTTGATTCTTTAAGAAGACACTTTCCTACTTTTAACATGATTACAATGAGTTCATTTCACTCAAGCCTCACTTTACATAAGAAGAGATAAACTCTCTCAATTTACAAGGCACAAAATGGACCAATATACCTAACACCATTTCTC
Organism: Euryodendron excelsum; assembly: GCA_033060915.1. Lineage (NCBI taxonomy): Eukaryota > Viridiplantae > Streptophyta > Magnoliopsida > Ericales > Pentaphylacaceae > Euryodendron > Euryodendron excelsum. Next base: position 29,304,973 of record CM065378.1, on the reverse strand, counting down.
TTGATTATCGTCCACACATCATCTAATACAAGTATATATGTTTTCCCATTAAGCTTCTCTTGAAGTGTTTTTTGAAAGAATCTAGGCCTGAGGCTCCACATGTTTGCCCAGATATATTTTCTATTATCGCTTTTATCACCCTTTTTACATTTAAATCCTCATAAACATCAATCCAAATTTGAAGCTTAACGTGGACTTTTACCTTCTCATTGTTGAAGACCATTTGGGTGAGCGTAGTCTTTCCAAGCCCCCCCATGCCAATTATAGGGTAGACAGAAACTTCTTAGCAATCATGTACATCCTTAACCAACATTTTGACAATCTTTTCTTTATCTTCTTTTCTTCCATACAATTCTGGATGAATTAAAGCCATGGGCAGACCTACTGAGAGCCGAGGGTAGGCGGCTGCCCCCCCCCCCCCCCCCCCCCCCCCCCCCCTTGAAATTTGAAAAAAAAAAATTTTTTTTTACCCGACTCATTTTATTTTTGTCCTAACCCGTTTACCCGGCCCAGCCCAAGTACCATTCAATCCCTATTTTTGCCTTAACCCGTTTCCCTCACTTGACTACTTGCTTAATACGTTCACCCAGTCGAGAGATGAGAGGCGAGAGTTGAGAACAAGGCTACCTCATAATCGACGACGACAAATCGATAACCACGGCGAGTCAGCAACCTCACTCCATCTCTCTTGTAAGTCGTAAGCTCTCTTTCTCTCTCTCTCTCTTCACCAGTTATAAATTATAATCACAATAGATTGCCCCAATCAGTTACAAAAAAACACCCTTTTTCTAATTTTTAAAAAACAAAGCTTCATTAAATTCAGGCTAGAAGAAGCTGTAAGTCAGTGAACTCACGATTGACAAGTTGTTTTGGATATGAACTCCCACGATTTGTTCTAATTCTTCTTCTTTCATTCATTTTTTTTTTTTTTTTGTTTGAATGATTGAATCACTTCTAGTGAAACAATGGGTTGCTTGTGAAAACCAAAAATGGTTGAGATTTGTATATATATATATATATGAGATATGTATATATAATATATATATGAGATTTGTACAAAAATTTTATAATATTTGCTATTAAGATGATCCTTCTAAACTAGTTTGATTGAATGCCCTAGTTGGACAGAATTCATGTAGGAGGTGGTGCTTGGGTGGTGATGTGCTACCATTGGGTTAACAATAAGCGGATGGGTTAAAGTTGTAGAAGTTGCACTTAAAGTTAAAGTACTTCCCACTAATGTATTTGTGAAGTTCTTTAACAAATCCCTCATCTCATCTCTAAAGGAAACAAAATCTAGCCTTAGAGTATCTACAACCTTCTCCAACCATTCAACAGTCGTGTGTAATGGTGTGTTAGTCACTCCATAATCTTACTAAAATTCAGAAAATTGTGCCAAAATATCATTTTTAAAAACTCCCATGTTTTGGGATCAAAATCAGCTCAAAACAGAGTGGAACAACCACTAAAGAGTTTCGTAGACCAGTTGGTGTGAAAAAAAACAAAAATAGGATCTCTCTCCTTTATCAAATTGACACAAGACAACCTAGTGTTTTTTGTATTCCAAGCCGGTATTGTGATGGCAAAGTGGTGGGTTAAGGTCATATTTGTTTAGGGAATGTCATAACTGCAAGCAAAGGCATTATGTTTAAGGCAAATTCTATTTTTGGGGAATGTCATAACATAGAGAGTAATTAATTAAGTGATTGTCACATTCTATTTTTTAATCCTTCAATCATAAACTATAGGTGCATAATTTGCAGCAAAGGGAGAAAAATTTGGCCATTCTGGTGAACGTGGGAAATTTGCCAAATATTGTTGGGTCCTTTGCCTTGGGGAATAGGTGAGTGCCTTTGCTTAAATTACTGATACACTTGCACAGATGCACAGATACACAGACAAATGCACAGATGCACTTGGAGTTGGAGACTCAATTGCTTAAATGTACTAGTTATTTTTGTTGTGATGTACATGTTGTGATACACTTGCACAGATGCACATGTTCTTGGTTTTGCTTGACTTGACAACTTGACAATTATGAACATATACACATTTATTTTGACACAGTTATGGAAAAATACTTTAAAAAAAGAACACGTGAAGAATCAATTGCTGAGGACCAAAGAACAAGATCCTTCAGTGGGAATCAGTTTGCCAGTGGTTCTAACAATGAACAAGTTCAATCAAATGTGTTATCTCGTGTAGAGATCAATCTAGATGACCTTCCAGCAGACCCTAGGTTAAGAAAAAGCATATATGCTTATGATGCTAATGATAGAGAGAGAGTTTGAAGAACATATTTGCAAAGAGGCCCTTATCAAGATCGAATCATGTTTTCCCTTAGAGAGATTTTGGAAATGAAAGACATAGATTTATATCTGCATGGTTCAATAAACATGGTAGTTGGTTGGAGTATAGCATAACAAAAGATGCTGCATTTTGTTTGTGTTATTATCTTTTTAAGCCTGAACGTGGTCACCAAGGTAGTGGAGATCTATTTGTTGGTGAGGGGTTCACTAATTGGAAATCGAAAAAAAAACTAGATGTGCATGTTGGAGACCATAATAGCATACACACAAAATGTTTGAGAGCTTGTGAAGATCTAATGAATGGAAGCCAACACATTGAGGTGTGCTTGTCTAATCAATCCGATCAAGCTCGAGTTGATTATCGCACTCGCTTAACTTCATCAATTGATTGTATTAGGTTTCTTTTATGTTAAGGATTGGCTTTTCGTGGTCACGATGAATCTGAGAAATCAACAAATGAAGGGAACTTTCTTAAACTGCTACATTTTCTTTGCGACCACAATGAGGACATCAAAAGAGTTGTGTTGAAAAATGCTCCTGAAACCCTTAAAATGATAGCACCCAAAATTCAAAAAGATATTGTGAATGCAGCTGCAGTTGAGACCACAAAGGCTATCTTGAAAGATGTTGGAGATGAATTATTCTCTATTTTAGTTGATGAGGCCCGTGACATTTCAGTGAAAAAACAAATGACAGTTGTTTTACATTATGTGAATAGAAAATGGTGTATCATTGAGTGCTTTCTTGGCGTTGTACGTGTTGAGGATACTACCGCCTTATCACTTAAGGCATCTATCGAGTCTCTTTTTGTCTAACACGGATTGAGTATGTCAAGTTTGCGTGGTCAAGGTTATGCTGGAGCTAGCAATATGCAAGGTGAATTCAATGGCCTAAAAAGTTTGATTATGTTGGATAATAAATCAGCTTTTTATAGTCATTGCTTTGCGCATCAACTTCAATTGACACTTGTAGTAGTTGCCAAAAAGCACAACAAGATTGGTTTATTCTTTAACTTAGTTACAAGTTTGTCAAATATTATGGGGGCCTCATGCAAACGTAGAGACATTCTTCGAGAGAAACAGTTTCAAAATGTTGTTGAAGAAATTAGTAATGGTGAAATTATGACTGGGTGAGGTTTGAATCAAGAAACAACATTAAAAAGAGCAGGAGACACACATTGGAGTTTACATTATACTACACTTTTGAGTGTAATTTTGCTATTCTCCTCGGTGATTGATATTCTTGAGGTTGTTGAAAAAGATGGCACACTTTCAGAGCAAAGAGCCGAAGCAACTAGTTTATTGGATGCCATCCAATCTTTTGAATTTGCATTCCAGTTATACTTAATGAAAGTTGTCTTGGGAATTACAAATGAGTTGTCATAGTTATTACAAAAGAAAGATCAAAATATTGTAAATGCCATGACTTGTGTCAAGATATCCAAGCAACGTTTACAAAATTGACAGAAGGTGGATGGGAATCTTTGATGAATCAAGTTTCTTTGTTTGTGATAAACATGAGATAATTATTCCAAACATGTATGACTTATTTGTACTTCGAGGAAGATTGCGACGCAATGCTCAAGAAACTACACATCTTCACCATTATCATATTAAGCTTTTTTACACGGTGATAGATATGCAACTTCAAGAGTTGAATAACCATTTTAATAAGGTGAATACAGAGTTGTTAATGTGTATGGCATCTCTTGATCCAAGCAATTCATTCTCTAATTTTGATAAGAGTAAGTTGCTTCGATTTGCTGAGTTTTATCCTAATGATTTTTCTCCACTTGACCTTATGATACTTGATAATCAACTTGAGACCTACATTCTATATGTAAGTTTTAATGATCAATTTTTAGAAGTGATAGGAATTGGTGGACTTGCTCAAAATTTAGTTCAAATGAAGAAGGATGGTGTCTACTCATTAGTCTATTTGCTTGTGAAGTTGGCATTAATCTTGCCAGTTGCAACTGCGTCGGTTGAGAGAGCTTTTTCTGCAATGAAGACTATCAAAACTCCATTACGCAATCGGATAGGAGATGAGTGAATAAATGATTGCTTGGTGTCATACATTGAAAGAGACATATTCAAAACCATAAACAATGAAGCTATTTTGCGATTTCAAAATATGAAACAACGAAAAGGATTGTTGTAATTTGTCATTTACTTTTATTTGAACGTTGTTTTGTGTGAAAAAAAATATTTGATATTAATATATGAAATCTTGAATATTATCATATCCGTTGCATTATCTTAAAATTAATCATCTTACTTATAAAAAAATTTTCACCCCCCCTGAAAAATTTTCCTGAGTCCGCCACTGGTTAGAGCAAAGCTGGTTTCACGACTTTCAACTAAATCAACTCTATTTTCCACAGTTGTCTCACGTAAATGAAACTTCGTCCGCTCTTCAGCAATTGCATCTAACTTCTCTGTGATCTCTTCCATCCTATTTCCAATTTTGTGACGGAATAGAACGTTCTTGACAGGATAAGAGCAACTCCATCTGGCTCTTTAAACCTATCTGCTTAGGTATTATACAGAGCCAAGTGTTACTGTTGTTGCTCCAATGAGATCTTCAAAGCACTCGCTATTTTAACATTCTGTATTTCGGCTCGCTAAATATAGCGAGCGAATATGCTCGCTATTCACAACTGATCGTCCAGCCTGGCCTCTTCTTCCCTCCATCTTCTTCAACGAAGTTGCAGAGCAAGGAGGAAGATCAAAGCAACGTATGGCCTCTCTCTCTCTCTCTCTCTCTCTCTCTCTCTCTCTCTCTACAAATTATGACCCCTTCTTCACCCCTCTGTTCTCAGTCCTCCAGTCCCCATCTTTGAGGATTTTCAGAGGGATTCAATAGGTTGTGCTTGCGCTCACGACAATGGGCAAAGAGGGGGCACTCTGTCGACGTCGCCATCGCCGCCTATGCCGAGGTGGAATTCGACTCATAGGGCGTCCTCCTCTAGCTCGGCGTGGTGGCCGTCGAGGCCACCCGGTTGGTCTTGATTCAGATCTTGCTCACCTCCAAAGGTATCTCATTGAATCCAATTACGTCTCCCTACTATGTTCCCCCTGTTGCTTGGTTTTCCTCTTTGTTCCATAGATTTTGGTGGAATACCCTATTTTGAAGGAGACTTCGAGTTTCCATTTCAATTTTGTGATCTTCGGAACCAATTCGTTCTGCGCTTTCATGTTGAGTCTGGCGGTTTCCTTGTTGGTGGGGAAGACCTCGGCATTGACCATGAATGTGGCTGGGGTTGTAAAGATTACTATAGCATTTCTTCTTATTGCTAATGTATAAGAGGTCCATGTTGCAGATTATGCATATTGGACCGTTTTAATTTTTTAGCAAAGGTGACCATTACGAAAATTTGACCATTTATATTTTTTTTATGACGTGACAATTTTAATTAAAAAAAATTAGATTATTTTTATCTTTTTTTTATGACTTGGCATCTCGTATCATTATGCCACATCATTACTAAAATGATGATATGACATGTCATGTAATATTATTCCTTTAAAAATATAAAAGTTAGAATGGTTAGTTAAAATAAAGAATAGGATTGGAGTTGTTTTCAAAAAATAATTAGCTAAACTAAAGAGTGAAATATTTTATAATATTTTAATTAGCTAAAATGGAGAGTTGGGTTGAAATTACTCTAACAAGTTATCAAAGAAGTGCTTACTTGCTTTAGAAAACCAGAACTTTGGCCTTCAGATTCCCATCGGAGGGCTTCGGTCCCAAAAGGCCCCATTTGTAGTAGTGTATTATATAAAACACGGAGTCATAAAGCTTCCAATTAGGGGTGTTTCCTAATGTTTAGGCAAACTTTCATAGAGCAGGGTTTGGGACATTGGCATGCCTTCGTTAACTAAGTGTAATAGGCAAGCCAGACAACAATTAGTCATTTGTCCAAAAACAGTAGGTGATGGATCCTGCAACGTCGAGGCAACATGTCGAGCAATAATGTTAGTTATAAGATAAAATGGATGAATACTGACTCATCAATTTCCCAATTAGCCAGCTGGTCATGTTTTAACGCCTGAGTAACTAAAGTCTAGACGCGTTGTATCATTTTATCGATCTTTATTTAACAAAGCTAAGAGCCTGAGCCTCACCTGTACTGTCAATATCCAAGCTATTTGTGAGATAAGAAAACCTGCTCAATCATAAGAAGCCACTGAAGCTTACAATTTAGCCAAAACCAGTATCAAGTATTACAAAATATTCAATTGATTGGTATAATGAGTTCAATTGGATCATTGGTGATCCGACAAGTTCAGTTGTAACTAAGTTCTTTGAATTATTTCTTCCCTTCACACTGTGGCCAAGCCATTTTACCAGTTTGCCCGTCTAATTAGATATTGGATCATTAGTCAGAATAACTGCTACTTCCTGGAAAGAGTCCAAGCTGGTTGGTTGCCATCCAAGAAATATGCAATATCAATTTGCATGTTTTCATATACAGAAGGGATATTTATAGCATGGATGCATTGATTTACTCATGCAACTAATACTTCCTTGGCAAATCCAGAGTCATGATGTGAGCTTTAGGAGTTGGATATGCAGATTTACACATGCCCATAGCAGAGATTAAATATGTAATTTTGTAGTTGCTTAGGAAAGCCACCCAAGCAACTACAAAACAGTTGGTTCTCCTACGCTTGGTGAGGAACTGTCTCTGCTTCTGCTGCTATAATGGTGCCTGTCACTGCTAAGTTTACAGTTCTTCCAACATGTTACTGTAAAAAATTTTAACATACAAAATGACAAGTTTGCAATTTTGTCTAATACAAAATCGTCTATTTTCTTTTATGAAAGCATTGATTGATTAATAATAGCTTTTGGTAATTTAACAGGGGATCTGCAATGAAAATGAAAACATGTGGTGTGACAATGACAATTACTATAAACTGTACCAATTTGTTGCTGGCTGTTGCAAATACCATGACTTCTTTGTGTCATCCTATATATATCTGTGTGTGTGAACTAAACTTGATTATGAAACAACGACGACCACAAAGCAGCCATAAAAGAGGCTCTAAGCTTCTAACCTCTGAGAGCAGGTCTCCAATCTCCTCGAGCCACTAACATTATTATACGTGCCCATCCGGCAAAACAGTGAGCACTTTGCACTGTTCATCCACTAGCATACCTTAAAGAAACATAAGGACGAGACAACATGCCTTGCCCGATTTTGTTCAATCTGCAGAAGAGAAGATAACCACAAATCTCTGGCCCCGAGTGTCTGCACTAAGATGGGAGTTCAAGATAGAAGTACTGACTCAAACCAGCCTAAAACCTTCCGATAGCAATGCATCTGATGCCACATCCACTTCAGAACCATCAGACATCTAGTACTAAAATTGTGATCCTAAAGCATGGCAGCACCTGCTGTCATAAAAACAATATATATTATACATACACTGTATAATACGTATAGAGAGACAGAATGAGACGAATAAACTATAATGACAGAGAAAAAAAAAAAAAAGAGAAACAGAGAGAGAAGAAAACCTGTACAGATGACCAGAAATAAATAACCAAAGAAATAAGGAACAAACATACAATCTCATAACTATGGAGGACTTGCACACAATCTCATAATCATGGAAGACTTGCACTCAATCTCATAATCCAGCTGCTGATCTCCTGTCATTGGCAACCACATACTCAGACTATCAGCACATAACGAAATGTGCATACATAAATGCTTCAAGACCATTTTAAAGCTAATGTCAAAGTTGAACCCACTGGCGCCCCAAAGTAAACCATCCTAGATGGCTCAGATTCAAAAATCAAATGATTCACATTCTTCAAATGACTTTCATCTATTAGTCTCTCAAGGAAACTTATTTCCCCAAAATAACTTTTTACATTGAACGGTGATGCTCCCATATGAACTGGCTGAAGGTTGCACTTCCCAATTTCATTAACAATTTTTCTCACAAAACATGTACATATGCATTGACAAAACGGAGTTGAGATCATGAGAGCTATCAAAGTTGAAGCCAAAAAAGCAAAATCAATGCTAGTGATGAAACGAAACCTGAAAGAAGAACATTCAGGTTGGGCTACCAAAATAAGGCCAAGTTATGGAGATTTGGTTATTTTCTGACTATACCCACCACTTGACAAACGTATTCAATCCAAGAAGTTTGACACATTTCCAATGTGATAAGTTAAGTTTGTGCAAACTTTCTTCTCATTCAGTTAAAGAACTAGAATTTAGAAATGAACACCAATAGCCAACACAAACCACAGAACACAGGTAAAAGAAGATAAAACTACATTTGATTACACCTAATGTCAAAACACTGAAATCTCAATCAAATTCAGATGAATTCCTCCAATAGCCTTTACTTATGGGAGAAAACTTATGATTCTCCTTTTCAAAATTCTTGTTATCCAACCTATAAGAATATGTAGATATTGAAAAAAAAAAATACGGATGACAATTTTATCAAAGATTGAAAACTTGGGTTGGGTGCTTTTATTTTTTAAGTTGCAAAAAAGTAGTTTGTTTATTTATTTATTTATTTATTTTAAGTTGATTTCCAATTGAGGTATTAGCCAAGATGTTGTGCCTTTCTATTTCTTTGGGGAGATACAAAAATATTGAAACAGGAAGTTTTGCACCAAGAAATGGTTCTTACTTCTTAGTGAGAGATTGCTCAAACATCTAGTATGCAATAACCTCCAAGAATACAGAAATAGAGTTTGGTTCAATTCAATTCTATTAGGAATTTTACTGAACGGTAGATATCCAAGGATCATCCAAAAATTATGTCAAAAGACAATTTCATTTAGTTAACGACTACGAATTTTCAGGTGCAATAAACAGAGCATGAATCAACTATCCACACGACATATTCATCCCTTGCAAGCATTAAGACAAGCATCACAAAAATGGTGGACAAATGAATGTTGTGTATTTGTACATCCATTGAGTAAGTGAAGAATTAGTATACCTTGCGTTTCTATGAAATGTCCATCACACGTGATACAATGAGAAGCGTTTGAACAAACCCGTTTAGCCTTGTAATATTCTTTCTTAGTGGCTGTGACAGTTTGCAATCTGTGCTTGTCATTCATAAAATAAGAGCCCAGTGAGTTCTGGAATGTGTGCTATCTTATGCCAATCCTCCCCCTTTCCCTTCTTACATCGCCTTGACAGTTCAGGAGCGCATCCCCAAATGTGCAAATTTTGGAGTTTGGTTAGCCTTTGAATGCTATGTGGAAGTGATGCAATCTTTGGGCAACCCCCAATCTTCAACACTTGAAGAGATGTAAGGTTTCCCAACCATTCAGGCAGTGATGTGAGCTCTGAATAGCCAGAGATACCTAGAGATTGCAGTGCGGGGACATGTTGCAATGCCTCGGGCAAATTCTTCAACTCTGCACGAATTGGAGGATCATCCAAACTCCAGCTTAGGGGACTACCGTGAATAGTTAGGTGTCGAAGAAAATTAAGATGCTTAATGCTCTCTGGCAGAGCCACCAGTTTGGGGCACCCATCAAGCTCCAATTTCTCCAAGGCAGTGAGGTGTCCCAAACTCTCAGGGAAAGAAGTAAAATTGTTGCAGTGAGTAATTTCCAGATGGTGGAGATACTTTAGGCTTTGTAGCCCATGATCCGGCAAGGATTCAAGCTCGTGACACCACATGATACGCAATGACTTCAAAGATACAAGGCTTGCCAGGTTTGTAGGCAGCACTCTAAGTTTGCTTGAACTATGGATTTGTAGAGATTCAAGGGCAGTTAGGTTTTGCAACATTTCTTCTGGAAAAGAAATCACTTCCTTCTCGTTAGCAACCATAAGGGAAGTGAGGCGATTAAGATTTGAGACTGAACTTAGTACCACGTTGTTGCAACTACAGACCTTCAAGCTTTCCACCGATGAAAGATGCGGCAAGGTCAATTTGGGGCATTCCCCGATGATTATCTCGCGAAGACGAGGGAATAGTAGCTCTCTTCCTTCTTCCTCCCTTGAAAACCCTTTGAAATTCGGAAACTTAGAGATATGGAGAAATTCCAAAGACGGAAATCCTCTAACTGGGCCTCCTCCCTCGCTAGGGAAGTAGTCATTGTCAATATACTCCACATAATCCATTCCGCTAATATCAAGGTGTCGCAGGGAAGGCAACTGCCCAAACGCTGGAAGTAGTAAACAGTTTCTGCAGCCAGATAGTCTAATATAAACTGTATTCTTAAGAATCGAAGCCCCCATCCAATTTGGGAAGTGGGCACCTCTGTAATTGTTAATGGACAACTCTTCGACATTTGGGTGAGGTTCCAAAGCTTCAAGTATTTGTTCGACATTTGCTTGCGATTCTGACTCACTGTTAAGCCCCCAAGACAACCATACGATGCGGAGGTTCTGTTTTCCAACCAAATTGGCTTCTTTCGCAACCTTCGAGTTCCTCACTCTCTCAAGGTGTTTGATATGCAGTGCTCCTCCAAGATCTAAGCGTTGCAATTCAGCTAACCGACGGCCTCTACTCTTTCCCACGCTGAAGAAACTTAATGTCTTCAGGAGAGTCAACTGACCAAGCTCTGGAGGCGTGCTTTGGATTTTCAAACAATGTTTTAAATGAAGATGTCGGAGGCTTCTTAGATACTTCGTGTTCTTGGGCAACCTCTGAAGCTTAAAACAGCCATTTAGGTTTAAAGTCTGTAAATTGCGGAGGCTACAAATTGACTTTGGGAGTGTACGAATGAGAGTATCAGAAAGGTTTAAGTACCTTAGATGTTTTAAATTGCCGATTGAAGTTGACAACCGCGCCATTTTGAAGCCCCTTGCATCAAACACTCTTAGCGAACCAAAATTTGTGAAGTCACAAGAAAACTCAGGCATATCATTACCACAGATGGTGAATGGTTCTCTGTATTGTTGTCGTATTGTTCGTAAGGATTCAACTTTGTGTAATGCTTTGGGAAAGACACCTGACCGCTTAGCGTAAGCAACCAACGTAGGATTCAACTTTGTGTAATGCTTTGGGAAAGACACTTGACCGCTTAGCGTAAGCAACCAACGTAACATGGCGAATGCTTTGCTTTGTTGTATTACTTGAGCTTTCAGCCTCCATCGTATGACATTCATCTTCCATAACAGAATGGGCAAGATCGTGCATAAGATCATGCATTTTGAAAGTAATGATACCGAATTGATCTTTGTCCACATCTTGGAAAAATGATCTCCAGTATAACTCATTCCATATCCCATTTCCAACATCTTCTACCTCCAAGTTTCCGTTGGATGAAATAAAGCCATTAGCCATCCAAAGATGAATGAGATATTCCTTCTCAATTTTAAAACCCTTTGGAAAAACAGCACAATAACCAAAACAATGTCTCAATTCCATTGGAAGATTATAGTAGCTTAGGTTTAAAGCAGGCAAGACTGAACTTTCATTCTGCGATAAGTTCCAAATTTCACTTTCTTTAATGAAAAGCCACTCCTTTTCCTCACTTTTGAAGCGCAAGAGACCTCCGAGTGCCTTTGCAGCTAAAGGCACACCCCAACACTTCTTCACTATATCCTTTCCAATCTCCACAAGTTTTGGGTGTTCTTCATTTTCATGTCCAAATGCACGTTGCCTAAACAACAACCAGCAATCATCTTCAGATAAAAATGACAAGTGATGCGGTGGGAGAGTTTTTACAATTGATGCAACCTTTTCAACACGAGTAGTGACGATAATGGAAGCGCCTTTTGATCCACATGCTAGTACATACTTCAATGTTTCCCACTTCTCTTGATCTTCGTCCCACACATCATCCAATACAAGCAAATATCTTTTCCCATTTATCATCTCTCGAAGCTTTTTCTGCAGAGAATCTAGGTCTGAGGCTTCACAGGTTCTCCCAGATATAGATTCTATAATTGTTTTTATCACTCTTTTCACATTGAAATCCTCAGAAACATAAACCCAAATTTTTTGCTCAAAGTAGCATTTTACCCTCTCATCGTTGAAAATCATTTGGGCGAGCGTTGTCTTGCCGAGCCCCCCCATGCCAATTATAGGGTAGACGGAAACTTCTTGGCGATCACAAACATCCTCAACCAACATTTTGACAATTTTTTCTTTATCCTCTTTTCTTCCATACAATTGTGGTTGAGTTAAAGCAGAGCTGGTTTCACGTCTTTTAGTAAATTGAACACGCTTCTCCACAGCAGCCACATGTAAATGAAACTTTATTCGCTCTTCAGCAATTGCATCCAAGTTCTCTATGACCTCTTTCATCCTATTCCCAATACTGTGACGAAATAGAATGTTTTCAAAAGGATAACAAGTTAACAAAGAAGTGCTTACTTTCTTTAGAGAACCTGAACTTTGGCCTTCAGATTCCCATCGGAGAGCTTCAGTTGCGCACTCATCCAAGATGTCATCTACCTCATAGGCTGCATCTTTGAGCTTTCGTAGCCAATTTTGTATTGTTTTGTCTTGAAGTTGCTTTTGCTCTGCATCTTCAAGGACTGCCTGGATTGTAGAGAGCTTACTTGAAAGCCTTTTCATCTCCTTGTCAACTCCCAAAAGCAATCCCACCTCCCTTTGGATCAAGGAGTTCAGATTTTGGAGCACAAACGGAAGAAATGACACAGCCATAGTCCTTTGTTATCTAGATTCAAGGTAAGCTCAAATTTGCATATGCTTGCAAACTGAACGACCGACGGTGATGAAGTCTTTCATAATAATTGTGTGGGGCTCTAAATTTGCTATTCGATAAAAGAAGACTTTGGAAAATGACTCATCACCTGCCTAGAACCAATTTTCTTTTCTGTCCCTACTGATGGACAAAGGGGCAGTTGTATTTCACCGGCGCACTAGCCAGATCCATGCATTCTAATGTAAGTTCCAAAAAACTACGTTCGCTTCACTTTCAAGCTTGTGTTTGACTTGACCCAATGGAGTTGGACTATCTCAGAACTGCTGGGCGGCTTTGTTGGGCTTTGTTGTACGTGTCGGGTTCAACTCTCCTTAGACCTATGGTGGGAAGGTATTCCACTTGTGCCCTGCTTAGGTCCTGTGGCGGTTCAACTCTCCTTAGACCTATGGTGGGAAGGTATTCCACTTGTGCCCTGCTTAGGTCCCGTTTTTCTCCTTAGGGGTGGGAGGTAGGTGGGGTCCTGTGGCGGTTCAACTCTCCTCAGGGGGGAAGGTATTCCATTTGTGCTTAGGTTTTTTTTGTGGGGGGTGGAGGTTTAGTGTTAAGTTTTTTTAGTTAAGTGCACCAATTAATAGCTTAATCAGTAATTTTTTATTTTAATAAAATTTCTCTTGAAAAAGTGAAAGTTAAAAGTTAGTTAGTAAGATAGCTTAGTAGGTGTCGGCAGGGTAAGAAAAAAAAATTATGTGAGTGTAACAATTTTTTATATAATATATTTTTCTCTGGAACTGGTAATTTTTCTCTTGTTTTGAGAGTTTTCACGTAAATTCTTGTGTTGTATTTTTCTCTATTTATTTTGATATTCTTGTCTTTACTATTTTCCAAAAGGAGTGTGTTTAGGAGGGCTAAAATTCTTAACAAGTGGTATCAAAGCCTTTTTTTGGTGGTTGTAATTTTTTCTTGAAATTCTGAGTATACTCTGTGGTTGCAATTTTGACTAATTTTTCACATCAGAAAAGATTTTCTTGATATTATTATAGTTTCCTTTTGGTGGGTAGAGTTTTGGAGTGGTAGTGTAAATACGTACAGTCTAAGAAAGTTTTGTCTAGGAGATTGGGTTTTAAGGGGAGCCAGTGTAACCCCTTCAATCTTTCCTAAAAATCTTGAAGTTCTGTCTAGGAAAGATTTGAGTCTTTCCAGAGAACTTACTTAGTAGGTACTATTCATGTATACAGTAAAATTCATCAAGGTGATACACAGGAAAAGAGGAGAGAGAAAAAAAATCGGTTGATGGAGGACTGCATGTTGAAGTCTTTAAGACGACAAGGTCATTATTATTGCAGGGATGGAGCCATTATCATTGCAGGTGAAGGAGCAGGTTTGTAACGGACCAGTTTGCATTTTACTTTGGGCAATGATCCAAAGTGGTAGGATCCGTTGGTGAAAGTTTGGCCGATTTCAGAATTCATGGAGGAAGGTGTCTTTAAGGTTTTGCAGGCACTGTGGAGTCACCGATGGGTGTAGTATTACACTATTTTTGGTCAAATTGGACAGAAGCGGACGAAGATCAAGGGTTGATCGGTAGCATCTGGGTCAATTGATGGCGGAAGACCAGTCATCAAACAGAAAGGCGCGATTTTGGTTGGATGGATTGGCAACCTGTACAAGCTGGTGGAGATTAGGATGAACAAATAGAGCAAGAGTTGCTACAACAAGTGTAGAAGTACATGGTTAAAATGTACAGGTGTGCAGGCAGACAGATGCAACAGATGTTGAATGTTCACAGGAAATCCCCAGGGGTAGGTCCACAAGTGTGCACACAGGTATTGGTTTAGAGGTGATGCAAGGTGTGTGGTGAAAAGTCATGTCTATGGCTGATGAACTTCCAGAAAAGCCAAATGTGAGAGTTACACCATAATTTTTCAGCAAGTTTGTTTTTCGACAATGGCGTGAGATGCTTGGAATTAGTTTATTCTGAGTATATGTGCTTTTTATGGTGGAGCATGATAGCAGAAGATATGGAGATCTTCATCAAGGTGGAGTGTGGCTGTGGAATCAGCCAAAATTGCAAAGGTGGAGATTGCTAGGTTTGTTTTGGTCCTTTCCCCAATCTCATATCGGTTAGGAGTAGGAAGGGGGGTAAGTGACGAGGTTTTTTAAGAAGGGTTAAGTCTCCTTGGTTAAGTGCACCAGTCAATAGTTTAGCTAGTAACTTTTTATTTTAGTAAAATTCTTCTTGAAAAGGTAAAAGTTAAAGGTTAGTTAATGAGATAGCTTAGTGGGTGTCGCCAGGGTGAGGAGGAAAAATTATGTGATTGAAACAAGTTTTTATATAATATATTTTTTTCTGGGGTTAGTAGTTTTTCTCCTGTTTTAAGAGTTTTTACGTAAATCTTTGTGTTGTGTTTTTTTTTTTTTTTGTGATATTCATGTTTTTACTATTTTTAAAAGAATGTGTTTGCGAGGGACAAAATTCCCAATAAGAGAGAGGAGCTTTGTGTTTTTTAGCATATGGTGCTTACAGCGAGGCAGCAATATATATTAGTGACATGGACCATGGTCACTCTGTGTTGGCCATATCATACTGATCATTAGTAAAACTTACAAATTTCCTTCCTTTGTCCAATCAGCGTTTGATAAACAACAGAAATCTCAAACCCAGTATTAAGAACATGTTTTGTAGATATCACTGGAAAATATCATCGTGGGCACCTTTATCTAGCCTCAATGGACCGATTCTGGTCGGGACCGGGCTAGACCGGTTCTGATCCGATCTGGATCCGAAGTTAACGGATCAGATTTGATGATCACAGACCCGTCCATTAATAGTCGAATATACACTCAAATATCAGACCCGCCCCGACTTTTGAATCGAAACAGCCATTGAATCGAAAGCAAAGGTTGTAAGGAGCCAGTGAGTACAGAATAGTATTGACTCTGTTGCGGTAGGCAAAGTTCAATAATAGAATTGAAGACCCCACGTTTATATTCCAACAACTTTCAATAATTGATTCTCTTTGGAGATTGTGCAGTGAAAATATATGGAAAGTGCAGAATGTGGATGAGTTGATTATTTCTGTTTTCAGTTTTGTGCCCTCCCTGCTCTTCAATTCTTGTATGGCTTTGGTACTCATAGCTCTGTTAAAGCAGCATTTGTAATGTCATTGTTGAGCGGTCACTGGTCAGGCTGTGATGCATATGGAGTTCATGATTTTATCTAGTCCAAGCCATTTGAGTGGGAAAGAAAAAAGGCTTATGCAGCTTTGAAATTTTCTTGTTTATGGATGAGTTCAGGGAAAATTCAATTCAACTTGGATTTCTAAATTCTATTAGCTAGGCAAATATTTGTGTAGACAAAATCTAGCATGAGGTTTGGATTTAGATATATGTAGTGTTAGGTTAATTACAACCTGAATTCCAAATGTAGGAAGACTTCATAAGTTTTAGGACAAATTTACTAGAAAATTCATTTTCGTTCTAGCATAAAAATCTCAACAAAAATCTCATTGCTAATATGTTACACATAAGTTGGGATTTGGGAGAGAGTAGGAGAGGGAACACACACATATAAACACACACACAAAAGAAGAAGAAGAAAAATTTATGAAGATGGGCAGAAATAAATAAATAAAAATAACAAGGATAAATTACACTAACCTCTCTTGAGGTTTTTGACAATGACAAACATTTCTCTTTCGATTTTAAAAATGACAAAGACCTCTTCTCCGGTTTGATTGTCCTAGCAGATTCCCCCTTTCGTATTGGATTTCTAAGGATTCTCTTTTTTCTGTTTGGTTTTATTAAGAATTAGAATGGAAATAATTTTCTAGACAATGATGCTCTTAAATTAGATTAACAAATAAAAACTTCTAAAAAAATGAGACAATAAGGGTAATTAGACTTTTTCAAGCTTCAATTCCCATGAAATCTAACCATTTTCAAAGAATTTTAAGATAGTTTTTTTTTTTCCTTTCAAATTCTACCAAATCAAACCTGATTTTAAATTTCCTTCATTCCAAGCATATCAAATTCCATTCTAAAATCCTAATTCTATCAAATCTCACCATTCCACAGGCAGTAACTATTCTTTCAAACATCATCGGCCCATTTCCTCAACCATTAATTTTGGAAACATTATTTCTAAAAAGTCAAATTTTAAAAGAATCACAAATTTCTTTAAAAAAAAAACACAAATTTGTTGAACCATCGTCGTGCGTGCGTGTGATGCTGGGTCCTTTTTTTTTTTTTTTTTTAATTGTATCAAAGGTGTAATTCATGTGAAGAGGAATAATGGAGGCGATTTCCATTTACTGTGTGTGTGTGTGTGTGTGTCTGATGTTGGATGGGCTGGGAATCTTTCAAAGGTAAAATTTTTCATTCTTACAACATTTGATTATATTTTTACAGATCATTTGTACAAGTGATTATTTCCAATGCCTTTATGAACTGCCAGTGGAGCTAATACAAAGGGGTTTACGCTTACGTCTATACATATATACATATTTATATACACGTAAGAATGTTGTAGTTACAATAGTAGATTAATTGGGTTGTATCTATAATTACAGATTTTAGCTATTTTAGACATTATTTTGCTAGAAAGGAAAGGGGAAATGGGGTGTTGGCTGAAGATGATGGCCAAGAGGGAATGGGCGATAGGGGTTGTGATCGGAAATGGAGCGGTGATGCAGGTTGTGACCGGAGGTAGAGGTGGAGG
The DNA here is from genome assembly GCA_033060915.1 of Euryodendron excelsum. Taxonomy (NCBI): domain Eukaryota; kingdom Viridiplantae; phylum Streptophyta; class Magnoliopsida; order Ericales; family Pentaphylacaceae; genus Euryodendron; species Euryodendron excelsum. Next base: position 29,287,327 of record CM065378.1, on the reverse strand, counting down.
TAGCTTTGGATTGTTTGGTTGTAAGGATGGGAACTTATTTGGTTGTTTGGTTACTGACATAAGCATGTTCAATTGTAGGGAGATTTGATTTTATAAAAGGGTAAAAAGGTAAATGAATTACTTCCGTTAATGGCAGTTAGTCCATGACACTGACATGGGAGGTCAGTATCATTTTAAAATCACAAAGATACTATCTGTTATTGTAAACCTCAAACAGAGGTTAGTGTAATTTATCAAATAAATAACGACCATGTTATCGCTTAATCATCAAGGTCTTGTGCAATCTTATAATTCAGCCGCTTAACTAATTAATAAACCCCTCGTATTAGCCAACCTCAGACTCATATGCAACCCAAAACCTTCCACTGACAATGCATATAGATTATTTGGTTGTTACCCAAAGCCGGGCAGCTCCTAATATTGAAAAACAATATATATAGTTTATATATGTATAGAGAGAAAATGAGTCCAATAATCTCTAATAAAAAAAATAAAAATAAAAACATAAAAGAGAGAACACAAACCTGAATAACTAAATAAATAAAGAAAAAAAAAAAACATACATTCAAGGATGCAGGAGGTCTCAATGTGAAAAGACCCATCAGGCAGCCGCAGATTCCCTGTCATTGCCAACCACAAATTCATTATGAGCACATTAAGTAATCTTTAGACATTTATGCTTCAATGCCATTTTAAAGCAAAACCATTTTTCTCCCCCAGAATGGACCATGTTAGATAGCTCATATTCAAATGGCAAACGATTTATATTCTTCACATAACTTGTTACAACTATGCTCTCAAGACAACTTATTTCCTCCAAATAACTTGTTCCATAAAACAGTGCTGCTTCTATATGAACTGGCCGAAGGTTAGACTTGATGACCGCCAATTGAAAACAATTACCCTCACAAAATACTTATTATTTATGCATTGATGAAACACAGATGAGAGGACAACAGCTATCAAAGCTAAAGAAGCAAAGTCAATTTTAGTAGTGACAAGGAACTTCAAAGAAGACATTTAGGTCGTACAGCAAAATGCCGAGTTATGGACACTTTTGGATCTTTTTGAATACAAAAACCGCTTGATAAACTCTTCCAATTCGAGAACTTCTGATACATTCGAAAGTGAAAATTTGGACTATTTTGTGCAAACTTTCTTCTCATTGAAACAAAGAATCAAAATTCAAAAGTGAATACCAATAATCAACCAAAAAAAAAATAAACACAAAACAGAGGTAAAAGAATATATATATAACATTTTTAACCAATAATTGTGTTTGACAATGGAAATTGAAGTACAAATTATGAATCACGTGGAACAGTGTAGGGAATTGAACGGTAATTCCTAACCTGTGAGAAACAAAAATAGAGAAAAACACACGTCAAGGAAAAACAATCACAGGCATAACACAACGTTTAACGTGGTTCGGCAATTTGCCTACGTCCACAGAGTTGCAGGGATTTTCACTATAATCAGGGAAAAAATACAGAGTGCGGCTACAGGTTTTTCTCCTCTCAACAGAAACGCCAACCTCACAAAACCCTAATCACAAAGTTGCGTTATATATATCCTCCAGCTTGGGCCTATCGGCCCAAGCCTCCACTCCATGGACTAAGCTTCAAAAAATTTTTCGTTAAAAACCACGCAACATTATTCAGATCGGGTCGGGATCTTCAAACCGGATCAAATAGAACTAGACTCCACAAAGGCCCAACAGAACAGCTCAAGGGTAACCAATTTCGTGACAAATCATTGTCATATTAGCTAATTCATCAAACAAGTCCTGATACATGATTATGCCCAATGTCTCAACATTGAAATTGAGATGAATTCGCAATTAACTTTTATTTACCAGAGAAAATATACAAATCTAATGCTCACAAGTTCTGTCATCTAATATCCAGAAATATGTAGACTTTGCAGAAAAATGGACGATGAGTTGGCCAAAAGTTTCAAAAGTTGGGTTTGGGATACATTTATTATTTGGTAGGGAAAAAATTGTTTATTTGTACATAATTAATTATAAGTTGATTGCACCTTGGGGTGTTTATTTTACCTGTTATGCCTTTGATGTAAACCAACCTCTATTTCTTTGTAAATGTACTGAAATATTGCATGAAACGTGAAAATGAGATTTTTGGGCAAGGAAATAGCTATTTTTGAGGAATTACTCAAACATGTAGTAGGCAAAGACTGCTTCAAGAATAGAGAAACACATGTTGATTCAGAACGACTCTGTTAGGAATTTTAGTGAACAATAGGTATGCAATTAGGATCATCCAAAATACATATAAAGGTATTGACTTCACAAGCATCAAGCATCATCATATAAACATTAGAATCGTGGGATAGAAATGCAACTGAGAAAAAGAAGAATCAATATACCTTCGATTCGGATGCGGGTCCACAAAGACTTCTCGAACGTGTGCTATCTTATACCAATCCTCCCCCTTTCCCTTCTCACATCGCCTTTCCAGTTCAGGACCGCATTCCCAATTTTCAGTTTTTGAAGTTTCGTGAGACTTTGAATGCTCTCCGGAAGTGATGCAATTTCCGGGCAGTCCCAAATAACCAACGATTGAAGAAGCTTGAGGTTTCCCAACCAGTCAGGCAATGATGTCAGCTTTGGATAATTCCTGATTTCTAGAGATTGCAATGCAGGGACATGCTGCAAGGCCTCCGGCATAGCCACCAACTCCGCAGGTTTCCCCCTCAAGAATATGGGTTGACCGTCGATGATCAGGTGCCGAAGTGAATTGAGGTGTTTAATGCCCTCCGGCAGAGCCACCATCTCTGGGCAGCCACGAATCTCCAATTTCTCTAAGGCAGTGAGATGTCGCAAACCCTCGGACAATGAACTAAAGCATCTGCCGTTATAAATGCGTAGATTTCGAAGAGATTGAAGGCCTCGTAGCCCTTGCTCTGGCAAAGACTCGAGTTCATGACAATGGAAGATATCCACTGACTTCAATGCGACGAGGCTTGCAAGGTCTTCAGGAACAGCTCTTAGCTTTGTAAAAGTTGTAAGAGTCAGCGACTGAAGAACAGTAAGGTTTGAAGAGTTGAATCCCTCATCCAGTGTGGGAATTGGGTGCCTCCATACGTTAATATGCGCAATGCCTTCAGGTTTGGATGAGGTTTAAGGGCTTCAAGTAGTTGCTCAACATTTTCTTGAGATTCGAAGTCAGCATTACGTCTCCAACACAGTTCCAACCGGCAGAGATCTTGCATTCCCACCAAAAATGTATCTTTGGCATATATGGGATTTCTCATCCTCTCAAGGTTCTCGATGCGCAGAACTCCTGCAAGGTTTAAGCATTGCAATTCAGCTAGGTCGCAACCTCTACTCTTACCCACAACAAATAAACTTAATGTCTTCAGGCAAGTTAGCAACCCAATTTTGGGGGGCATCTCAATTAGCCCACAACCTCTCAGGTAGAGATGTCGGAGACTTCTCAGGCACTTCATATTCTTTGGCAATTTCTGAAGGCATCTGCACTCATCTAGGATTAATGTCTGCAAATTCCACAGGCTGCAAATTGAGTTAGGAAGTTTGCTGATACAAGTGCCAGAAAGATTCAAATACCTTAGATGTTTTAAGTTGCCAATTGAAGATGGCATCTTTGTCATTTCAGTGCACCTTGCTTCAAAAACTCGCACAACACCAAATTTCCTGAAATCACGCAAAGGCGGGGCTGTTTTCAGACATGTAAGATGACGAACTCTTTTGTTAGGTATATTTACTTGAACTTGTAACTTCCATCATCTGACATTCATCCTCCATAGCAGACTGGGCAAGATCGTGCTCAAGATCATGCATCGTGAACCATGTAGAGAACTCATCTTCATCTTCGTATCCATCTTGGAAAAGATATCTCCAATATAATTCCCTACATATCTGATCACCAATAACTTCTAGCTACAGTTTTCCATTCCATGGAATAAAGCCATTGGCCATCCAAAGATGAATTAAAGTTTCCTTGTCGATTCTAGAACCCTTTGGAAAGACAGCACAATAAGCAAAACACCGTCTCAATTCCAATGGAAGATCATAGTAACTTAAACGCAAGGCAGGCAAGATCGAATTTTCATCCTGGGGTAAGTTCCAAATTTCACTTTCTTTAATGAAAAGCCACTCCTTTTCCTCTCTTTTGAAGCGCATTAGCCCTCCGAGGGCCTTTGCAGCTAAAGGCACACCCCCACACTTCTTCACACTCTCCTTCCCAATGTCTAAAATTTTTGGATGTCCTTCATTTTCATGTCCAAATGCACGCTGCCTAAACAACAACCAACACTCATCTTCAGATAAAAATGACAAGTGATGTGGAGGGAGAGTTGCTATAATTGCTGCAACCTTTTCAACACGAGTAGTGACAATAACGGAAGCACCTTTTGATCCACATGCAAATACATACTTCAACACATCCCACTTCTCTTGATCTTCGTCCCACACATCATCTAATACAAGCAAATATCTTTTCCCATACAACATCTCTCGAAGCTTTTTCTGCAGAGAATCTAGGTCTAAGGCTTCACAAGTCTTCCCGGATATAGATTCTATTATTGCTTTTATCACCCTTTTCACATTGAGATCCTCAGACACATAAACCCAAACTTCAGGCTCGAAGTGGCATTTTAGCCTCTCATCATTGAATACCATTTGAGCAAGCGTTGTCTTGCCAAGCCCCCCCATGCTAACTATAGGGTAGATGGAAACTTCTTGGAAATCACATACATACTCACCCAACATTTGGACAATCATTTCTTTATCTTCTTTTCTTCCATACGGGTGTGGTTGAGTTAGAGCAGAGCTAGTTTCACGTCTTTCAGCAAATTCAACTTGCTTCTCCATAACAGCCTCAGGACAATGAAACTTAATTCGCTCTGCAGCAATTGCATCTAAGTGCTTTGTGATCTCTTTCATTCTATTCCCAATCTTGTGACGAAATATAATGTTCTCAAAACGATAACAAGTTAGCAAAGAAGTGATTACCTTCTTCAGAGAAGCAGAACTTTGGCCTTTAGATTCCCATCGCAGAGATTCAGTTGTGCACTCATCCAAGATGTCTTCTACCTCACAGGCTGCATCTTTGAGCTTTCGCAACCAATTTTTTATTGCTTTGTCTTGTAGTTGCTTTTGCTCTGCATCTTCAAGAACTGCTTGGATCATGGAGAGCATGCTTGAAAGCTTTTTCATCTCCTCGTCAGCCCCCAAAAGCAATCCCACCTCCCTTTGCATCAAGGAATTCTGATTTTGAAGCACAAACGGAAGAAATGCCACAGCCATGGTCACTTGCTATCTGGGTTCAAGGTGGGCTCGAAATTGCATATACGTGCAAACTGAATGACTCACAGCGATCTATGAGAAGATATCTTTGATTATAATTTTAAAAAATGACTCATCACCTGGGTGGAACCTATTGATAGCATTATTACTTGACCATTGAGAAGAATTGAAGAAACTGAGAAAATTGATAGAAACAGGCGCACTAGTTACATCCCCTGCATGCTCATGGAAGTTCCAAGGAAACTGCATATGCTTTTCATTTTCTAGCTTGTTTCTGACGCGAAGGGGTAGGTTGCTTTTGGCGAGACAGCGTTTTCCTATTTTCCACATGATGTGCTTTTTAATCTTTAAATTAGATAGGGTCCTCTTGCTTTCTTGCACAGGGGAAATGGAGCTGCTTTGTTCAGCGTTTCATCATTATGGTTCAGTCTGTCTTAGCTTTATCCTTCTTCTTTTTTTACCAACCGAAAACAATGGCAACCATTGGAGAGAGTGGATAAGATAAACCCCCACTTTGTAGATGCTGTCAAAGTCAATACAGATGCTTTGGTTGATGATGAGAAGACAATGTGCAGAGTGTGAGAGATTGTTGCCAGAAAACTTTGTTGTACAGATTGTTATTGGAGCTGCTTGCTGTAAAATAGAAGAGGTACAAGATCCTTTCGTGGAAGAGGCTACGGGCATTCCAATTTGAGGAACTCTACAAATTGGCAGAATGCTGGGGCTTTGATTGGAGCATGGTTATGTAAAGTGACTCTCGTAACTATTTTAGAGAGTTAAATTATAAAAATGGTCCTCTCATCGGTACTTTATATACTTATCTATTTTAAAAAGTATTATTTTGGCTCTCTAAATGTAAAAAGTCAAAAGTGGTTCTTTAAATTTTAATTCACAAATCTCTATCTCACTCTCTCTCTTTCCCTCCTCTTTTTTTTTTTTTCCTCTTTTCTTGAGGTGAATGTCAAAAAATAAAAAAAAATAATTCATGAGATGACTAATTAAAATAGCGAGTATGGTTGGAGCATTTTTTAAAAAATAACTAGCTAAAATAAAGAATAGAATTTTTAGATATATTTTGACTAGTTATTTTAAAGAGTAATCTTGGAGATACTCTTAGCTTTGATATGGAAAGTGATTGAAAAACACAAGCAGTCATGAATGCATTGTATCTCCCAAAATGAACTCTAAGACCATTGTTACCAAAATAAGAAGTAGAAGTGGGAAAATTAGGAAAAACAAAAGAGAAAAATGCAGTAAAAAAAATATGAACCGGGAAACAATTGAAAAACTTAATAGGAATTTTATTAAGAAGTTTTCACAAAACTCAAAGGAGATTTTTAAAAAATTTAATGAAGACTTTTGAAAAATTTAGTAAAAATTTAAATAAATAATTTTATTATATAATTAGTTAGAATTTAAGAAAATATATATATATAAATTAATATTTTAAGTCTGCAAAGCGTTATCCCTAAGTTTTTCAAAAGTTTTCGACAAATATTTCAAAAGTTTTCCTAAACATTTTTCTCACATTTTGAAACATTATTTTAAAAAAATTTCAAACGAGTTTTACATCCGTACTTTCCCCTCCCAAATGAGTTTCCAGCCACCCTGCTCCGAACCGCGTAATAGCGTAGCTTTTGGTAGTGAATTACGTTTTGGCAGTGAAGGAGCTTCAGATATGGGTTGGGTTGGATTCTTCTGTACGATCAATACTCACTCAACCTTTGATGGACGAAACCACATTTGCGCCATGGCCCTCCAAAGTTTAAAAAACTCGAATATTTATCTATGCTATATATTATAGCAGAATGATATGAGATCTTTAAAATTAAAAAATTCAATCTAATTTTCTTAATTTTTAAAATTTTTAAATAACTAATTTTATATGTGTCATAATAGTATTGGTCTAACTATAAATTATAGAAACTTTTACTTTCTACAATTGATTAATAAATCTTTGCTTAAACTTAGTTAATCTTATGTTACTTTGAAAAATTTTACCTAACTTTTATAATTTTAGAAAGTTTTTTCGTAATTTTTTAAAACTTAGAATTGTTATTTTAAATTTTCTCAAATCTCTCTTTTATAATTTTAGAAAGCTCCTCCTTAAATTCAAAAATAACATTATAATTATTATTTTGAATTTTCTTTAATTCTTCTATTATAATTTTGAAAAGCTCTGGCTTAGATTCAAAACTTTAGAATTTTCTATTCAAATCCTTCTAATTTTTATTTTTAGAAAGACAAATACAAATAAATATATAGTATTATTATTGCAATTGGCTATGAGACCATTGAAGTTGAAACATTTAACTTTATCTTTTAGTTTTTTTTTTTAATTTTATGTCCCTATTCCTAAATGTCCAATCTTGTGGCTTCAATGATTAGTTATAAAATTAATTGACAAATGAAATAAATAATCTCTAAATTTTCATTCTTCAATTTTTTAGAAATGTTATGACTATCAAATAATATTATATATTATAACAATCGGTTATGATGTTCTTAAAGATAAAATCTTGACCTAATTTTTCAATTTACTGGTCTTACTTTATATTTCTTTTTGTTTTGAATCTTAATCAATGACAAGTTTATCAAAATTCTTTCACAATTGCTCCTTCACAAAAAGTTTAATGAAAGTAAAAAGTAAACTTTCTATCATAGGAAGTATACATGTCACAAAATTATTAATCATGTATCATTTATTTCTTTTATTATTTGTAGAAATCTCTTATTATTAATAAAATTTTCATTTGGTTGTAAATACTCAATCAATCACATCATCTCTTTAAATATGCTTAAAAGCAATAACAAAAATAAATCAAAATTTTAGAAATCTCCAATAAAATTTAATTTATTATATAAAATTTTTCTCAATTAAAGCATAATTTATATATTTTTAGTTATTTAACAGTGATTGGGTTGTATAATCTTAATAATTGAAATGAACCCACGGACAAATTTTTTTTAATTCTGCCTAGCTTAAAATTAAAGGACTTTTAATTTTTTCTTTTTTATACATTTAATACCTTTAGAACATTCTACTTTAAAAAACATTTAATAAAAACTTTGAAGTATGCTATAAAATAATAAAGAAATAACAAGTATTTCAAGTACTTTAATTATGTGAGTCTAATGTAATTTGATGTTTTTTTGGTAAGCTTGACAATGAATGTTACAATTATTTTGAGAAGAATTTTTTAGGATATAGATGCATAGATTTGGATAATTGTTATTCTCTAAGTTGTTTTTTTTTAAAACTAAGAAATGTTATTTTAAATTTCCTTAAATCCCTATTTTATAATTTTAGAAAGCTCCTCCTTAAATTTAAAAATAATATTAGGATTATTATTTTGAATTTCCTTGAATTCTTCTATTATACTTTTGTAAAGTACTCGCTTAGATTCAAAACTTTAGAATTTTCTATTCAAATCCTTTTTATTTTTATTTCTAGAAAGACAAATACAAATAAATCTGTAGCATATATTACTGCAATTAGTTGTGAGACCATTGAAGTCGAAACATTTAACTTTTTTTAAAAGAATTTAATTTCCTGTCCCTATTCCAAAATGTCCAACCTTGTGACTTCAATAATTAGTTAAAAATGCAATTTACAAACAAAATAAATAATCTCTGAAATTTCATTATTCAATCTTAATTTCTTAAAAATGTTATTACCATCAATCTATATTATATAGTATAACAATCGGTTATAATATTTTTAAAGCTAAAAATCTTGATTCAACTTTTCAACTTATTGGCCTTACTTTATATTTCTTTTTCTTGTGATTCTTAATTATTATGACAAGTTTATCAATATTTCTTCAAAAATATGCTCATTCACAAAAAATTTAATGAAAATAAAAAGTAATTTTAAATTTCTATTTTAGGAAGTACACATGTCACAAAATTATTAATTATGTATCATTTATTCTTTTGTTATTTATAAAAATCTCTTATTATTGATAAAATTTTCATTTAGTTGTAAATACTCATCAATCACATTTCTTTAAATATGCTTTAAAAACAATAACAAAAATAAATTATAATTTTAGCAAGCTCCAATGAAACTTAATTTATTATATAATATATGTTTAATTATTTAATAGTAATTGAGTTGTATAACCTCAATAATCGAAATGAACTCATAGACAAATTTTCTAATTCTGCTTAGGTTGATATGAAAGGACTTTTAATTTTTTCTTTTTTCTTTTTTTACTTTTAATACCATTAGAATATTCTATTTTAAAAAACATTTAATCAAAATAGAACAAAACTTTGAAGTATGTTATAAATAATAAAAAAACAAGCATTTCAAGTATTTTAATTATGTGAGTCTAATGTAATTTGATGTTTTTTGGTTAGCTTGGTAGTGAATGTTATTGCTATTTTGAAAAGATTTTTTTATGATATAGATGCATAGATTTGGATAAATTTTCAACTTTAAGTAATAAGTCTAATTTATTGTTTAGTAAAACTAATATTAGTAGTATAAAGCTTAAGAACGTAATACCAATTCTTTTATTTTATTTAAAAATTTTAAATTTATTCTCTACGTTTCGTGTATAGCACGGGTTCATTGTTAATACATATATGGAACAAATCCAGGTTCTAAAAATTTTACATAATAAAGTGGGCCTGTTCAAAAACCGCAATATATGTCGTACAAATTCAGGCTCAAAATATTTTACATAATAAAGTGACTCTTTAACGTTAAAAATTCTTGTTATATTTAGTATAGAATCAAGGCTCACAAAAATTCTACATAACAAAATAACCCTTTTTATGTGTAATATATATATATATATATATATTGTTTTGTTTTGCTATGTAACCATATTTTTTTTAATCTAATTTATTTGTGACCTAAAGCCTATGGGCCTATATGTTTACTCATGCCCAATTACTTTAAGTCTAGGACAAAATTTGGCCCAAAAAAACATAATTTTTCATTTTCCCAAATCTCTAGATGCTGTTAGTAATCTCCATTTCGTCTCGCCCCTAACATGTCAATCTATAACCTGGTATCCTGATCTTTTATCAATAACCAAGACAAGGCCACGTCGGCCTTGATCAATCTCAACTTTCTTTCAACAATGGGCTGTTGGGCCTAATCCAACTTAAATTCTGCCCAGAATTTTCTTTGCTCTTGTCTCAAACTTTGGGCTTACCTAGTCCAATTTACAGTTTCATCCATAAGACTAGACGAAAGATGCTCACCTGCACAGCAAAAAGGAAAAACTTATTTCATCAAAGCAAGGCACTATATTTGGATGAAAACTTTAAGAAAGTTTTTAGTCACATAAAAAGTTGTTGGCTTGCAAAATAAACCAAAATACACAATGTAATGAGAAGTTTAGCTAATAATTTGGATAAGTTATTTATGTCCACATGGTGCTTCAAGAATATTGAATAACTTTTTAAAAATTTCAAAACTAACCAATCTTAATATCCCTTTAATAAAATGTTCACACTAGTAAGTAGCGCTTAACCATGGAAGCATATCATGGTGAGCATGCTGATATATGTCTTTAAGCAAAGGAGTGAATCTTTCATTTTCTTCACTTAAGTTGTTTTTAAGAAGCAAAAATTTACGAAAACCCTCTTACTAATTATACTAAAAATGTAGAAGGGAATTACGAATTTATCATGGTAGATGTTGGCATTGTTTTCACCTAGTAAAGTTAGATTTTATGCTGATGAGAACATCTTCACCCCTAATAAAGCTTTGTTCAATTCGTTCCAATAACTTTGGACCAGATTAATCCCTTTGCCAAGGACTCAATCGAAATTAACATGGCTGGTCTTGAAGTCTTGAAAAGACACATTTTGAACAAGTTTTGAATGATTTGGCACCTTATTTGGAATACTTTGTATAAAATAATTCAGCATTTTGAGACAAATCAAGGGTGCGTGGTTGACGAAATGAAAGGGATAATGATTGACTATAGTTATTATACCGATAATATTGCCCATGGCTAATGAAAGAAAACCTAGCGTGTTTTTTTTTATTTTTTATGACAAGCTATGGTATTGGATGAACCAATAGGTCGATAACTTAATCTCAATAATATTCTCGTGTTATAAAAGTAAAGAATATAAAACGAAAAAAATAACGTAACACAAAGTATATATAGTGAATAGCTTTTCAAGAACTATCAAATAGTTATCATATTTGTTCTTCTAGAATTATTAGGGCTAGATCTTCTGGATCCCTTAATATTTTTTATTAATACTATAGAACCAAAGAATACAACACAAGATTTGAAAAATTACCTATACTGCTTCTTTCTTTCTATTTTCTCTACACTATTTCTTTCTATTCTTTCCTTTCTTTCTCTCTCATTTTTCTGAGCTCTTAAGTTCCTATGTTTGTAGGCTGCAGTAGCTGCCCTTGTGCTTGAGGCCGTGGCTGCTTTGGAAACGAGGGCGGAGCCGCCTTTGAACAATTTTGGTGACGTCATTCAATACGTCACACTCCCCAATGGATGACCGCAAAATAATACAAAAGGTATATTTTGTTGGGTATGTTAAACTGCCTTATTAAAACCTTCCTAGAAAAAACCTAGTGAAAAAAAATCGTAACGAAAGAAAAATAGTACAATACTTAACTCTCCCTGAACAATAAAAACTTTATTTGCTTCACTAAAGATTTCTGAGATGACGCATACCAATACCGTGCACAAGCTTCTCAAATGTTACAGTTGGTATTGCTTTAATAAATAAGTCTGTCAAATTATCACTAGATCGTTTTTGCTGAACATCAGTATCATCACTTTTCTAGAGCTGAAGAATTTTGGAGAAATATGTTTCGTTCTGTCACATTTGATGTAGCCTCCCTTAATCTGTGTAATGCAAGCTGAATTATCCTCGTATAATATTGTCGAGATATCTTTGACTATAGATAATCCGCAACTTTCTTGAATATGTTGAATCATGAATCTTAGCTAGATGCACTCTCGGGTTACTTCATGAATTGCAATTATTTCATAATAATTTGAAGAAGTTGTTGTTAATATCTGTTTCACTGATCGCCAGGATATAATAGTGTTACCATAAGTAAACACATACCCAGTTTGAGAACTAGTTTTATACGGATCAGAAAGGTAGCCAGCGTCTGTATAGCAAATCAATTCAGATTATGACTCCTTGGAATAAAATAATCACATATCAGTTGTCCCTAATTAGTAACGCAGTATATGTTTTAACTCCTTTACAATGTTTTTGTGTTGGTGCAGAACTATATCGCGCTAATAAATTGATAAAGAATGTCATATCACGTCTTGTACAATTTGCAAGATATATAAGAGCACCGATTGCACTAAGATATGGTACTTCAGGACCAAGAAGTTCTTCACTATCATCTTGAGGACAGAAAAGATCTTTCTGTATATCTAGTGAACGGACAACCCTTGGAGAACTTAATGGATGAGCATTGTCCATACAAAACTGCTTTAAAACCTTTTCCGTATATGCCGATTGATGGACAAGAATTCTATTGGCTAAGTGCTCAATCTGTAATCCAAGACAATACTTGGTTTTCCCAAGATCTTTCATTTCAAACTCATTTTTTAAATAATTAACAGTTTTAGTAATCTCTTCAGGAGTTCCAATTAGATTCAAATCGTCAACATAGATTGCAATGACAACAAATCTGGATTTTGATTTCTTAATAAAAATGCATGGGCAAATAATATTGTTCACATATGCTTTTTTCAAGAGATATTCACTTAGACGATTGTACCACATGCGACCGGATTACTTTAACCCATAAAACGATATTTGAAGCTTGATTGAACACAAATTTCGTGGTTTTGAAATATTTGCTTTAGGCATATTAAATTTTTCAGGGATTCTCATATATAGATTATTATTTAATTCCCCATATAAGTAGGTAGTCACTACATCCATTAGACACATATCTAGTCCTTCTGAGATTGATAAACCAAGCAAGAATATGAATGTGATTGCATCCATTATAGGAGAATAAGTCTCATCGTAGTCAATACCAGGTCTCTGCGAGAAACCTTGTGCTACGAGTCGGGCTTTGTATCATACTATTTTATTTTTCTCATTTGCTTTCGTACGAATACACATATATATCCAACTGGTTTCATATCTTTAGCTTTGTGGACTGCAGGTCCAAATACTTTACGTTGTGCTAATGAGTGTAATTCTACTTCAATATCTTTTTTCCATTTTGGCCAATCAATTCTACGTCGACATTCGTCAACTGTCTGTGGTTTAGTTTCTTCATTACTTCTGATAATACCACGAGGTACTTTAAATGAAAATACGTTGTCGACAACCATTTTATTTTTCTTCCAGCTTTCTCCTGTATTCATATAACTTATTAAGATCTCATTATTTTCAGGTACCATATCACTTACAGGAGATATCTCTTCAGAAGGTTTCTCTTTTGAGAATTCTTTTTCAGGATTCTCTTCTTCATGAAGTTTAGATCTTATGTTCTCTTCAGGAGCACTAACTTGCTTATGCATTTTTCCTTGTGTCTTCCTTTTTCAAAGAACAATGTCTTTTGTACCGACAGATCTCCCATACTTCAAGCGTGTTTTAGATTCATTTGTTACTGCTTTAATATATTGTTCTATATGGACATCAATACGTGCTGGAGTATTAGCACCTGGTATATGTCATTTTGTCACATTTTTTGTGTTGGTAAACACATCAAGCAATTGATTTGCAATTGTCTGTAAATGAATAATTTTGTGAATTTCTGATTCACATTGACTCGTTCGAGAATCAAGATGAGACATTGTTGAAATATCCCAACTGATCTCTCATTGATTTTCTAATCGCGTCTTTTCTCCCTCGTGGGAAGACTGACTCATCAAAATGACAATTCGCAAAACGTGTCATGAAGACATCACCTGTTAAGGATTCTAAATATCTAATAATAGATGGAGAATCAAAACCAACATAAATTCTAAGTCTACATTGGAGACCCATTTTAGTACACTGTGGGGGTAAGATAGGTACATATACAGCACAATCAAAAATTTATAAGTGAGAAATATTTGGTTGTTGACCAATAACAAGTTGTAATGGTGAGTAATGATGATAAACAGTTTGTCGGACTCTAACCAAGGATGCAACATGCAATAAGGTATGTCCCCAAGCAAAAAAAGGTAATTTTGTTTTTATAAGTAAAGGTCGAGCAATCAACTAAAGCCATTTTATAAAAGTTTTAGCAAGACCATTTTGTGTATGTGTGTGGGCAATTGAGTGTTCAACATCAATCCCTATTGACATAATGTAATCATCAAAGGCTTGGGATGTAAATTCTCCAGTATTATCTAGTCGTATAGACTTGATCGGGTAATTTAGAAACTGTGCCCGTAAGCAAATAATTTGAGTAAAAAGTCTAGTAAAAGCAATATTACGGATGAAAAATAAACAAACACGTGACCAACGTGTGAACGCATTTATTAAAATCATGAAATAACAAAATGGTCCACATGGAAGATGTATTGGCCTACTGATATCCCTTTGAATTCTTTGTAAGAATGACGGGAACTCAAGAATTACCTTGAAAGGAGATGGTCTGACAATTAATTTCCCTTATGAATAGGCAGCATTCATGTGAGTTTTTAATAATTGGACGCATCATTGTTAACCTTGGATAACCCAAACAATTATGCCATAATGTAAAATTCTTTGAGTCAAAGCATTTATGGTGCATCACTATAGTTGATTCTTCTACTTTTATAGAAGTACAATATAATCCAGAAGACAATACAGCAAATTTCTCTGATATATTTCTTTCCTAAAATAAAAGAAATAATGTAGAGCTGTTCTACATTATCTGCATTCGTCGTCTCAATATGATATCCATTACGACGTATATCTTTAAAACTGATCAAATTCTTTGTAAATTTAGTAGAATACAATGCATCATCAATGCATAGTTTTGTTCCTCTTAGCAATATTCTATTGGCCTTTCTGGAGTTTTCAATTAATTTTGTTGTGTTAGAGATTGTCTTGATATTGGCTTTAAGTAATGTCAAGTGTGAGAAATATTTTTTCTCTCGAAGAATTGTGTGTATTGTTCCACTCTCAATACTTTACCATTCATTTTAGACATATTCAATACGTTGGTACGATCCATGTATATATATATATATATAACATATTAAAATTATTTAATTAAAATAGGATAATTTATTGCAAAGAAAAGTAGATGAAATAAACATTACACAAGATAATAAGAAACTACATAGACTAGAACAAGCAGACAATAATATTAAATAGTGTGGACATCTCCATCACCAATTAAATTGTCTATTTTTCCACTCGCATCTTCAAAGAAATTTGAAACATCAAGATGAGAAATATTGACCTGGCCATCAAAATCTGTAAAATACATTTTTGTATTTTTTTTATTTATATTTAATTGAGGCTTGGTAAAGCTCTCTTAAATGTTTGGATGTACGACTGGTATGTGACCAATGGCCTCTCATCCCACATCTATAACAAGTATCTTCAGATTTCTTAGGAGGTTTATTCTGTAACATTTTCCCCTTTTTAAAGTTATACCACTGTTGGTAGTATGGTGCAGTATTTTTAAACCTCATATGATAACCTCCACGATAATTTTCACGATTTTGAACATTATTCTTGCCACGATCACGACCACGTCCGCCACCACAACCGCTAATTGAGATTGCATTCACTTTAGAGAATGGAGCTGAACCAATAGGTCGAAACTGATGATTTTTTAGTAACAACTCATTATTTTGTTTAGCCTCATGAAGACATAATATTAATTTAGAATATTTTTTAAATCTACGCTCTCGATATTGCTGCTGTAAGAGCACATTCGAGGCATAGAGTGTGGAGAATATTTTTTCTAATATATCTTCATCAGTAATATTGTCTCCACATAATTTTAATCGTGAGCAGATTTTAAATAACGCGGAGTTGTATTCACTGACAGTTTTAAGATCTTGCAACCTCAGGTGCATCCACTCAGATCTGGCTCTTGAAAGGATTACGGTATTTTGGTACTCGTATCTCTCCTTTAAATTTTTTTATAATAGTAATGGATCTTTTATCATGAGGTATTCAGATTTTAATTCCTCATGAAGATGATGGCGAAGAAAAATCATGGCTTTAGCGTAATCCTGCTGGGATGCGTCATTTTCCTCCACTATTGTTTATTCAAGTACCTTTGCAGCAAGATAGATCTCGGCATCAAGGATCCACGATAAGTAATTATCGCTAGAAATATCAAGGGCGGCAAATTCTAATTTTGCAAGATTTGACATTTTCATAATGTTATACTATACAAAACAATAAGCTTAAATCAGGTATGACGATGATGTATAAAGAATTAAATGAAAACTTTTGTACAATGCACTATTCATTCAATTTTATATTATATTTTTACTATTTATATACTATTCATTACTATTTATAAATAGTAGAATGCATCGATATATATATATATATATAATATTACTATTTTTGTCTCTATTATAACTTTCAATCTAGACATCAAAAAATAGTCAAATCACATGCCTTTGGAAAGGTATTGAAATAAGGATTTCAGATCTACAAATATCATTAGCAAAAAATGCAAATTTTGAGAGAAATAAAGCTACAAAGTTTCGAAATAAATACTATTCATCTCAATAGTGAACTACTATTCATACTATTTATGCGAATTAAGTGCACAGTAAAGAATTCAAAATGAAGATAAATTACGCCGAAAAAGTAGTACCTTCCTAATGGAAGGAACAATACAAAGTACTTAGAGTATCGTGTTGATAACGTGTATAAATTACACCGAAAAAGTAGTACCTTCCTAATGTGAAGAACAACACAAAGTACTTAGAGTATCGTGCTGATAATGTGTTATAAAAGTAAAGAATATAAGGCGGAGAAAACAATGCAACACAAAGTATATATAGTGAATAGTTCTTTAGGAACTATTAAATATTTATCATATTTGTTCTTCTAGAACTATTAGAGCTAAATTTTCTGAATCCCCCAATACTTTTTATTAATACTATAGAACTAAATAATACAACATGAGATTTGAGAAATTACCTATACTACTTCTTCCTTTCTATTTTTTCTCTACTATTTCTTTCTATTTTTTCTTTTCTGTCTCACTCATTTTTCTGAGCTCCTGAGCCCCTATATTTATAGGATGCAGTAGCCGCCCTCGTGCTTGAGGCGGTGGCTGCTTTGGAAACGAGGGCGGCTGCCTTTGAACAATTTTGGCAACGTCATCCAATACGTCACACCTCGATCTTTTTTTTTTTTTTAAACTGGGTGTCTGGACCAACATACTCACACCTTGTCTAATTTCGGTACTTGTTCAATACCCTCGTCCACACAAACAAGGTAATTATCGAGCCAAATGTTCTAAGGGCGGCCCCAAAGAGTTAATAGTAACTAAGATGTTTCAAACTTGAGACTTTAAAATGAACAGACTCTCAAGTTTCAAACCTTGACCACCAGCCCAACTCCTTGGGGTTATATAAATGCCTATTGAATTATCTAACTTTGCACTCTCGCGGCTAAATTATTCAAAAATTAAGCATTGTTATACAAACAAAATTTTTATATATATAGAAGAATATAACATATTTGTGTTCTATTTATTTTAACCCAAAACACCTACCGTCTTGGCTTGTAATTTTAAAATCACATCTAAATAGAAGTTTTCAAATTCAAAATGAAAATAATCAATTGGAGCTGCTTACGAAATGCTTGTGCAATAAGAGCATCATTCCAAAACGTCAACCAACTTCTCTACGTTCATCTGGCATTGCTTTCAAGCCCTTCTGTGGCACCTGTGGCGGTTAACGTGAGGTAGTCAAAAGAAGGCAGGTGAGTCTGCCGCCTAAATGCTCACGCCAAAAAAAGGAATGGTTAGTGAGAAGTGCTTTGTCATTCACCTAATCACCATAAGCAATATTCAACTTAATAGATCTTCCTAATTAATTAAGCCCCGTGTGGTTTGGTTTGCTTTGAGCCTTTTTTTTTTTTTTTTTTTGTTTATAAACAAAAAAAAAAAGCTAGATTTTGAAGTTTTGTGCTTCTTTTTTTTTTGCTTTTCCCCATATCTTATCTTATTAAAAGCAAAAAAGTAAAAAAAATTCTAGATTTTTTATTTATAAGCCAAAAAAATAAAATAAAATAAGTTGCAAAAAAAGCCAAACCAAATTGGGCTTTAAGTCTTCATCATAATTCCATAGTTTTATTTTTCATATTCTGCTTCTTGTTTTCTAGAATGGACCATGAAGTTCTGTTTTCATTTTTCTTTTCCATTTTCTCTCGCAGAAAATAGGATTTTTGGTTACTTCACGAGGCAGTAGTTGAATTGTTCGACCTACCCTTGGAATTACCGAAGTGCAATGCTGCTGAAAATATCATGAATTCCTAGGTACTAACTACCTCTTTGAAATTACTTATCCAACAATCTAGAAAGAAAGTTTGACAATTACGAGTAATGACCAACCTGCGATAGCAATATGGAGTTCTTACCGACAAAAAAAGTGATATTTGATGTTCCCATTTCAACTAATTGACCCTTTTAGTTGCAAGTCATTTGTCCTTTCTTGATCTCCTTTTCTTGATGGGTTAGGGTTTACATATCGTCTACGTAATTCATATGTCACGATGAACGGAATATACATTTCTTCCCACCCTTTGATCCTCATTCCGTCATGATTCATGGTAACGATGTCGTTCAATGAAACAAAACACGCACTCCGCCAGCAGCATTCGTCCGTCTGAACATTGAGACAGTAACAGAGCCCTTATTTCCTTCCTTCAAAGCTTAGAGCATGACTCTTAATTTAAAAAATATCATAAGTGACTGTATTATTCGTGATTTTCTGTATAAATTTTCTAAAAGAGTTTCATTTTCCTTTATTTAATCTTTTATACGAGGTAGTGGCTAGACTGCAGGACTTACAACCTTATGCTTAGGTTTTGGAACTGATCCAGTTATATGTCCATGGATTTGTAGTTGAATAAGAATCCAAAATAGGTCACCTAACTGCTCATCTCTTGCCTCATAAATGTGAGAGCCATGACCCCAAAAGAATAAAAAATAAATAAATAAATAAGGGGAGAGTAGCGGTGGATTGGAGGTATTCAATCTTTTTCCTTCTGTTTTTTTTTTTCCTTTGGCCCCCTCTTGTGCTGGGGCAGGTCCAGTATTGCTGGCTATAATGGGAGATACAATAGAATAAAATTTGTGGGGATCTCAATAAAATAATTGAGGCCGTCTAGATATGATATCTTTCTTAAAGAATCATAAACTTCGATTGTATTAGAATTGTTGCTAAAGATCAAAAGCTACGAAATATATATGTAGCATTAAAATAAAATAAAAAAAAAGAGAAAAAAAGAAATAACATGTGTGTCCACTGTCCACAGTATTTTCTATTTTATCTATTGTTAATTTGTCTTGTTTCTTAGAAAGATGAAGCTCCGAATTTCTTGCTACAATTCAGCGTATTATCTTCTATGCTTTTAAGTTACTTTTTTTCTTTTACTGCATTGTTTGTTATATAAAGAATGGGCATTTTATAGAAAATCAATGAACAGGGTCAGTGCAAAAAAAAAAAAAAAAAGAAAAAAGAAAAAGAAGAAATGAAAGAAGGAAAGAATAGACATTTGGACAGGTATCCCTCCAAATTTCCAAACTTTTCATTTGCTTTATTGAAACTTTTATACTATGTTTGGAATTCGAATTTATCAAGGAATAGGAAAAGTAAAAAAAAAAAAAAAAGAAAAGATGAGAAAAAGATAACAAAAATATCCAAATATAGCCTGAAGGAAAAAAGGTCAGAAAATAAGTAAAATTTGGGAAGCTTACACCCACCCCCCACCCCCCAAAAAAAGTGAAATATAGGGTAACTTATACTATACAAATGCTATATACATTAAATAAAATGAAGGAATGAAGCACAAGTCAAGACCAAATCTCTATTTAAGTCTTGTTTCTCTGACCCTTGAAGCCAAACCAAGAGACCATGGCAAAGAGCAAGGTTCTTGTTGTGGGGGGAACAGGGTATATTGGTAGGAGGATTGTCAAGGCTAGTTTAGCCCAGGGATATCCAACCTATGTCCTTCAGAGGCCAGAAATTGGCCTTGATATTGAGAAGCTGCAGATTTTACTGTCCTTCAAGGAGCAAGGGGCTCGCCTCATCGAAGGCTGCTTTTCCGATCACCAAAGCCTTGTGAATGCGGTGAAACAAGTTGATGTGGTCATTTGCACCATGTCCGGGGTCCATTTCCGGAGCCACAACATTTTGGTGCAGCTTAAACTGGTCGAGGCCATCAAAGAAGCCGGAAACATCAAGGTATCGGTATACAATTTTATATCAAGAATGGTATTGTAATTGTTATTTTTGTAACAATTGCTTTATGATTTTTTTTATTTTTTCATATAATTTTAGACTGCTACTTTAGTTACATAAACTCATCAAGGTCCATGCTTCCATGCATGCTGCACTTTTGCAATTGTTAAGGAATTATAAGTTCAAAAACGGAAGGTGGAACATAGTAGAAGTTTTCAAGTAGCATTTTATCATCCCATCCGACACTTCCCCATCTTGTGGAGAGGTGAATAAACTGAACTAAACTCGTGCACAAATATGAACAGACAAAGTGTACAACACGGAGAAAAAACATAGATCACAAAACCTCGTCCGAATCAGAGTTCTAATACTATATTGTCCCAAAATTTAAGCTATTAGAAAATGGGTTCAACAAGGCATAACAATATATCCAACACTCATCATTAATGTTTTTTCTTTCCCCTTGTCGTTCCTTAGGTACAACTTGCATGCATGATTGAAGTTATCTTCCGCAGTTCTGCTTCCTCCATGGATGAGATGTCACCATCATATAATTTCTTGTCTGCCAAAACTTTATAACTTACGAAAACCGTATAAATGCATTTTGGACAATAGTCTCAAATTGTGACAGCAGAATCTATATATATATATATACATATTATAATACAAAACATATCAACAGAACAAATTGTTCTTTTCTGTTATTTTAATTAATCACAAATATTTGCTTCTCTTCTTTTTTCCACGTTCAGCACTCTTTAAGTTATCACAAACTCTTCTTTTTTGTGCTTCTCTTTTTAAGCAAAACAACCCTTTTTCCATGATGAACATGCCACCTTCCTCTATACAGCTCTACCTTTCTTTCTCTTTTTGTTCTATTATGGCTGCTTTTTAACTGAAAGGGAGAGTCCACCTAACACCATTATACTTCAGTTATGAGGCTTCATGATTATTTGACTTCCAATCTCATCCTTCTAAGTTCTGCAAGAAGTTTCAACGATTTTCTGTCCAAGTCACGAATGGAACCCTTTATTGGCAATAAATTGATTCCCCACAATTCATCAATTTGAAAATCATATTATTTACAACGCCTGTATAATTGTGTTTTTCTTTTTCTTTTTTTGAATAATTTACTTCTGACTAAACGACAAATTCAACCACAAAATATAGTGAGAAAAAGCCAAAAAACGAAAGACAGAGTCTTAGAAAGAGGATTTTGGAAGATAATGACGTGCCAGAATCTTATGGTTTTCATGTAGACTATCAAAATCAGTACTGGGAGAGGATTTCAGTTTGATTAGTTTTACCATCTACATCAGATGCTCTTTACCAATTAAACCGTAGATATAATTTGATGAAGTTTATAATTCAGTTTTAATCAACTTACCATATACTAACTCATCAATTATGTTGATAGAATATCCATCTTTGGCTGTTATATGATCTTGTTCGCCCTTGGATCTCCTAATCTGAGATTAGTCAGTAAAGGGTTCTGGTGGTGGGGTAAGTTTTGATTTGGTCATAGCAGAATTATTATGCTATCTTGATGGGTCCAACTGCTAATTAAAGGAAGCATCCATCACATGATCAACTTTGCCTGAAGAGTCAGGGCATTGGCATTTTTTTGTTGGAGTTTCAAATATCTCCTTTTTAGATTAGGTAATAGAAAAGAACTGTTTGGCTTTTTAACGTCTCTCTGATTATATGAGTGGTTCTCGCTCACATCATCACTTCTACCTACTGATGAATTCGCTGTGCGGTCAATCTCTCATTAAAGTTGGTTGCCATAATGTTGCTCAAAACAATGAAACGCGCAGCATCCGAACTTAATGGAAAATGCAATGCTTAGAGAAAAATTGTACAAACTCTTAGTACGTTTATAATTAAAAATTATTATGGTAGGTATTTTATTTTAAAATAAAAATCTATCATTTTTTTTTAAATAATGAAACGTAGGGCACAAAGGCCACCAAACTACCAGAGATCTAAAGAGAACAGATTACAGAACTTGTTAGGAAAACAAACTAAAAGGAGGAGGTCTCCTGCTGAAGCCACCATCGGAAAGGCCAATTCTTGTAATTAGAACACATCATTTTGAATGAAAATTCTGTGTAAATTTGACAACATCTCTATAGATATATGAAACTATGTATACATATACTTCGGAGGTTGCAAAATAATTGGCTTCTTTTAATATGTGAGTGTTCAAATAATCTCATAACCAAGTCTGAAATGGTTGTATCTAAGAATTTCTTGTGCCATTTTTTGCAGCGTTTCTTGCCTTCAGAGTTTGGTATCGACCCAGCACGAATGGGACATGCCCTTGAACCAGGAAAGGTCACGTTTGATGAGAAGATGGTGGTGAGGAAGGCAGTAGAAGAGGCTAAAATACCCTTCACTTATGTGTCTGCTAACTGTTTTGCCGGGTACTTTGGCGGTAACCTCTCTCAACTGGGTACCCTCGTTCCTCCCAAAGACAAAGTAGGCATATATGGAGATGGCAACGTCAAAGGTACAATCATATATGCAATCAAACTAGGATACAATTGTTGTATGGAACCGAAATTTTATTTATTAATCACATCATCACTTGCAAATATTGTTTTGTCGGGTTATCTGTATTTACAGTGATTATATTGGACGAAGATGATATAGCAACGTACACAATTAAAACAGTAGATGATCCTCGTACGCTGAACAAAACAGTTTACTTTAGGCCACCGGAAAACAGCCTTACCCAAAGGCAGTTGGTTGAGAAGTGGGAAAAGCTTCTAGGTAGAACCCTAGAGAAGTTTAGCATCTCTGCTGAAGACTTCCTGGCTTCAATGAAAGGTAAAATGAAAATCAAATCCTTGAAGACTCTTTAGACATATCTTTTCAGCATCTTTCTCACTTGGGTGCAATTTCTTTCTCCTATTGATATATTTTGTTTTACTTAATGCAGGTATGGAATATGCTAATCAAGTTGGAGTGGGGCATTTCTATCATATTTTCTATGAAGGTTGCTTAACAAACTTTGAGATAGGAGAAGATGGAGAAGAAGCTTCCGAGCTTTATCCAGAGGTTCAATACACTGGCATGGAGGCATACCTAAAGCGCTATCTATGAGGAGAATACCTACGTACCTGCCAAGTTATATATATAATAATAATAATAATGATGTAATACAAGCTTTCAACAGAAATTAAGAAATTAACTGGTTGTAAAAAAAACAAAAGGGAAAAAAAATTATTTCGTACCTCTAGCTTCTGTTTGTCTGCAATCTATTGTGTGTCCATTCTTAACGTGCCTTTAGCGCCAGGATAGATGAATCCATGTTAAGCTCTGGCTCCTCTTAATTTTAGACTGATCCTGGGAAGAAAATATAATGATTCTGCTTCACTTTTGGCTACCTTGAATTAATATCCGGACAAAGAACCGTCAGTGTTAGAAAATAAATGATAACATAACATCTCTCTCTCTCTCTCGGCAAACCACAAGAGCACAAGGTTTTCGAGGGATAAGACCAAAAGAAAGGTTCCATTTGTCAGATCTTTCTGATTTCTCCAAGTGATTAATAGCTAGTTTAATGAAAGTCAAATCTTAATCTATAAGAGTAAAAGGAGGAAAGAGTTAGTACATCTCAAACTTGGTGATCACAAGGAATGAAGAACATAAATAAATTTCTTGAAAGATGGTGATGAATTTAGTATTATGTGATTAGGTCAATAATATTTTTTCAATAGTGTAGAGAAACTGGATTTTTGGGATTTGATATGATGTTAGAATATTTAAACCAAATGCAATGTATTTATGAGTTAGTGGAAATTAAGGGAGTAATTATATTCCAATGAAGGTCGTAGTCCAAGTAAAAGGTCTCACAAATTAAAGTGGGATATGAAAACATTTTGGCATTCCTTGATGGAAGGAGGTCTATGAATGGATGATGAGGATTTCATGGGTTCTAACCTTCAACATAATTTGTGCATTTATCCATAGAGAGACACTTGAGGCAATAGTTGTAAGGGTGATCTTTCTCTCAGGTTCAATAGACAATGACAACAATGGAAGCGGGTAAAATAATTGTTTTGTAAAATCTTGATATATACTTCAAGATCCTATTAATGTATAAATTTTTTCTAACAGTCTGGGCACTAAACACATTCATTTGACTTTTAATTTTGCACTCTTCGATTGAATTCTACGAAAGCAGGAAATCAATCGGAGTTGCTTAACAAATATTGTATACTTGGATCATGATTTCAAGCTCCATCCCCAATTAAATTCCAAGTTTTCACCATTTCCAAGTCTTATCATGACAGCTTGTGCAAAGTAATCAATAGAAGGCAGGGAAGTACTATAACCTAACCAAGACAAATACAAACCAAAGTGGCAATCTCCAGTGAGAATAATTTGTCAGTCACGAACTCACAAATTAATAAGTTTAGTGTAGGATAGACAGAAGACTGATGGCCAGCTTGGCCAGCCCAAGCTGCCCATTTGACACAAATGAAGATTTTTTTTAAGACTGATTAATTTAATAGATGGGCTTGATAATTGTGTTTAAAGTCTGGTCTAGTCTGAAATATATATAAAATAATATATTTTTATATTTTTATTGTATTATGTATTTAAATTTATATTATTTCATTTAGTTTTGAAAAAACATGCTTATTAAAAATAATTTTAAGTTAAATGGATGAGCTTGAATGGACTTGCAAATCATAATTTTCATTTTGAACGGGTTTCAAATTTTATTTTAGGCTTAATGAAAAAAAATTTTGGTGTAGACCCAGTTGAGCCCAGTCCGGCCCGCTCAATATTCACCCAAGTTTAGTAGGTGTGCAGAAACAAGGAACGATATAAGATGGTTGACATGATATGGTTAATTTCTCTTTCCTAGATTAGGAGATTCATTTAACTGGGGGAACCTTACGAGAAAGGTTAAAGACATCTTATTAGTTACAAGGAAGCTTATAGGGGATTTTTATCTTTAGTAATTGTTTGCTTCTTCTTTCACTTTTGGCTAAGTTAACATTTTAATATCGGTCTCTCTTTCTTTATGCAAATTAACAATGAAACGATAGTCTAACCATATAAAAGCCTTCTTCGGCCTCTCCCTCATAAGTAGAGCCTTGTCCACCGAACTCCACTAAAATGAAATCTTATCATATCATGAAGATAATGAAAACTACTCCTTTATTTTATGGGTTGTTTTGTCTCTTGCACTAAACAGAGCACGCCCTAGATCGCCCTTGGTTGGAGAGGTTTAGGTGCATCGATTTGCAATACAATTATAGAAGGTTCCCTGTATAACATGTGTATATATTGGCGATGTTTCACACAAAAATAGTTGTCCAAGCTATGAAATTGAGCTCATAATTACTAGTAAACATAATCTACTAAGATGACACATTATTAGTGGGTGTCATAATTTAACCAAGAAGGCAAAAGACTATTAATTTCACATACTAAACTATCAATCCTATGCTTATTTTGTTTTCTGAAAAAGAGGCACTCTAAAAGAAGAGAGAGAATAAAGAAAGGATGTCATCTTTGATTTAAGTATACTTTTTCTCGATAAAGAGATATTAAGAGTGGCTGCAAATTCAACGGCCGTCAAAGGTATAGTAGTCATACAATAGTCAACAGCCGTCAAAGGTATAGTAGTTAACAGTCGTCAAAATTACAGTAATCAACAGCCGTCGAAGTTACAGTAGTCAACAAATAGCCAATGGATCTCCCATTTTTCAGACACAGCCAGAAGAAGAGAAAGTGAGGTTTTTTTTATTGGGTTTGAGGAGGTGAGTTGAAACGGGTGTACAAGGGTTGAAGGGCTTGTGTTTGGGTTATTAAACTTGAGTGTATGCTTGTACCATTATTCTCAATTTTTCTCCATAGTAAAGAAGAAGACTGGAGCATGCCTCGTGGACGTAGGTAATCTTGCCAAACCATGCTAAATATTGGTGTCACTTTTCTTTTGTGCTTTGATTGCTTTGATTTATTTTCATTAGTATTTTTTTGTCATTTATACTGACCAATTGCTGCGAGAATTCTTAACAAGTGGTATTAGAGCTTCTAGGTTTGACTACGGAGGTGAGGCATTAAAAACAAGTGTACATAGTTCTTATTTATTGAAACTAATATGATGGTAGGAAAAGGAATCTCAGTGGAAAATTTTGAGGTGGAGCCTTTTAATGGAAAGAATAACTTTAGCCTGTGGCAAAGCACAATTAGAGACATATTGGTGCAACAAGGGTTGATCAAAGCACTTTCGGGCAAAACAAATAAACCGGTAGACATGAAAGATGATGTTTGAGAGAAACTTGAGATGAAGGCTGTGAGTTTAATTCGTTTATGTCTTGCACCAAAGGTAAAATACAATTTTTTGGATGAAGTATCTGCTCCAGTATTATAGAAAAAATTAAAAAACTTCTATATGTCAAAATCACTCACAATTAAATTGTTCTTTAAAAAGCAATTATATCAATTGCGAATGAAAGAAGGAACAAATGTTATGGATCATCTCAATGTTTTTAATAATTTTATTAATGAACTTTTAAGTGTTGAGATAAGAATTAAAGAGGAGGATAAAGCTATTATTCTCTTAGCTTCTCTTTCAAATTCTTTTGATACACTTGTGACTACACTTTTGGTTGAGAACGATACTCTCAGTACAGATGAGGTGACAATGACTCTCTTGGAGACAGAGATACTCAGAAAGCCGGGCAACAGTTCCCAAGCAGAAGGGTCAACGCGAAAGGAGTAACAACAGAGGCTCTGGAAATAGGAAAAAGTCACATTCACAATAAAGAGGAACGAGTAGCAGAAAATTCAAGTGTTACCATTGTCAAAGGGAAGGACACTTGAAAAGGGACTGCAGTCAAAGAAAGTGAGATATGAAAGAAAAGGAAAATCTTTGAATTCAGATCAAGCGGGCTTTGTGCAAGATAATACAGATAGTAATGGTGATTTATTATCAATCACCACAAATACGAACTATCTTGTTGACAAATGGATTTTGGCTTTTGGATGTTCTTACCACATATGTCCTTATAGGGAATGGTTTGATACTTATAGACCCTATATTGGAGGAACAGTTCTAATAGGTAATGATGCAACTTGCAAGACTGTTGGAATTGGAACCATTAAAATTAAAATGTTTGATAGTATGGTGAGAACTCTAGCTGACGTGCGACATGTCCCTAACCTAAAACAAAATTTAATTTCTTTAGGTATACTTGACTCTAATGGTTTTACCTTCACAGTAACAAGTGGGGTTCTAAAAGTTGTTAAAGGGGCCATGGTTGTCTTGAAGGGGAAGAGACAAGGAAATGTGTATACATTGTGAAGGAGTACAGTTATAGGTAGAGCAGCTTGGATAACTCCTTTGGATCCGGATATTGAAGACACTACTCTATGGCATTTACGCATTGGCTATATGAGTGAGAAAGGATTACAAGAACTTCACAAACACAATCTGCTTGATGGGGTAAAAACTTGTAAACTTAATTTTTGCAAGTATTGTTTATATGGTAAGTAATGTAGGGTTAACTTTAAAGTAGGACATCACGCGAGCAAAGATGTGTTGGAGTACATACACTCTAACATGTGGGGACATGTGACAACTCCATCCAAAGGCAGAGCACTTTATTTTGTCACATTTATTGATGACTTCTCCAAGAAAGTATGGGTCTACTTCATGAAGCACAAAAGTGAAGTGTTTGAAAAATTCAAACAGTTGAGAGCAGAAGTTGAAAAGTAGACAGGAAAACAAGTAAGTACTTATAGACGGACAACGGGATGGAGCATAAACACCATAAGTTCAGAAAATTTTGCAAGATGGAAGGGACCACTTGTCATTATACTACACCAGGGAGGCTACAACAAAATGGTGTAGTAGAAAGAATGAACAAGACTCTGTTAGAAAGAACAAAATGCATGAGAATACATGTAGGCTTGCCAAAATCATTTTGGGCTGAGGCTTTGAACATGGCATGCTATATTGTTAACAAATTACCATCTTTGGCTATTAATACCAAAGTTCCTAAAGAGGTTTGGACAGGTAAACCAATTGATTATTCTAATTTAAGAATATTTGGTTGTCCAGCTTATATTTACATGTAGGAACAACAGCGGTCAAAGTTAGACCCAAAGTCAAAATATTACATATTTGTTGGTTATGAAAAAGGAGTAAAAGAGTACTGTAAGCACCTCATTTTTGCTCGCTCGGAAATCTCCGAGCTGACCGAGCTCACTTTCACACATCACATGCATATTTAGACTCTAAGCCCGCCTTTTTAACTTGAATTTAGTCCACCAGTCGCTTCTCGGGCCCATAGGGCCCACTTGAAGCTAAATGACCGTTTTGTCCCTGGGCATTCGAACGCCCTGGGAACCACACTGGCTCTGGGTATCAAACCAGTAACCTTCTGAAATTACTTCTTATGGTATTGTCAACCTTCCTCTACCTTTCCGGATCATTCCGAGTCAGTTCCGGCCAACCCGGTACAAAATGACCGTTTTGCCCCTAGTGGGCCGGTCTCCTTTTTCGACCACACCGGCTTTGGGTATCAAATCGGTAATCCTCTGAGATTACTTCTTATAGTATTCTCAACCTTCCTCTATCCTTCCGGATCATTCCGAGTCAGTTCCGGCAAACCCGGTGTGAAATGACCGTTTTGCCCTTGGTGGGCCGATCACCTCTTCTAACCGCACCGGCTCTGGGTATGAAACCGGCAACTTTTGGGAACATTCTAAATAATGTTTTCAAATCCCAAGTCTTCTTCAGGGACAGTCCAAGTCTGTCCCGGCAGCTTCCCGATCCGATTGACCGTTTTGCCCCTAAAGGCCCGGTCAACCCTTCCGACACATCGTATCCTCACTTTTCAAGTCAAATACCTCCGGGACACTATTCTAAGTGTTCCTGCTCTTTTTCAGCTTTTCGGGCCATTCCCAGTCCCTTAAATCATTCCCGGACTTTTCAGAATCACTCATAGTGAAGCTAGGCTAAAAATTACATGGTAGTCAATAGTACAGGCGTCCAAATCTAGTCAAAGATACGTTGCTTGCCGACCTTAAACATTTCCTAAATGGCTAGCGCCACTCCTAGTGGCGCTAGTGTAAAGTTTGGCCTGGCGCCACTGTAACAGGCTCCAGGTTTGTCCAACCTCTATAAATACACAGTCTCCTCCAACGTGAAAAGGGTTTTCTCTATTTTAATCCCCCATCTCTTTCCCTCCCTTTCTTTGCATGCTTGAAACAAAGGGATCCCAATCCATGTGTAGGATTGGGCTATTGGAGAGTCACCGTGTTGGAGGCTTTCTTCTAGTCTAACCAGAGACCACGTGGGTCCGACCCCCTTGATTATGTGGTGAAGCCTTAACCTTGTATATTCACGACCCCAAAATTGCATTGTGCATATCATGGTCTTGCATCTTCCAAAAGTCGTTTTCAAAGTTGTTTTCAAAATCGTTTTCAAACTTGTTTTCAAAATTGTATCAAAATTTCCTTTTTCAAAACATGTTTTCAAAATTACAATCCTAGGGTGATTCTAACCTTTCCATGGCTAGGATTGCTTTAGGAAAGTGTTACATTTAAAATGACTTTCATGATCCATATTTTCAAAACCACTTTCCTAAAGTGGTTCTAACCTTCTTATGGTTAGAATTGCTTTAAGAAAGTGAGCTGTTTTTAACTCTCTTTTCAAAAAATCTCTTCCTAAAAACCTCCTCTTTCAACGTGCTTTCTAAAAACTCTCCTTTCCAAAGTTGTTTTAAAAAACTTCCTCCAAAAATTTATTTTTCAAAATTTCCTTTTTCAACTCCTTTCCAAAATCCTCTCCCCAAAATCCACTTTCTAAAAACACTCCCTAAAAATCTTTCCAAAAACTCTCTTCAACAATCTTTTACCTTCCTTTTAGAAACTTCCCTATAGGATTTCCTTTCAAAAACTTGTTTCCAAAAACACACTTTCCAAAAACTCTTTCCTTAGAGCCCAAGTCAAGCCCTAGAACCCACAATTAGGAAACCCTAATTTTCTTTCCAAAAACATGATTTTTAAAGTTTGCCCCAAACCTAGGTTTTCAAAACCTCTTGTTTTCACATCCAAACTATACATGTTTCCAAAACCTATTTTCTACGTCGAAACTATAAATTTCTGAATCTAGGGTTTCTAGAATCTCCCTTTCCAAATCCCTGCCAAATCCTATCTTCCCTTTAGAAAACCAAATCAAATATTCCCGTTTAGGAAACCAAATCCAATCCTCCGTTTTTGAAAACAAAATCAAATTTTTGCTTTTAGAAACCAAATCCAATCCATTTCTAATCCAAACCCTTCTTAATTCAATTCCTTCCTAAACCTTAAGTTTCCTAAACCTAAACTTTAAATCTTTCCTTAAATTTCAAAATCCAAATCTTTCCTAATTCAAATCCTTCCTAATCTTCTCATTTCCTAAATCTTAAGTTTCCAAAACTTGAATATAAAAATCTTTCCTAAATTTTAAAACTTAATTTCCACATCCTTCCTAATTCCACTCTTTCCTAATTTCGTCCTTTTCCAAATCTTAACTCTCCTAACCTAAGTTTTCAAACCTTTCTTAAATTCAAACCTTTCCTAATCTCAAACTTTTTCTAAAACTCTAAACTTTCCTAAAATTTCAAATCTTTCCAAATCTAAAACTTTCTCATTCTCAAAACTTTCTTGTTTTCAAAACTTTCTTATTTTCAAAACCTTTCCTATTTTAAAACCTTTCTTATTTTCTAAACTTTTCAATTTTCAAAACTTTCCTAAGTTTAAACATTCCCAAATTCGAAATTTTCCTAATTTCGAAACTTTCTTAATCTGAAATTTTCCTAATTCGAACACTTTCCTAAA
Source organism: Euryodendron excelsum (assembly GCA_033060915.1). Taxonomy (NCBI): domain Eukaryota; kingdom Viridiplantae; phylum Streptophyta; class Magnoliopsida; order Ericales; family Pentaphylacaceae; genus Euryodendron; species Euryodendron excelsum. The sequence continues at coordinate 29,255,839 of CM065378.1, read as the reverse complement.
TTGAAACTTTCCTAAGTTGAAACTTTCCTAATTCCAAAACTTTCCTAAAATGACACTTTCCTAATTCGAAACTTTTCTAATCCGAATCTTTCCTAAATTCCAAGTTTCCAAATCTTCCAAGATCTTTCCAAATCCAACATTCAAGTCAAACCTTCCTTAAACCTCAAGTCTTTCTTAAATCCTATCTTTCCTAAGTCTAGGTTTCCTAAACCTTCATCTTTCCAAAACAAGTCTAAATCTTTCTTCCAAGTTCTATTTTTCCAAATCAAAATCCAATCTCTTCAATTCCAAAATTCTAAATTCCAATTTTCAGTCTTCTATTCTAAGTTCAATCTCTCAATCTTCCAATTCAATTTCCAATTCAATCTCTTTCTTTCAAATCAATCTCTTTTCAATCGGACTCCAGTCCGAACTACGACTGACCTGATTCCTCTAAAAGGATACGTAGGTAACCCTCATGGGTGCGGTCACAACTTCCTTCAAATTTCAAATTCCTCCACATTTTTCAAATCTCAAATTCCAATCTATTTTCAAAATTCCAATTTCAAATTTCTATTTCCAAATTTCTATTTCTAATTTCTCAAACTTTTCAATTTCAAATCTATTTTCAAATCAAATCAATTTCAAATCAGTCTCTTTCCAAATCTATCTTCCACCTTCCCTCTTCTACTGCACTTGCATATCATACATCTTGATAATTTTTAAATATTGTTTTATAAAGTGAATAGGATTGGACATTGGATTAGTTGAAGACTCTCATATGTGAATCTAGGGTAGATTGACATGTAGGTACCGAAAGGGCAGGGTAGGATGATGGCTTAGTGCGTCTTTCCTACACGTAACCAACCTCCGAACCTAGATCACTGATTTCAAAGACCAAAAAGGAGTTATTTTTCAAAAAGGGCTAAATATTTTTCAAAAGTTGCTAAACAACCTGTTTTCTTAAAAATCCTCTCTTGAGGTGATATTTTCAAAACCTTTTTCAAAAACCCCAAGTGTAGTCTTCAGATTATTCTTAGTTTTTAGGTAACCTAACTCACCTTAATCAAATTAGGTGGCGACTCTGAATCTTTTTCCAAAAGCCCTTTATTCAGATCAATTTTCAATTCAAACCTAGTCGCACTTATTCTTCTAGGAGAGTGAGTTCTAACGAGAGAGTACAACATTTTTTCCGCTTGTGTAAGTATTCCTCGAGTGCGAAAAATCTGGGCGCGACAAGTACAAACTTTGGGATCCAGTTGTACGGAATGTTGTGATCAGTAGAGATGTCATTTTCAATGAAACACACATGCTGAATTTAAGTAGGGCTGAAGCCAATGAGGAGGTGGAAACTTATGGAGAAAAATTATCAGTCCAAGTGGAGTCAGATAAATCACAACGGCCTAGTAGAGATGATGATGCACCAACATCTTCTCTGGAAGAAACATCTGATGATGAAAGGCAGTAAGAAACCATTACTATTGCTGCTAGAAGAGAAAAAAAGACCCATAAGGCACCAGTCAAGTATGGCTTTGAAGACATGGTTTCTTTCACATTAACTGTTGGTAGTAGAGATCCATCTTCTTTTCAGGAAGCGGTCAACAACAAAGAAAGTAAAAAATAGATGATTGCAATGATGGATGAGATAGAGTCTTTACGCAAGAACAATACTTAGGAGCTTATTGAAAAACCCAAGGGACGAAAGATGATTGGTTATAAGTGGGTATATCAGAAAAAGGAACCTATATCGGAGAACGAAGGAGAAAAATTCAAGGCTATGCTTAGAGCTAAATGGTATAGGCAAGTTAAGGGAATCGACTATAACCAAATTTTTTTCTTGTTGTAAAGTATTCTTCTATTCGTGTCATGTTAGCTATGGTAGCGATGTTTGACCTTGAGTTGCAGTAGCTTGATGTCTAAACATCATTCCTTCATGGGGAATTGGAGGGTGAAATATTTATGAAGCAACCAGAAGGATTCAAAGAACAAGGTAAAGAGCATCTGGTATATAATCTCAAAAGATCTCTTTACGGGTTAAAACAGTCTCCTAGAAAGTGGTACAAAAGATTTGATTCATATATGGTACATATTGGCTACACGAGGAGCAGTTATAGTTATGATAGTTGCGTTAATCTTAATATGCTTGGCGATGGTTCTTTTATTATTCTGATGCTTTATGTTGATGACATGTTAATTGCTTCAAATAACATGCATGAGTTAGATTTGTTAAAGTCCAGATTAAGAAAAGAAGTTGACATGAAGGATCTTGGCGCTACTAAAAAGATCCTTAGAATGGAAATCCGGAGGGACAAAGAAAAAAGCAAACTATGGATGTCACAGAAGAAATATGTGAAAAAGGTGCTAGAGAGATTTAATATGGGAAATGTAAAACCAGTCAGTACTCCTCTAGCTAACCGCTTTAAATTATCTGTGAGATCATGTGCTTCTATAGATAATGAGGTGAAAGAAATGTCCTAAGTGTCGTACGCTAGTGCAGTAGAAAGTTTAATGTATGCCATGATTTGTAGTCGACCAGATATCTCACATGCAGTTAGTATTGTAAGTAAGTACATAGATAATCTGGGAAAGGAGCACTGGAATGCAGTTAAATGGATATTCAGGTATTTGAGTGGTACGATGAATTTCGGTATCTTGTATCAGAAATAAGATGAAACAGGATAGGTTGTGGGTTATGTAGATGCAAATTATGCAGGAGATCTGGACAAGCAGATGTCTACTACATGTTATATCTTTATTCTTGCAGGTGGGCCTATCAGTTGGAAAGCTATGCTTCAATCAACTCTCGTTTTATCCACAATTGAAGCGGAATATATGGCAACGGTGGAAGCTGCCAAGGAGGCTTTGTGGTTGACAAGTTTGGTCAAGGAATTGGGGTTAAAGTAGGAAGACTTGGAGTTGTATTGCAATAGTCAAAGTGCCATTTATTTGGCAAAGAATCAAGTTTATCATGCCAGGACAAAACATATCGACGTGAGGTATCACGCAGTTAGAGGATGAGTAGAAGAAGCCAAGATAAATTTAAAAAAGATTCATACTGAGAATAATGCAGTGGATATATTAACAATGCCGGTGACTACACAAAAGTTTAAGCACTATTTGGACTTGATCAATCTTTCGCATTGTTAAAGATTAGAAGAACATCCTAGGGCATGGGAATGAGCATTTATATCTAGATGCGGACCTGAAGTTTCAGGTGGATGCATGTGAATTTTTTGCCAAAGTGGAGAATTGTTGAGAGTGACTGCAAATTTAATAGTCGTCAAAAGTACAGTAATCAACAGCCATCATAGCTACAGTAGTCAAAAGTCGTCAAAATTATAGTAGTCAACAGCCATCGAAGCTACAATAGTCAACAGCCGTCGTAGCTACAGTACTCATTTCTCTTATAAATAGTCAATGAATCTCTCATTTTCCAAACACAACTAGAAGAAGAGAAAATGAGGTTTTCTTTATTGGGTTTGAGAGGGTGAGCTGAGACGGATGTACAAGAGTTGAAGGGCTTGGGTTTGGGTTATTAAACTTAAGTCTATGTTTGTACCATTATTCTCAATTTTTCTCAATAGTAAAAAAGAAGATCGGAACACGCCCGTGGACGTAGACAATCTTATCGAACCACGCTAAATACTGGTGTCACTTTTCTTTTGTGCTTTAATTGCTTTAATTTATTTTTATTATTATTTTTCTGTTATTCGTACTGACCAATTACTGCGAAAATTCCCAACAAGAGACGTGTAGGTTAGGAATAAGATTTGTTTATATAATAAAAACGGAACATAAAGTACAAAAAAAGATATTAAAATTGGTTAATGGAATTCGAGTTAGTGGTTTGATATTAATTTGTTTTCATTGGTGCAATTATGTTGTTTATTGGTTACTTAGCAAGTCAAATGTGATCAGACAAGCAAGGCAACCATCGCTTGAATGAGAAGCAATATTTTCCTATTGGAACAGATTGGGCGGTAGCTTATATTTTGTTTCTTTTTTCTTATAGAATTTGCTAAGCAAGTAAATTTCAGATCAAGAATGAAACGAATTTACTTTGTTTGAATTCTCGTTGGTGAAAGATAGTAATATAGCACCAATTAATAGTGATCATTCAATTTTGACATTTAAAACAGCCTTCATCTTTAAGTTCTCTCCTCTATCTCTGCTTAAAATTGTGGTTCTTTTCCATACGAATGTGATGAGAAATATGCAGAAAAGTAATTAGTCAAAACTCCTAGGTGAAAGCTTTACAGAAATGCATGTGTTTTTTTTAAAATGGAATGCTAGTGTTTATTTGCGGTTGCAGCAGTAGCACCGCTACATAGAAAAATACCACGGCTACAGCTTAATTATAACCTTTCTCAAATCAGGGCTCTTTGTAAATAAATAGTCCTGTTCGGTAATATGAAATGTCTAACACTCGTGGATTGGGAAGGCTTAGCAAACTTAGGAAAGAGATCGATTGAAGAACAATTCAATGCATAAATAAGAGACTTGTTTCCATGAAAAGGTGAAAGTAATAGTTCTCTCTCAAGTAAATGACATGTAACCATCACAATGTCAAGTAGTTCCTTAAAATTTGGAGTTTGGGACCAACCATTCTCCATTATGTTTGTTATAAGTTTTATTACAGGTCTTCCTGTTTTGTTTGAAAATTGAACTCATATGCTCTCCAATATGTTGCAACTTAAAAAGAAGGGGGAAAAAACCGTGTGTGTGTGTGTGTGTGAAGTGAGAAATTTAGATCTTAATGCTCAAATCCTTCAAGTTTGTTCCAGGATTGCTCAACTCAATCTCTCTAACAAGGAATATCACCTTAGAAGGTCCAGTTTTACCAATTAATATCAACACATGATTCTATAGAACCATATCTAAACGCGAAACAATCTGAATTTTAGGATTAGACTGTCAAAGGAAATTTTGTTTGATCAAGGGTTAATAGACCACTCAGCCAATTTTAAAATGTGTCACCCCACATTGCAGTATAATCATAAAAGTCTGTTGCAGAAATTTATGAATTATATTGAGAGATTAATAAAGAGAGGTATATAAAGTTACACAGAGAGGAATAGAAGATTAAAGAATTTGATGCCTTTGGGGGAGTTGTTGAACCAATTTCTAGATCAAGTAAATTTGCACTTGAAAATCTAGTGTCTGACGTCTATTTTCAGTAACATCTCAACAAGCCAGCACTGCATGGTCCTCGAATAAATTCTGCTCCTGTGTAAGTCAGGGGACCTCTTCAATGGGCAATTTTCAAAGAAAACAATGCTCATGATTCTGCAAGATAGAGATTCTAACTACACTTACGGCTCCTGTGACTCTGGCCGGCCTTCAATTTTACTTCACTTCTTTCTTTTTTTTTTTAGGTAAATTGACCATTTGTGCATTGTTTAGATAAGTAAAGTGAGATTGAGTATTTTTTAGTGTATGTAATTATGTTCAAAACAACTCCAAATCAACTTCCAAAGTCAAGGAAACAAAGATAAAACAACAAAGGAGTTGCCAATTTCTAAAGGCCCCAGGCAACCCTGCTCTAGCGGACCCCCAACCCCACTTTAGCGGACTTCATCCCTTCAGCCAAATATCCTTTCCAATACACCCCACGGTTAGGCGGACTCCACCCTGCTCTAGTGGGCTCCAGTTCCTCCAAAACCAAGCCCCTTCCAGTGCACCCCACTATCAGATGGACATCACCCCGTTCTAGCGAGGTCTGAGTTTTTAGCAAATTGACTCCTTCCAGTGAACCCTGCTCTCAAGCAAGCTCTCACCCTGCTCTAGCGCGGTGCACTTCCCAAGAAGGTCTTGGCAAGTGATATCCTCTACAATGTACACTTGACAAAAAAGTCTTCGACGAATAATGAATGCTTGGCAGAGTTTCAGACTTCGTATATGACCTTGTGCTTCCAAAAATAAAAGATTTTTTTCACTTCTCCAAGCACGTTGAAGATCTTCTCCATTTTTTCAAGTATCTTAAAGATCTTCTCACCTATATTGCAGTATAATGATGATTCTATCAAAAGAGTTGTGCCCTACTAGAAGAAAAGATATCTCTCTCTCTCTCCTTGATAGGATATGGATAAAAATGAGAGTGTTCTTCATCTGATTAGTAAGAGAGTCTTCTATATTATTCTCTAAGTGTTTGTAAAAAATCCTAAGAAGACTCCACTCCACTTTATCCCCCTACTTCAAAAAGCTATGGTGGCTTGAAGGAGTTCAAGTCATTGAAAGGATCATTGAGGATTCAATGATGTGCTAAGTACTCTTGAACAAGCTCGTAGACTCGAATATGTACATGGTGTAGATTCAAGCCTTGTGTTGAGGATTCAACAAATGTAAAGGGTTGTAAGCTCTCTTATACCATTTGTTCATATTATAGTGCTTGGTTAGAGCTGGACTAAGCCTCGTGATTTTCTCTCGCAAAGATTTTCACATTAAAATTGCTTGTATCTTGTCTATTGCTTGTGATGTTGTGTATGGTTCAATTTCGTTTCTCTATCACTTGCACTTGCATGAAAAAGTGAGTAGAGACCTATTCAACCCTCCCTCTAGGTCCATATATGATGCATTAAGTCCTTCTACAAGAAAACTTGTTTTCTCTTTTTTTTTTTTTGTTACATCGATTTTCTTGTTTCAGAATCTAGATCCAACAAATTGAATCTAAACATGTTATGGCATCTGCTGCAATAGATAGGTATCAGGGCTTTAGTTTTCAAGTTCGAATGTTTTTAACTTTTAAGGTGAATGCCACCTATATACTTTTTTATCCTAAGGGGATACATCATTCACTAGGAAACTTCAATAAACTCCTCAACTCAAATCAACCGGCATCTACCCGGCATCTACAACAACCAAAGTCTCCAATTGCCCCAAAAATTCTCGTTCACCTGAAAACAAAACCATTCATTAGCTGATGATGGTCCATGTAGAAGGTAATCACTAATCACCTAATAAGGCTGTGGTGGAAAGCAATCACCATGCCCACCTATCCAACAAAAATGTTTAAAATCTGCTAGAACTTAGCTGAATATGGATGGCACACATTCAATGCTACTTTGTCAAGTAAAGTTCTTGCAAATAGTTTCAGACCTTGTCACTTTTGAATCTTTGATGCATAGTTTGGTTAGAAAAGAAAGGATATAGCCACTATTTTGACTCATAATTTTAAGGATACCACAGCCAAATCATTTTGGAGGTGTTTTTGTTGAAAAGTAAACTTGATGTTTCCCGATAAACACGTGCAAACTTATGATACATTCATGTGTAGTGGTTCATGTATGTATGTAGTTTGAGAAGTTTATATAGGTGAAGAGTCACCCTAATGTTAGTTGTCTTGATACATGTCATATAGGAAGTAGAAGAAGAAGTAATAGAACAAAGTAATAAAGAAAACATATTATTTTCATCCCCAAGTAAGTTCTTCTGTTTGTGATCTAAAGAACTTTATACAATTCAATCCCTAGAGTTGTACATCTCTATTTCCCTAAGGCCTCGTTTGTAGCAACGTACACAATTAGAACGAAAGATGATCCTCGAACAATGAAAACAACATTGTACCTCAGGCCACCGGAGAATATCCTTACCTAAATGCAGTTAGTTGAGAAGTGGGAAAAGCATCTAGCTAGAGAAGTTTCACATCTCTGCCGAGGACTTCCTAGCTTCCACGAAAGGTTAAATAAAAATAACTTATATTTGCTTTGCCATTAAGCTTTCCCTATCTTTCTCGAGCAATAGTTACATCACTTCTAATCAAATATGAACTGTATTATATAATAAAAAAAATTACTCTCTATATCTGTATATAATGCAGGCATGGACTTTGTTGGCCAAGTAGCAGTGGGGCATTTCTATCACATTTTCTATGAAGGTTGCTTATCGAACTTTGAGATAGGAGAAGGTGGAGAAGCAGCTTCAGAACTGTATCCTGAGGTTCGATACACTCACATAGATGCATACCTGAAACGCTACCTGTGATTAAGTACAGCTGCAGAGCTTATACATTTGAACAATGGTGGTTTGTGAAAATCTTTTTAGGAGAAAAATTAATTGATGAAAGGGAAAAAGGTCTTTACAGCTCCAGTATTTGTCAGTGACCATGTTATGTCTAATTTTCATGGTGCTTTATGGTTTGATTTCGCTGATCATGAGAAGAAAATGGATAAAACACCAAGGTTTGTTTTCCTATTTTATGTCAATCCTCTAGCACCGTGCCATTAATTTTAAGGTTTGCGCCCCCCCCCCCCCCCCCCCCCCCTCCTCTCTCTCTCTGTCTCTCTCTCTCTCTGTTTTCCTATAACTAGAGTGTTTTGAGAAAAAAAATTCAAAATTAGATTTCAGAATTAGTTTACCAAGAACGATTTTAACAAAAAATATTTTTAGAACCAATTTATCAATGGATAAAAAAATTCAAATGGATAAATATTTTTAGAACCAATTTATCAAATGGATAAAAAAATTATTCCTATAACTAGAGTGTTTTGAGAAAAAAAATTCAAAATTAGATTTCAGAATTAGTTTACCAAGAACGATTTTAACAAAAAATATTTTTAGAACCAATTTATCAATGTAGACTCGATGATCTTTGGAGAGCGAACACAAAATATCATAATTGAAACTATAGCCAAAAGCAAAACTATTCTATTAATTAATAATTTTATTTTTCTGAAATTATTTATATCTAGAGGGTTTTTCTTCTGTATACCCCTTTAATGATTAAATTAATTAATGAGATTGTGATAGAATGTGAATCACATAGTATAAAATATTATTTTTTAGAAATAATTATATTTTACCCTTAGTAATTACAGCAAAAATTACATAATTTTATGTGATTTTAAAAGTGAACATATGTACTTAACTGTAAATAGTCCTTGAATGAAATCATCCCTAATTTTAGACTTAAAAACCACATGAAATCATCCCTAATTTTAGACTTAAAAACCACATGGAGTAGAGTGTAAATATCCTTATTTGTTTAGCTTGATAATGGCAGGTGGCCACACCTTTTCGAAACTTTACAATGAATTGTATGCCACATTGTAGGTGACTTTGGAATGGAAACCTACTCTTTCACCTACTTAGGCTTTAAAAAAATACACCTTGCAATGACAACCAAGTGAGATATTTCCTAGCATCTCAATGTATCCCTCTTAAAATAAAATAAAATAATAAGTATCAGCCCTATCTCCAATTAACAGCAAACATTTAATGCCGTTACTAACTTCGTACAATACATCCCAAGGCAACCACACATCTATTTCTTTCCCAAGGCAACCGCTCATCTATTCCATTTCCGAGTTTTTAGTTTTTGTCTATCCTTTTGACTTTTGAGGGGCCTTTTTCCAGCTTTTACGCTTGCTTCAGCCTACAGAAATGGCTTCTCCTCCCGTGGGTGTTTGCGTCGCTGGCCGTTGTTGGCCATGGTACGGTGCAACCCCTATCACCGGAGATGGTGGTGGTTGGTGGATATGGCGGTGAGGCCAAGCTTGTTTCAGCTTCCTTTTCCAGCAGACACCCCTTTTTAGTGCCCAACAGCTAGATCTCTGACTCTATCTTTCAAACTCCTTAAGTATAACTTCCTACCATAAACATCACAAACCATTGTTCAATTTTATATTGAACCAGCCCCCACCCCTAAATCTTGAATACAAAGAGGGCATATTTGTAAGGGAAAATTCAAGTCAATGTATTGAAGAAAAAAAATAAAAACCCGATAATCGTTAACAAAATGGATTGATAAGAGAAACAAAACTTTCTCATCCAATGCATCCAACAATGAAAAAAATGAACCCAAAAACAAAAAACTTACCAGCCCCAACCCATAATAAATTGAAAGAGAAAATAGTCCCAAAATGGAGAAAGAAAAAAAAGGAAAAATTAACTTTATTGTGGCTGATTTGTGATAGAGAACACACCTGACTTCTCTTTAGCTGGATTCAGGTTAAACCTCAATCTCCTCTTTCATCAAACACTCGTTCTTCTAGAATTCCACAACAAAATCACACTTGCGATGAGAAACCACTAATAAAGAGTATATATGAGACCAAAAAGGTAAGGATTAGTGACCTAACCAGTTCTAGGATTAAGGACAGGTGAGTCTCTTGGCTTTGGATGTTTCCCCCCACCAATGGTGAAGGTGGTGATTCAGTTCGGCCGTGTATAAGAAAGAGAGAGAGCTTGGGTTGCAGTCATGGTGGTTCGGGTGAAGGTGGGTTGCAGCGAGGATTTGGTAATGGAGGCTGCATTAGGTTTCTTCGCGGTGCACTCATTGTGGTCTTGAGCTTTGACCGGCCATAGTAGAGATGTTTTTTGGCATGATGGCCCGTGCGAAGAAAAATAAATATATTTGGTTTAGCTCTCGCATCTCACATCTCATTCAAAGAATAGAAAGAGAGACAGAGAGAGAGGAGAAAGCTCTGGCAGGATGATGGTGATTTGGGTCTTTGGAGCTGCAGGTGGCGGGCGAGCTTTGGCTTCCCAAACTAGTGAAAAGAAAGAAATTGGGAAAAAAAAAAAAGACCAAAGGAGAGAGATAAAAGGAAGAGAGAGAAAGGAAAGGTCGTTGGGAGCATTTAATGCCTAAGAAGCTAAAAAGAGTAGAGTCTGGCAGATACAAATATTGGGAGAAACGATGGAGTGCGTCCCACAATTGGTAGATATATATACAAGCCATGGAACCTAAATGATTTGTGGCACCCAGTGACCCATATGATTTGTTTGGCGGAATATGAGTTTGCAAAACGTTTAACTAATCTTAATCATTGTAACTTAAAATTAAATTTGAGTCGCCAAGTATACTTGTGAGAGAGATATTTTTAAAAGATATGTTTTATTATATAAATAAATAAATATATATATATATATTTAAGGGTCGTCAATGGCCGGCCAGCCCGATCCATTCTTTGGTCGGACTAAGTCGGGCTCAGCAAGCTTTGACCAGTCAACGAACTGGGTCGGGCCATGGGCCAATATTATGAGACCCAAGCATTGTCCATGAACCTAAGGGAAATGGGTCAGGCTCGAGCCCAGGTTTATGGCCATTAAGTAATTTTTAAATTTTTTATACTAAAATTTTTATTAATTTTTTCACTAAATTTAAGCAAGACATTATGGTAGTCGGTTCATTTAAGCAGGCTTGAGCATTTTCTTCTCCCATTAGAGTTGGTGGCGTAAGTAATGAGAGACCGTATATGAGTTGACTTGAAGAAAAGCACCATCTTTTCATTGTCATCCCTTTGATTTCTTCTTGTCCCATATTTTTTGGGTTTGAATCATTTAATTCTTGAATTTTTCTGCATTTTTTTCTTTCTTATCACTCAATTCTTTGGAAGAAAGTTCTCTCTCTCTCTCTCTCTCTCTCTCTCTCTCTCTCTCTCTCTCTCTCAGTACTCAGTAGTACTTTTTTATGATAAAAAAAACCAAAAGTTTTAGGAGACAAAATAAAACAATTCACGGGCCGAGCTTTTCTAGGCAGGTCACAGGCCGGGCTTTCAGGCAGGCCCCACAAACCGCCCATGGACTACAAAATCAAGCCCAAGCCCGCCCCTAACTATCCTGGGCTGGGCCAGCCCCATGCTAACTATCACAGGTTGCCACCCATAACAAGTTTGAGGCCACGAGGAATCTTGGCGTGAGGCATGTCTTAGCATGGTTAGCCAGTGGCATGACAATTTCGTAATTTATATTTTTCATATTTATTAGATTTATAAATTATGACTACTCGAAGGGGCAAGATGTTTTCTTCTATAAATTTGGAGGTGGCTCAAAATGCTATTATAAGGGGGGTATAGTGTTGACTCTACCACCTCCTGGTGTTACCAAAAGGGACAGCATTTAAGTGAATCCCCCAAGGAAGTAGGCGAGACTTGGGGGTCAGCTGTGGCATGTGACTACAGTCCTCATACTAGTCAAGTGGCTACATGGGCAGCATTGTGTCCGGTGGGGTAGATGTTGGGCATTGGCATCGAGAATAGGGTTGTAACATTCGCACCCGCTATGCCGCACTCGTATTGTGGCAGAGCTTATGCTCATGACAGATTGGGTCTCGGTGTGCACACTTGCATGCCGTGTGTCTCGTGTGCACTTGCGCATTGGATTCACACTTGTGCACAAGTTTGGCTAGTATTGGTGTTGTGGGGCATTATATTGTGGGCTTATCGGTTGCTATTCAATTGTGCCTATTCTTGCAAGTAACAACCTTGACACGGGGCGCTAAGAGCTTTATGGATGGAGGTGTCATGCCTAACGGGTAATATTTGACTCACGCGCATGTCTGATTGCACATGGCTATATTGCTTGTATTTTGAGAGGGACTAGCGTTAAACACATTGCTTATCATATGTGCGCGCATTTGAGAATGACGTTGCTATCGCCTATAGCTTGGGTTAGCTAAAAGGCTTGAGCATCGGAGGACGAGACTTAACATGATGTGCGGGATATTACAGATGGATCCTAGATGAGTTCATATTCTTATGTCTCAATGTTTGAGTTTGGCGGGATTATTGCTTGGTACATAGTCGTCTCACGAATTAATTTTGCTACGTATAATCATGACGGGTTGCATTACTGTCGCCGTGTAGTACTCGACCTGCTAGCCCGTGACACCAACCCATGGGTCTCAAGCTTTTTGATGAGCCTTATATCTATGGGCGATAGCTCCACCCACCAACATCTCTCTCTCTGTCATGTATTTGTGGGAGTTTGGGAGCTGTGTAACAAGTGATGGGTTGGCTTGGTGGCTGTAGTTGTGAGAAGGGAGGCCATCGATTGTGGCCTCTGTGTATGTATATAGACATCATATTATATATACAAATGTAGTGGAACTTTGTTTAGACCTTTAAAATTTTAACTTTAATTTCTTAAAAATTTAAAAAAATTAGAGTGTCACATGACAAAACTCTCCCCCTCTCTTACTTCTCCCTTTCTCTCTCTCCGTCCCTTTAAACAAACAAAATACGTATAAAAAATTTAAAAAAAAATTCATTCCTAAAATCTCTACAAATCCTAAAATTTTGAAAACCTAAACAACCTAAATTCCTAAAATCACTCTAAAAAAATCCATCTCTATTTTTGTAAAAATCATTTAAAAATTAGAATGGCAGATGGCAAATTCTCATTCCTTAAGCATCCAACCCACTCAATTTAAATTTAAAAAGCCTAATATCTCTCAATTTCTCCCTCTAATTGTTACCTAAAATAAACCAATTCCGAAAATTCCTCCCTAATCTCCGAATTTTTTGAGATCCCACTTATTTAAATTTTTAAAATTTTAAAACTCCCAATTTCTCCTGTAATTGGCTCATAAAATGAACCGATTTCAAATCCCTCCCTAATCCCGAATTTTTTGACATCCCCGGTATATCCTCTTACCCCTTAACTTTCTCTTCCCTCCTTCCCTCTCTCATCCCAATTCTCTCAGCAGGACATCGCTTATGTATGTATTCTCTTACCCCTTAACTTTCTCTTCCCTCCCTCACTAATCCAATTCTCTCAGCTGGACCTCTCTCTTTTTGTGGATGAAAATTTAGTTTTCTATCCCCTCTTGGCATTTTGTTATTTGAGGTATTTCATTATTAAGTTTTTTTGGTCTCATCTCACTCTGAATATTGAAAATTTTTGGGTTTTGTGTCCATCTCTTCACTTTCACCATTAATTGACTAAAAGGTGAGTTTTAGTTGTTGGTTTTTGTTGATGAATGGCATAAAAATTGTAGTTTTCACAATCCAAGGTGTTTGGTCATTACTTCCTTTTATTATTGCACTTTAAATATTATAGATCTGTGTATTTTTTGGGCTTTCACCTTTCAAATACAGAGCAAGCAAAGTTCTCGATCATCAGATTTAATCCATCTATGTATCCTTCATTTTCATTACATTTCGTACGATTTTGACTACACCATTATTTTGTTCTTTTCCTGGTATTCTGTTTGATTTATTTATATATATGAATAGACTTATATATTAATGGTGTTTTGGTTTTAATCTCCAGGTTCAAATTTTGAAAAGCATGGTCTGCTGGAGTTCGGATTTTATTGTGTTTTATTTTTCACATTTAAGTTTTATTTGTACTTTCAGAAGTGTTATAAATGTAGTAAACTGAGAATTCATTTGGATTCTTTGTTTAGATAAATATTTGGATTCTTTTTCCTACAATGAGGTTGAGAACTATTTTAGGATTTGTTTACTATTTTAAATTTATTCTAGCGGTACATGAATGTGAAGTGTGGGGTTTTAAATTCCTTCTAGATGTTCAAAGATTAAAACATAGTTCTTCAAAATATTATCCTCCATGCTTAATTCATTGAATAAGTGTTTCTTACCAATCCAAGTGTTCTTTATGTTAAGCAATATTGGGCTACTGCAGCATTGTTTGATTATTGACAATTTAGATATGTTTGGTAAGATTTGATTACAGGCAATTAAGAAAATTGAAAAGCACAAAATATGTTTAAAAATCTCTCATTAAGCACAGTTTAAAATTTATAAATAATTGTAGCAGTTTTTAGTATCACTGATGTTAACCCAGTTTCAAAGACACTAATGGTGTTCTTCTTTATATATTAGAATAGATTAATTGGGTAATGTTTTTCGTAAAATCTCTCTCCAAAACTTAAAATATTAAGATAATTTATTAAGATAACCCCCAACAACCTCTCTTATCCCGGTGGTGTCCCTCTAAATGCCTAGAAATTCAACAATATCCATCGTTAGTTCTATAAAGTGCGAAAACTTCAGATTTGTAAAATCCTGTACACCCATTCCAGTAGTGGCTACAAACTAGGAGGATACTCTTCCCCATAAAGGCCTTTTATTTAAAATCTATATAACCTGTTTCCTTTCCTCTTTTATTCCACATTCCATTTTTCATAACTCATCCTAAATGCCTAGAAATTCTATGAATTATTATATTTTTAATTTTATACGTACATCCATGCATCGTATGGGTCATTGTAGATTAAAAGAGTGTGCATGATAATTGGTCTTCGAGGAGTGCCACTCTCAGGTGGACTCCACCAACAATTGGTAGGATCCATCTGAAGTAGGGTCCATCTGGAGTGGCGGCTGTCCATTAGCTGTATTGGGCAGCTGCGGGTGTATTTAGTTTTTCTCTTGGTCTTTTATTATAGAAACATTCTTTGTACTTGCATGTACTGCATTGAGGCTTTTTTTAAAGATTCATATTTATCAAAATATGAAATCTTATCAAGTAATGCTGAATATGATTGCCTTAGTGATTTTCAGTTCGCCTACCACCATAAATTTGAAAATGATGGAATGCACTTTGCTCATTTGAAACCTAGAGGTCAGCCCATAATAACCAGTCCAGAAATCCACATAATGAATATTTTTCGTTTGGTCCCCAAAATGAAATTTAGGTATTCATGGCTTCCAAATTATTTTTTTTTAGTTGTCAGTTTAATTAATATAATAAGATCGCTACAACAACTAATTTTAGATAATGTGGTACCCTACATGGCAAAGACTTACTATTAGTACGGGTTACTAAATAAACTATTTACTATTTCATTAAATTAATAAAAATTCCATACATTATTAATTAATTACCACATTAAAATATAAAATCCCGTTAATAGCGCAAACACAATACTATTAGAATGTGTGGGACGTGTTAAATTCTGTGCATTACACGAGTTAACGTTAGTATATATATATTCACAAGTATATATATATGTATGTGTGTATATATTTGTGCTGTGGGCATGCAAAACAAAGTGGATTAGCAGAGAGAACTAGAAAAAGAAAAATAAATAAATAAATAAATGTAAGGAAAGAGTAAGAGAAGGTATAGAGAGAGAAGAGGGGAGGAGAGTGTAAACCGGCAGCACAGCTGGTTTGCTGAAAGAAAATGTGATCAGAAATTGCTCTGTAGCAAAGCAATAGAGGTAGGAGAAGAAGGAAGGCCGAGAGATACAAGACCCTATTTTTTTTCGGTTGGGCCCTATGTTAATGAAATTATGAATGCTTGGTTTGGTGCACTGGATAGCTCAGAAAGGTGCACTCTACAATGTTCAACTCTACATTCAACTTTATTTCTGTATGCATTACGATTAACATTTAAACTTTGAAGTCCATGGAGAAAGAGATGGCGAGATAAGTTGTACGTAACTTGTAAGTCTAGCTGGTTTTTAACTAGCTTTGTTTGGCGTGCTGGGTATGTTCAAACTATACTTATTAAAATGAAAAGCGAAAGTGAAAAATATTAAAAAAAATAGAAGTGAAAAATGCAGTCGAAAAATAGAAGGAGAAACGAAAAGCGAAAAACAATTGAAAAACTTAATAGAAAACTTTTTTAAAATTCAAATGAGCCTTTTGAGAAATTTAGTAAAGACCTTTAGAAAACTTAGTAGAAATCTTGAGAAAAATTATTAAAAGTCTTTGAAAAATTTAGTAGAGACTTGTACAAATAATTTCATAAATACTTAGTTAAAATTTAATAAAAAATATTTATAAAAATTAATATTTTAAATTTCTGAAGCATTTTTCAAAAATTTCTTCTAAATTTTTTAAAAATTTCTATTAAGTATTCTAAAAATTTCTTAAAAGTTTTCTAAATATTTTTCATAAACTTTTAAAACACTTTTCTTATAATTTTGAAATATTTTTTTTAAAAAATTTTTAAAATAAATTTCATACTCATTCTAAAATACGTTTCCCAATAAATGTGTTTCTGCTTTAAAAATGAGTTTCGTGCAACTGCGGTTCAAACTTCAAGATACTTCCTTTGGTTTTGCCTGCAAAGTTATAGCTTGTAGGCATATAAAGAAGCTAGAGCGAACTGGACCAAAAAACAAAACAAACAAAAAATAAAACAATTAAATATGAAAAGAGAGGGAGAGAAAAAGTAACCTGCAAAAGCGATATGGCCCTCCTAAATAGGCTTGCAACTTACAAGGAAGAAATAAATCTAACATAGCCAAAACCAAAGGCCAAAAGCAGCAGGAACCCCCTCTCTTCCATGTGTTACACGAGGAGAGATTAATTACCATTAAAACAAAAAAAAAAAAAAGGAGAGATGTGATATATAGCCAAAACCACAGGGAAGAAAGTTTCAAAGCCAAGGGCCAAGCAAAATGAACTGCAAGGAAACTTACGAAAGTTTATTCTAAGAAAGCCTACAGCACTTATACAGCACAGGTGCCGGTTCTGTCTTTTGTGACGATTGGATGTTTGTCATTTAACTCAAAAGTTTAAGCTGTTAGATAGTATTGTCTACCTCTCTTTATATAGTCTAAGATTTCTCTCCTCTTATCGAATGTGGGATCGTGACATATTCCCTTATCCGAATCCGGGACACTCTCGTTACGGGTCGAACCACTCTGTCTACTCTACCTGAGCGCTTAGTGTAGAATCGGATCAAGAGTTGGGCTGCTTTGATATCACTTGTCATCGGCTGAGTGCTTACCATCCAACCCAAAAACTCAAGCTGTTAGGTGGTGCTGCTTACCTCTCTTTATATGGCCCAAAACCTCCCTCCTCTTATTCAATGCGTGATCGTGACACTTTTCTCTCTCATCTTCTTCACTCAAGACTCCTCTAAAGTCCACCATATATCATTCCCTTCTCTCTTTTGTCAGAAAAATCCTCCATAAACCTCTTTGCAGCTCATCTCTCTCTTAACTTTTTCTCTCTACAACAGCTTGAATATAGAGTTTAAATTCAGTCCAAATCATTTAATCACAACTCCCTCAGACCCAGAAATGATCACGCATAAATAAATAATCGGGTCAGATCGGGTCAGATATTCAGATTAGAAACTTGATTGTTATCGGATCAGACCCTTACCCATTTATTAATCCACAACCCTTCGGATCCGGATTGGATTTGCAATTTATAAGTGCGAATCCATCGAATCTGCATCGCACCCGTCCATTGACAGTCTACTTCTATATTTCTCTCATGTTTAGGTAAATATAATTCTTTGTTTGTGTTGGAAAGTGTTGGTAATGCACACATTACAAGCTTATGTAACGGGGGATGGCCTGTAATATTATGGGCGAAACTAGGATTTTGATTTGTCCTAGTTATACCAAAATTTAATAAACTAAAAAAAAAAAAATTATAAAATATGTATATGTAAAAGTTATATAAATTAAATAATTTTATAATTAATATGTAGCAAAAGTGTACGTAAGACAAGTAAATATTCAAAAATATCTAAGAAAAAGTACCTGTTAAAGTTGTACCCGACGATTCTTCATGGAATATAAATATCAAATCTGAATAGATAGGTTCAAAAAATTCTATTTCCATGTAAACAATTATTGAACTATATTGTTTCTTTAACTTATTGTGCTTATTTGACTTTCTTACACATAGGATTATGTTTTGGTCCATGAAATAATCATATTGAAAGCATCTTGGCTGCTTACTTGCTAGTGAAAAAATTGGCATAATTGAGAAAGTTCGATGAGAATACATTAATTGTCATGGATAGATAAACTCAAGAAAGTGTAATAATGTATGATAACATTGGTGAGAAGAGGAAAGGTCTTAAGTGATTGCTGATTTATTTCCTAGAATTGGTTTGATGACTTAAAATAATCTATACACAAAAATGGGAGAAAGTGAGAAACGCAGAAGAAAGAAGAGGACCAAAAATAAATAAATAAATACCTGAAAGCGGTAGAGGTCATCGATGGATGATGAACGTCACGGTGATTGAGCCATGGAGTTCTGCTCCTCATTCTCTTTCTCGCATATACTCAAACACTTAGGGGTTTGTATTACCGCTTGAAAATGTGTGGGGTCAAATCCTAATTTATTGAGGTCTAAGGGTTTTTCTCTTTAAGAAAATAAAATAAAAAATTTAATGGTTAGACAACAGGCGACAATGCCAACAAAAGACAATAGCAGTGCTAGGTCACTTTTTTAATAGTTAATTAATTAATTTAATTTTTATTGAGTTTAAGAATTAAGATTAAAGTGGATTGTGTCAGGTAATTAGATTACAATAAAAAGTATTGGGTTGAGCAGTAAAAAATGGTAGATTGTACAATATTGAGGTAGGCTAAACTTAAATATTAAAATATTTTGAATACTTCGTTAGCATAATGATATGGTGTGCCCAATTAATTACAAGTAAACACATATTCTTATTTTAGATTGATTGGCTTAATTTTTAGATTGATTGGCCTAATCTTTAGAATAATTGAAATAACAACTTTTCTAAGATGTTCATATTTATTACCTATGTAGTTAAATTGACAAAAACTAAATAATATTTTTATTTGTAATTAGTTAGACACACCACATTATCATGCTAACGTAGTGTTTTAAACCTACTAAATAATTTCTCATCATTAAGGAACATTTTTCATTTTCCTTTTTAAGCTGTTTGGATGGAAATGGCAACATACGGAGAGGGCAGTTAGAAACTGCGTGGAGTTGTAATCTTTCCATTGTGCTTAATGAGAAACTGTTATGCACACTTTCGTTACTAATAAGGGAAACGGAAAAACGTTAAACGGAAAGGTGTGGCTGGGGTTAGGATCTGGGCCCCAATCTCCTCCAAAAATCTGCTGAAAATCTCCTTCAGAATGGGGGCATCTGTTGCCATTCTGTTTGGCATTGCATAGGAATAAGAATCCCCAATCCTGTCTCGGGTTTGAGATGCCAATGGTTGGTAATTGATTCTGTTCTGGATATTGGCTAGTGAAAATGTTTTGAAAGTGCAGAATGCGATGAGATGTGATTATTTTAGTTTTTAGTTTTGTTTCCGGCTCGTTAATTCTTGGCTTTGGTACTTGTAGCTTGTTGAATCGTTTATATAGCCGATTGTGTTGCCGTCACCTCCCTGCCTTAGCACACCAATTCGTTAGAACTAAACTAAAATAATTTGTACTGTGTTAATTGTTTTAACGTGTTAGAGCGCATCAATGTTAGTGATGGAAAAAAGCTTGAAAGGAGATCATTTAGGTTGGACTGCCAAAAGAAGGCCACCAAGTTATGGATACTTGGATCTTTCTTGAATATGCCATCCACTTGATGATGAACTCTTTCAACTCGAGAATTTGAACTTCAAATCATGAATCATTGGGAACTTTCCGACAGATTCTAATGTGAAAATCTAGTGTGTACAAAATTTCTTCTCATTCAACCAAAGAATTGAACTTCACAAGTGAACAACAATAATCAACCACAAAGCTCAGGCAAAAGAAGATAAAATAACACATTTAACCAATAATTGTGACAGAAAACAGAAATTGAGCTAAAAACCAAGAATCATAGGAAACAACAGAGATCATAAAGCAGCCATAATAGGGGGCCTCTTCTAAGCCTCTAACCTCAAAGGCAATCAGATCACCCCCAATCCAACCACCCCCCCCCGGAAAGTTTCCATCAGCCACTGACTGACATTATTACACGCTGCCCATCTGATCTGGCAATACACCGAGCACGCACTTTGCACCCTTCTTCTATTAGTATACCTTGCAGAAACACATAAAGGAACCAACATGGGCTATTGGCCAGCATCAGATTTTTACTTCCCAAGTTTCCATCAGCCACCGACATTATTACACACTGCCATCTGATCTGGCAGTACACCAAGCACGCACTTTGCACCCTTCTTCTATTAGTATACCTTGCAGAAACATATAAAGGAAACAACATGGGCTATTGGCCTGCATCAGATTTTTACTTCTCAGAAGAGAAACTGACCACCAAATCTCTAATAATCATGGGTGGGTGAAAGTGGCCACAAATCACTAACACAGTGGAGTCCAAGAATAGAACGGCAGCATCAAACCCCCTCCTATTGGCCACCCGTAAGCAGCCCAAAGCCTTCTGCCAACAATCCAGACTCAAACCCCCTCCTTCTAGCAGCCATCATACTATCAATTGCAACCAAAAGCATACCATCAGCTGCTATCAGAAAAACAATATATAGTGTGCATATATATGTACAGAGAGAAAATGAGTCAAACAACTTTAATGGGGTAAGAGAGAGAGAGAGAACATAAACATATAAAAGATAACTAGAAATAAATAATAACCTATTAATTGGAGGACACAATGCGCAAGCAAACTCATAATGTACTCCTCCTGTCATAGGCAAACACAAATTTCTACTATCAGCACATAAAGTAATCTTTTGCCCCCTCATGTACATAAGAAAATATTCAATCTTATTTTTTAAGAAGTTTTGTCACCTAATGTATATAGGAAATGTGAAGGATAACTGGGTCAAAGGCACAATTGTCAGGTTTGCGAATGCTACAAGTAACATTAACAATACATATACATTAGAATTGTGGGATATTAATAAAACTGAGTAAAAGAAGAATCCATATACCTGGGGATCAAAATACGGGTATACAGAGACTTGTGGGACGTGTGCTATCTTATACCAATCCTCCCCCTTTCCCTTCTCGGATCAAAATACGGGTATACAGAGACTTGTGGGACGTGTGCTATCTTATACCAATCCTCCCCCTTTCCCTTCTCACATCGCCTTGCCAGTTCTGGAGCGCATTGCCTAATGTATAACTCTTGGAGTTTGGTAAGGCTTTGAATGCTCTCTGGAAGTGATGCAATCTTCAGGCAGTTGCTAATACACAGCGATTCAAGAGATGTGAGGTTCCCCAGCCAGTCAGGCAATGATGTCATCCCTGGGAGGTCGTAGACATTTAGACGTTGAAGCGAGTTGAAGTTCTTAATGTCGTCTGGCAGACCCACCAGCTGTGGGCACCTTGTAATCTTCAATATCTCCAAGGCAGTGAGATGTCGCAAGCCTTCAGAAAAGGAACTGAACTTGTCGCAGTAATTGATTTGAAGATCTCGGAGAGATTCAAGGCCCCGTAGCCCTTGCTCTGGCAAAGACTCAAGCTCAGGACAATTGCTGATGTTGAATGACTTCAATGTGACGAGGCTTGCAAGGTCTTTAGGCAGCGTTTTAAGCTTTTTAAAACTTGAAATACTCAGCGATTCAAGAACAATTAGCTTTCCCAGCACCTCTTCTGGAAAAGAAATTGCCTCCTCGTTAAACTGAACACAGAGCTCAGTAAGACTACTGAGATTTGAGATTGAATTTGTTAGAATAAATGGGTGTAAACCCATTATTTTGTTGATCTTTGAGCCAATATAAATGTGAGACTCATGCATCCTTTGTGTTGGGTCATTAGTGCGTTGGATTCACCTCCGAGAGGAGATGAATCTAGACTATTTACTTGCTCAAATCCGTGTAGGATTGAATGAGTTATTGGCTTCCAAAGTCACCCCCTTGAATATGGGTTATGTAGTTGAAAGTGGGTTATCCCACATTGATTTCTTATGGGAAATAAGTTGTCCATATATAACCCAAGTTTGAAGTAAGGTTTGGGCCCCAAGGGGCACCCCACTTTTGTGAAAGGGGGAGGACCTATGGAACCCATGGGTTGACCCAATACTCCACACGCGCCGCCGCCCGTCCGGTCCTGTTCGGGACGGGTCGTGGGTTCGGTTCAAGTCTTTCCTTTTTGGGCTAGGGTCGGAATTAAATTAATTAATTATTTTATTAATTAATTTTATATTAATTAATTAATTAATTTCTGACGGTTTGACCGAACAGATGTGATCGTTGACCGAACAGGTGTGTCCGTCTGGTAAGGGACTGTTTGGCTGCTGGTACTTGTTCGAACCAGTGTTTCGAACAGACACCTGAGCTCTATAAATAGAGCAGCATTCTAGCATTCATAACATTAGAAAAATTCCGATTGTTGCATACAACGAATTCCTTCTTCCTCCCGTATTTTCCTGAGAGAGTTCAGATCATCTGGTGAAGCCGCCGAGCAGTTTTTATTGAAGTGCTGCCTAAAGACTGCTGAGATCGTTTTATCTTGGGAGTCAGACGCCCATCATCCCGTGAGCACCAACTGTGGGGGGTGAATCTGTCTTTAAGGAGAGAGTGTGAAACACTCAACTCGATCTATCTTTCAATTTCTACATTTTCTATTTTTGTGAACGACAACCGGGTAAGTCGTTACGATTTAGTTTGTTCTTATTCAGATTCTAATTGTCTTCTAGTTAAAATTGCTTCTAGTTGATAATTAGATAATTCGTGTTATCTTATTGGTTGTGATCACTAATTATACACGTAGTGATTAAATAGGAATTATTTATCCAACTATAACAATCTTAAAGACAGATTCAATTCCTATTTTTAACTGTGTTAATTAGTGTCGTGTTATATATCGTTTCTGGATTAATACTCAAATTTTGTGTAAAATTGGTTAATCCAGAAATGGCTGATGATACTCCTATTCCTACTCTTACTTCAACTCCTACTGTGATTGGGACACCGGTACCGACAATGACAGTGCCGGTGAATCAAGTGCATACACCAAATGTGCCGGTGAATCACGGAGAAAAGCCAGAGAAGTTCAATGGAACTGATTTCAAAAGGTGGCAACAGAAAATGTTGTTCTACCTGACGACTCTGAACTTGGCAAAATTTCTTCGTGAAGATGTTCCTACTCTGAACGAGAATGAGTCCGACCAGCAAGTAGTTTGCGGCGGCGGTGAAGCATGGAAACATGCTGACTTCCTATGTAGGAACTATATCCTCAATGGACTGGATAATACACTCTACAACGTGTATTGTGCCGTGCAGACGGCAAAAGAACTGTGGGAATCTTTAGACAAGAAATATAAGACGGAAGACGCCGGCTCAAAGAAATTTGTGGTCGGTAAGTTCCTTGATTACAAAATGTTTGATTCTAAAACAGTTATTAGCCAGGTCCAGGATCTCCAAGTTATACTTCATGACATCCATGCCGAAGGCATGGTTCTGAGTGAGTCTTTCCAAGTGGCTGCGATAATTGAAAAATTGCCGCCGTCCTGGAAAGAATTCAAGAACTATCTGAAGCATAAGCGCAAGGAGATGAGGCTTGAGGAACTTATCGTCAGGCTAAGAATTGAGGAAGACAATCGAGCTTCTGAGAAGAAGTTTGTTAACAACCATATGGTGTCAAAGGCAAATGTGGTGGAGCAAGCCAAATCCAACGACAAAAAACGAAAGCATGATGGTCAAGGGTCCTACCAAGGTTCCAAAGGTGGCGATTTCAAAAGGTTCAAAGGGAAATGTTACGTCTGCGGCAGGACTGGTCATACGGCCAAGGAATGTCACAAGCGTAAGGATCTTGAGAAGAAGGATCCAGAGAACCACAAGAAGAAATCTGCTCAAGCCAATGTGACCGAGGATCTCTGTGCCAATGTGGAAGACCTGAATCTTTCTGCCGTAGTTTCTGAGGTAAACTTGGTTGGCAATACTAAAGAATGGTGGGTGGACACTGGGGCCACTCGTCACATCTGTGCCAACAAGTGGATGTTCACATCTTACCACTCAGTGGACAGTGAACAACTCTACATGGGCAACTCGGCAACCTCAAAGGTTGAAGGTCAAGGAAAGATCGTTCTGAAAATGACTTCCGGCAAAGAACTTACTCTGAATGAGGTGTTCCATGTGCCAGACATTCGTAAGAATTTAGTCTCTGGTTCATTGTTGAGTAAGAAGGGCTTTAAGTTGGTGTTTGAGAGTGATAAGTTTGTACTTACTAAGGGGGGAATGTTTGTGGGAAAGGGATATCTGAGCGATGGGCTCTTCAAACTTAATGTAATGACTGTGGCTCCTAAGCCTTCTAGTAATAATACTGCATCTTCTATTTACTTGCTTCAGTCTTCAAATGTATGGCATGGTAGACTAGGTCATGTTAACTTTGATACCATGCGTAGATTAGTTAAATTAGAGTCTTTGCCTAAACTTGATTTTAATGCTAATGATAAATGTGCAACTTGCGTTGAGGCAAAGTTGACTAGAACTCAGTTTAAATCAATTGAAAGAAGTACGGAACCACTTGAACTAATTCATAGTGACGTTTGTGACTTGAAATATGTTCAAACTCGAGGTGGGAAAAAATACTTCATAACTTTCATTGATGATTGCACTCGCTATTGTCACGTCTACTTAATGAGAAGTAAAGATGAAGCAATAGACATGTTTATACAATACAAGAATGAAGTTGAGAATCAACTTAGCAAAAAGATTAAGGTGTTAAGAAGTGATAGAGGTGGTGAGTATGAATCACCATTTGCACAACTATGTGTTGAACATGGTATCATACATCAAACCACTGCACCTTATTCACCTCAGCAAAATGGAGTTGCTGAGCGAAAGAATCGCACTCTAAAAGAGATGATGAATGCTATGTTGATAAGTTCTGGGGCACCCCAGAATTTGTGGGGGGAAGCGTTGCTATCCGCCAACTATGTTCTCAACAAGATACCCCACAAGAAACTTGGCAAAACCCCTTATGAGATGTGGAAAGGTCGAAAACCTTCCTATAAATACTTGAGAGTATGGGGTTGTTTAGCTAAGGTAGTTGTTCCTTTACCCAAGAAGGTAAAATTAGGACCACAAACAGTTGATTGTATATTTATTGGCTATGCCGAACATAGCAGTGCATATCGATTTCTGGTTCACAAGTCTGAAATATCAGATATTCATGTGAATACAATAATGGAGTCTAGGAATGTATCCTTCTTTGAGGAGGAGTTTCCGTATAAGTCTACACATGGATCAAGTTTGCTTAAACGAACTCATGATACCATTGTAGATAAAGACTATGGGTCAGTGGATAAAGAAAACGACGCTGAACCTAGAAGAGGTAAAAGGATAAAGGTTGCAAAATCATTCGGTCCTGATTTTCTAACATATGTGGTAGAAAATGAACCTCAGAGTTACAAAGAAGCAATGTCCTCTCCGGAAGCACCTTTGTGGAAAGAGGCTATCCATAGTGAAGTTGAGTCAATTCTGCAAAATCATACATGGGAACTAGTGGATCTTCCACCTGGTAATAAACCCCTTGGATACAAGTGGATATTCAAGAGGAAGATGAAAGCAGATGGCTCAATTGACAAATACAAGGCCAGACTTGTAGTCAAAGGCTACAAGCAGACTGAGGGAGTGGATTATTTCGATACATATTCTCCTGTAACCAGAATAACGTCCATACGTATCTTAATAATAGCCTTTGCGGCTTTACATAATCTTGAGATTCATCAAATGGATGTTAAAAACGGCATTCTTAAATGGAGATTTGAATGAGGAGATTTATATGGATCAACCTGAAGGATTCATTGTTCCTGGCAAAGAGAAAAAGGTATGCAAACTTGTTAAGTCTTTATATGGACTAAAACAAGCCCCGAAACAATGGCATGAGAAGTTTGATAATGCTATGCTGTCAAACGGCTTCAAGATAAATGAATGCGATAAATGTGTTTATGTGAAGAACAATGCTCATGGTTATGTCCTTGTTTGTCTTTATGTAGATGATATGATTATCATTAGTAGCAATACTGAGGTTATTAAAGCTACTAAGAAATTGTTGAACAGTAAGTTTGACATGAAGGATCTAGGGATTGCAGATGTTATACTTGGTATTAAGATTACTAAAACATCTGAGGGATATGCGTTATCACAGACTCATTATGTGTGAGAAGAAGATACTCGATAAGTTTAGTAAGTCTGATAACGGTCTAGCAAACACACCCATAGATTGTTTTCTACATTTATACAAGAACGATGATGAGGGCATATCTCAATTAGAATACTCACGGATAATTGGCAGTTTAATGTATCTCATGAATTGCACACGTCCGGATATTGCTTATACGGTAAGCAGATTGAGCAGATATACGAGTAACCCAGGGTCAAACCATTGGAAGGCCATAGTTAGGGTTCTCAGGTATCTGAGATACACCTTGAATTATAGGCTGCACTATACGAGATATCCAGCTGTTGTAGAAGGTTACACAGACGCAAATTGGATATCTGACACTAGAGACTTTAAATCCACAAGTGGATATGTGTTTACTCTAGGAGGTGCAGCAATATCTTGGAAATCCTTAAAACAAACTTGCATAGCCAGATCCACCATGGAATCTGAGTTTATCGCTTTAGATAAAGCAGGAGAGGAAGCAGAGTGGCTTCGTAACTTTCTGGAGGATATTCCCGTGTGGCCTAAACCAGTCTCTGCTATATGCATACATTGCGATAGTCAATCTGCAATAGCAAGAGCACAAAACCACATGTATAATGGGAAGTCACGACATATACGTTGACGACACAATACTGTGAGGCAAATGCTTTCTAATGGAATTATATCCATTGATTACATCAAGTCTAAGGACAACATTGCGGATCCGCTTACAAAAGGCTTGACGAAAGATCAAGTAGAGAATTCATCGAGGGGAATGGGCCTTAAGCCTATGACTTAAAAAGTCACCATAATGGCAACCCAACCTAGCTGACTGGAGATCCCAAAATCTAGGTTCAACGGGACAACAAAATTGTGCGTGACTTAGGACAAATCACTGAGGAACTCGTTCCGCTGTCCATTTCTATGATGAAATAGTGATAACCTGTAGACAGTGTTTAGGATGAGCTTAGCTCTTAATGATTCTTATACCTTGGAATTCCAAGTGGAGTATAGCAGGATACTCTTAATAAGAGATCACCTATATGAGTATGAAGGGGCCGCTTCTATGAGAAATTCTTAAGGCTAATTTCTCTAGAGTACTCATGAATCTACCAGGCATTGTTCAGGGCCAAAATGAACACAACCGAATGGATCACTAGATGATTTGAAAGGAACCGTGTGAGTACTATTGTCTTGGTTTATATAAACGGCTGAACAGTTCAAGACATCATGTTCACTGGTTAGCCAAATAAATCCAATGGTATTTCACTAGGGAAGGTTCAAAGCCAAAAGCTACCTTTCCCGATGCGGTAACTTTCTACCTGTCTCTCTCTCTCTCTCTCTCTCTCTGTGTCAAGTCAGTATTCTCATGTGCATTTTTCATTTCCAGCCAATCTCATTCATGTGGGGGATTGTTAGAATAAATGGGTGTAAACCCATTATTTTGTTGATCTTTGAGCCAATATAAATGTGGGACCCATGCATCCTTTGTGTTGGGTCATTAGTGCGTTGGATTCACCTCCGAGAGGAGATGAATCTAGACTATTTACTTGCTCAAATCCGTGTAGGATTGAATGAGTTATTGGCTTCCAAAGTCACCCCCTTGAATATGGGTTATGTAGTTGAAAGTGGGTTATCCCACATTGATTTCTTATGGGAAATAAGTTGTCCATATATAACCCAAGTTTGGAGTAAGGTTTGGGCCCCAAGGGGCACCCCACTTTTGTGAAAGGGGGAGGACCTATGGAACCCATGGGTTGACCCAATACTCCACACGCGCGCGCGCCCGCCGCCGCCGCCCCCCGCCCGTCCTGGTCCGGTTCGGGACGGGACGTGGGCGTGGGTCGTGGGTTCGGTTCAAGTCTTTCCTTTTTGGGCTAGGGTCGGAATTAAATTAATTAATTATTTTATTAATTAATTTTATATTAATTAATTAATTAATTTCTGACGGTTTGACCGAACAGATGTGACCGTTGACCGAACAGGTGTGACCGTTGACCGAACAGGTGTGTCCGTCTGGTAAGGGACTGTTTGGCTGCTGCTACTTGTTCGAACCAGTGTTTCGAACAGGCACCTGGGCTCTATAAATAGAGCAACATTCTAGCATTCATAACATTAGAAAAATTCCGATTGTTGCATACAACGAATTCCTTCTTCCTCCCGTATTTTCCTGAGAGAGTTCAGATCATCTGGTGAAGCCGCCGAGCAGTTTTTATTGAAGTGCTGCCTAAAGACTGCTGAGATCGTTTTATCCTGGGAGTCAGACGTCCATCATCCCGTGAGCACCAACTGTGGGGGGTGAATCTGTCTTTAAGGAGAGAGTGTGAAATACTCAACTCGATCTATCTTTCGATTTCTACATTTTCTATTTTTGTGAACGACAACCGGGTAAGTCGTTACGATTTAGTTTGTTCTTATTCAGATTCTAATTGTCTTCTAGTTAAAATTGCTTCTAGTTGATAATTAGATAATTCGTGTTATCTTATTGGTTGTGATCACTAATTATACACGTAGTGATTAAATAGGAATTATTTATCCAACTATAACCGAATTTAGTACAACGTTGGTGCATTTTCTCCTCACCTTTAACTTCTTCGGTGATGAAAGACATGGGAAGCTCAATTTAGGACAATTTCCAATCTCCATGCTGAGAAGACAAGGTAGCAACTCTCTTCCCTCCTCCCTTGAGAAACCTTTCAAATTCGGCAAATCTTCAATATTGAGTATTTGCAAAGATGGGAACCCCCTCACTGGGCCACCTCCGCCCCCAGGGAAGTCATTGTCAACATACTCCACGTTATCCATTCCGCTAATTGCAAGGCGTCGTAGCAGAGGTAGTCGTCCGAATGGTGGAAGTTGTGAGCAGTTTTTGCAATCAGTGAGCTCAATTTCTGATATATTTTGAAGAGTTGAATCACTCATCCAGAGTGGGAAGTGGGTGCCTCTGTACCCTTCTATGAGCAACGCCATTAGGTTAGGATGAGGTTTAAGGGCTTCAAGTAGTTTTTCAACATTTTCTTGTGATTCCCTTTGATCAGCATTACTTTCCCAACACAGTTCCAACTGGCGGAGGTTTTGCTTTCCCACCAAATCGGCTCCAAAGGCATCAATGGGATTTCTTACTCTCTCAAGATGCTTGATACGCAGATCTCCTCCAAGGATTAAGCATTGCAATTCAGATAGGCCACAACCTCCACTCTTATCCACCACAAACAAACTTAATGTCTTCAAGCAAGTTAGCTGTCCAATTTTAGGGGGCATTTCGTCAATTAATGGACAATAATGCAGGAAAAGATGCCGGAGACTTGTAAGGTACCTCATGTTTTTGGGTAATCTCTCAAGGTACTGACAACCATCTAGAATTAATGTCTGCAAATTCCAGAGTTTACAAATTGAGTCAGGAAGTTGCCTGATATCATTCCAGGAAAAGTCCAAATACCTTAGATGTTTTAAGTTGCCAATTGAGGATGGCACCTTTGTCATTTGACTGCTACTTGCATCAAAAACTCTCACAAAACCAAAATTTTTGGAGTCACACCTAATCTCAGATATGGCCATACCAACCAATTTAACATGCCGAGCTCTTTTGTTGGATATATCAGTTGAACTTTTAACCTCCATGATCTGGTATTCGCCCTCCATAATGGATTGCGCAAGATAATGTACAAGATCATGCATCTTGAACCTTGTAGAGAGAGTATATTCATCTTCCTCCACATCTTGGAAAAGAGATCTCCAATATAATTCCCTACATATCTCATCACCAATATCTTCCATCTCTAGATTTCGGTTGTATGAAATATAGCCATTGGCCATCCAAAGCTGAACTAAAGTTTGTTTCTCGATTTTAGAACCCTTTGGAAAAATAGCACAATAAACAAAACATCGCCTCAATTCCAATGGAAGGTTATAGTAACTTAATCTTAAGGCAGGTAAGATTGGATTCTTATTCTGCTGGGGTAAATTCCAAATTTCACTTTCTCTAATAGAAACCCACTCAGTTTCCTCATGTAAGGGGCGCATTAACCCTCCAAGGGCCTTTGCAGCTAAAGGCACGCAGCCACACTTCTTCACTATCTCCTTTCCAATGGCCACAAGTTTCGGATTTTCTTCATTTTCATGTTGAAAAGCACGTTGCCTAAACAACAACCAACAATCATCATCAGATAAAAATGACAAGTGATGTGGTGGGAGAGTTCCTATAACGGATGCAACATTTTCAAGCCGAGTGGTAATGATAATAGAAGCGCCTTTTGATCCACATGCCAGAACAGACTTCAACATTTCCCACCTCTCTTGATCTTCGTCCCACACATCGTCTAAGACAAGCAAATACCTTTTCCCCTTCAACATATCTTGAAGCTTTTTCTGCAGAGGTTCTAAGTCTGAGGCTCCGCAGGTTTCCCCAGATATGTTTTCTATTATTGCTTTTATCACCCTTTTCACATTGAAAACCTCAGAAACATGGACCCAAATTTTAGGCTTAAGTGCTCATTTACCTCCTCATCGTTGAAGGCCATTTCGGCGAGCGTTGTCTTTCCAAGCCCCCCCATGCCAATGATAGGATAGACGGAAAGTTCCTGGCAATCAAGTATATTCTCAACCAACGTTTTTACAATATTTTTTCTATCTTTCTCTCTTCCGTACAGTTGTGGTTGAGGCAGAGTGGAGATGGTTTCACGTCTTGCAGCAAATTCAAGACGATTCTCCACAACTGCCGGACGTAAATGAAACTGCAATCGATCTTCAGCAATTGCATCTAAGTTCTCTGTGATATCTTTCATCCTATTTCCAATTTTGTGACGGAATAGAATATTCTCAACAGGATAACAAGTTAGCAAGGAAGTGCTTACCTTCTTTAGAGAACTAGAACTTTGGCCTTTAGAGTCCCATCAGCGGGCTTCGGTTGCGCACTGATCCAAGATCTCATCTACCTCATAGGTTGCATCTTTGAGCTTTCGCAACCAATCCTGTATTTCTTTGTCTTGTAGTTGCTTTTGCTCTGCATCATCAAGGACTGCCTGGATCGTGGAGAGCGTGCTTGAAAGCTTTTTCATCTCCTCGTCAACACCCAAAAGCAATCCCACTTCTCTTTGAATCAAGGAGCTCAGAGTTTGAAGCACAAACGAAAGAGATGACAGAGCCATGAACAATTGCTATTGGATTCAAGCTGAGCTCAAAATTGCATATGCTTGCAAACTGAATCGCATTTGGTAATAATCTGTCACCGATGCTAAAATAATAGGATAAATTACACTGACCTCTCTTGAGGTTTTTGATAACAACAGAAAGCTCCTTGAGGTTTTTGAAATGACAAAAACCTCCCCTGTTAGCATTGGTACGAGTTAACAACAATTGTATTTTTACATTTTTACCCCTATATATTATATTGTTTTTAATTAAAATCAGCAAATATCTCATTATTTCCCTTCTCTCTCCTCTCTCCTCTCTCCTCTCACATTTCTCCTCCATCATTTATTTCACATAACACCCACCCATCCATCACCTTCTTCCACCACCTACTCACCCCAATCACCGTCGGCCCCTCCTTCATCTCTAACCCATCAAACCAATGACCAGTGAACACTCTCCACCCTACCGTTGGGTCTTTCTCTATTTATCTCATTCCCCCCTCTTCCACAACTGCTATCACCATCTCCAACCACCCCTACTCGCCAATACCGACTACCATGACTCCTCTTGTTTTTTCTACTTTCTTTTGATCTTCCCTCTATTGTTATTCATTAGCTGACGAAACTCATCCACCACCCTTTGGGTGTACACCATGACCATTTTTTTTTTTTTTGTTTCTGGCCAAAAATTGATATTTACGATGAGCAAAAGCTTTTAATTTTGATAGAGAGAAAACAAATTTTTGGGGTTTTGCCATGGAATCAACTAGGCAGGGCATGGATGTGAACCTGTGGTGGATGTAGTGCTTGTTTGATTTTATTTCCTTGTTAAAAAATTGCCACCACCATACATATACATCTATATATATATATATATATATCTTATTAAGCAAACCCAATGAATCTTGGCTCTTTGTTGCTATGGGTAATGGAGTGGGTTCTGGCCGTGAGGTTTTGAGTGTTGGTAGTGATTGAGCCAGCGATTGAAAAGATGGGAAGGGAGGTCGTTAACAACGACGATCGTTGGGTAAGTGGAGGGTCTGGGTAGTTGTTTTAGACAAAGCATGGACTTGTGGGAAAATTTGATTATATTATGTTTTGATTTTTATTTCTTTGTTGATTTAAGTGTTTGGTGGTGATGGTGAGGATTGTAGTGGTAGGGGTTGGTGACGGCGAGGGTTGTGGCAGTGGGTGCTACTCCGTTATCTGGTGGTTCAGTGAGGTGATTGGTGGGAGTTCAGTGATGATGTGGACGTGGGTTGTAGGGTTTCAATAGTTATGGACCTGATGGTGAGGTGTGTTGTGGTGGTCTAGTGACGTGATAGTGGTGAGGGTTAGAGTTTATAAAGGTGAAGGTGATGGCAGATGGAGAGAGAGAGAGAGAGAGATTCTTGTAGAGAGGAAAAATGAAAAGAGAGAGACAAAAAGATGGTCAATTAGAGTGAGTTAACTCAGTTCGTTGTGTTAAGTTAAAGAAATGCTAATTAACTGAGTAGACTCAGTCTTATTTTTTTGGCAAACAATTTTGTAAGGGTAGTATTGGTATTTTAAATAATTTCAAAATGATGTTAGCAAAAAAGTGGTTGACCTTTAACGGTTGACTAACAGTTGGGGCAACATCAAGCTAACAACTAAATTAAGAGGGAGGTCAGTGTCATTTTTAAAACCTAAGGGGTGTTAACTGTAATTATAAAAATTTCAAGAAAAATTAGTGTAATTTATCTAAAATAATATTTACTAACAAATATAAAAAGAAGACTTGAAAAGTGACTCAGCACCTGCCTAGAACTTATTTTTCTAGTCCGTAGTGGTGGCATTATTGTATTTGGAATCAGAAGAATTGAGAAACCCAATAAAGTCAAAACAGGGTTAGGTCCAACGCGTCTTCAAACTATGCTATATTATTCTTCAAATTGTCCTGGGGCCTAGCAAAGGCCCATAAATTATAGTATTAGGTAGAATGCTTTCTCTAGTACTCATGATGTGATCAACTGATTTCAACTATCTGCAAATTGCAACATACAAGAACCTAACTCTAGAACCTCGTTTAGCTACGGACCCAAAAATTTTATATAGGAGAGAGACGAAGTGGGGAAAAGAATTTTTTAGTAGAAGAAGAACCACTCATAATTTAGCTTAGCAGTAATAAAAATATAAAAATATAACAAAGTAGTATCTCAAAATAAGATTGTTATTTTTCTGCTGAATAACATGTGGAGGTTAAAGAAATACTAATAAGGAGAATATAAAAAATAGCATAGTAAAATCCTTATGATTGTTCCCAAAAAGTTAACATGAGAACAAATATTAACAAAGAAAAGGTGAAGGGTGAAAAAAAAATAATGATTATTTTCAAATAATAAACAGTACTAGACCATCGATGGCAAATGTTGTGATTAGTAAAACAATAGGAGACAATTTTGAAAAGGGGCCAATATGTCATTTACCATCTTGAATACCAATAATCTACCCCTTTAGATCTACCAATTGCGCTTACCAAGACCTGAAGCATCCACACCTCATACACTATGTGTAACAATTAGTTTAATTAGCCGGCCTACCACGACTGGTGCAGCTTTAGGTAACTTTAAAAAACAAAAAGACTTTTGAATGGCCAGCCACGACCTAAAACAGCCAGCCAAGCCAATGGAGTTGACTGTGGGAGGTTGAATTGCGTCTTAAAAGAAATTCACAGAGACAAAAATTTATACATAATTTATTATTAAAATGACATTGTTAGATAATAATTATTTATTTTAAAATAAAACACTCATCATAATAACTTTTAATTATAATAATATTACTGTTACATTATTTTGATAAAATTTTATATACAAAATTTTTTAAAAAATAGCATTTTTCATGATGTATTAAGCAGAATGCTTCCTATATTATCCATAATTTATTGGGAAGCGTGGGATGAACTAATGCTTCACCCCTAGCTATTTGGTAAGAGAACTCTTATTTATAAAGAGTAATACTATATATATCAAAAAAAAATTCATAACGAATCTCTGTATAAAATAATAAGATGGCTGAATGAGAATCTTTTAAGATTTTTTGCACAAAATTTGTTTTAGAAAAATAGCATTTTCCATGTATAAAACACCAACTAATAAAGCTGCCAACAAGAGGTGTTTCCTCATGTCCTTGCTATAGGCTTTGCTTGGAGCACACTTACCGATCCACCTAACAGGGTAGGACTCATTGAATTATGAGAAGGGAAGGGATGACTTGATAATTGCAATGTATGAGACAAAGGTTTGCAATTTTTATTCAATAGATGGAGGAAAACTCACTCTATTGCCCAATTAGCTATTCATGTTTTAAGGCCTGAGTAATCAAAGTCTAGATGCGTTATTATCATCTTCTGATTCTTTAATTAACGAAACAAGCCTCATGACCAATTGGGCAATCACAAGACGCCACTTAAGCATACAATTTAGCCCAAACAAATATCTAAGTGTTTCAAAAATAATCAATTTGAATGGTATGAGTTCAATTGTAATCGGCGATCTACAAGTTCAGTTGTAAGTGGGTTCTTGGAATTATTTCCTCCCTTCATATTAAGACCAAGTCAGAATGAATAAGAACGTGTAGAAACCACGTCATGCCCTCACATCTCAAGACTCAAGTTGAATGGAAATGCACTATTCTCATATAATACTCATACATATGTATAAATAAAAAAAATTTCGTTTTCTGTCTATATCCAAAAGCTAGTGAAAAATGCTCATTTTTTTTAATTCAACCATATAGTACACATATCAAACGTTTTAGGTATTTTATTTTTGAAAAAAAATTGATTAAAAATTAAATATAATTTAACATAATTTTAGCATATTATTAATTCTATCTTTAATATAATATTCAATTTTATCAATTATAAAAAAAATCTTGCATAATTTAGAATTTGTGTATATATAAAGAAATAGTAGGAGTATTTAGAGAGGAGCAAATTAACATAAAGAGGTCGTCTGACAACTATTTCGACAATTTGGAAAGACAGACTGTTTGTTCCTTCGTAGTTTGAGTACACAATGCACTTGTGTTTCTTGAATGGAGTTGTACCTTAATGTTTATTTTTTTTATTTTTGCTAACTGAATATCCGGATCAGTTTAGCAAACGCACCTTAACTAATTTTGGAGAGTGTATAATCCTCCGGTCTCATATAAACCGAGTAATTACCCGGCCAAAGTTACTGGAAATAATCTCAAGGAATTAATAGCACCTAAAAGATTTTGAATCTGAGATATTAAAAGGGAGCAGACTCTCCAAAAAATCTGAAGTCTTAACCACCAGGCTAATCTCTTAGGGTTTCATTAATGTTTAGTTTGTTATTGATATATCTATCTTTTATCTATCTATACTATTATAAAATAAATACTTGAGTTTGGTGAAGCCTGTTCATTGAAGTTTTTTTAAAATTTGTCATGATTGCAGTTTTCTAAAACATTCACACCCTATTAGTATATAGAGTTAGTAGGCTTAGTGGGAGTTATGGGTGCACAATTTGAAATATATATACACACACAATAACCTGTAACAATTTGAACTTCCATTGGCCCTTGTGTTAAAAGCACGCAATTTGATATTTTATTCATAATTGAACAGACTAGTAAAAGAAAAAAGAGACAGTATATTTATCTTCTCATTTTGCTCTTTTTTTGGATGTGCCTGTAAATTTTTCCAAATTATTCCAAACGATTGCTTGTTCTCCTGTATTCGGGGTCATCTTTAATAACTTGCGCATGGCTCCATAAAGTTCGCAATTTCTGCAAGGCAGCATGGTGGCACCATTTGACAGGGCACGCGCTGTTTTGCGCACCCATTCGTAATATAAGTAATCATAAATTTTGTATATCAACTACTGCTTTTGAGAATGTTCATACAAAGAGGAATTCTCATTTAGCAGATAAGAATTTGCTCATTTGTTAACCAAATGATATATCAGGACTTTTAGCTGTTGCAGCAGAGTGCAGACTCATGTATACTTGCATAATTCCAGGGGTCAAAAGCACTGAACTTTGCTATGATGATCTCTCCTCCTTGCAAATTGCCTATTGACAGCAGATCTCAACAAGTTCTCATGTCCTTTCTCTACACAAGGTTTCTGTGATCTCCTTTCTTTTTCAACTAATGGTCCGTTCTCACCACCCTCTTCACCTTCCAGCTAATCTTCGAGATCCTTGTGTATAGAAAATGCAAGCATCAGACACCAGCAAAAACACCTTCCACGGTGGATTTTCCGTCAGGAATGAGTCCAAAAGCCTCAAACAGAAGGATAGCACAAGAATTGGCCAGACAAATTGGCATAGAAGTGCGCCTCAATACTCTTGATGTCTCAACATCTGCCCTCTTCACTTTGGTGACCTTTTAATAAATGATTCAGAAGCGGATGGATCTGCCCATATCAGAGATTAAATATGTATTTCTCCCGGGCACTAGTACAGCCACCTAGGCAACCACAAAACAGTTGGGACTTCTATGCTTGGGAATTGCGCTGCAACAATGGTGCTTGTCCATGCTAAGTTAATAATTCTTTCATTTAAAAATCTGTATATAAAATTCACCAGAATAACATGGACAATGGTATTATTGTAATTACGAGTCATCAATGTAACTGTTTTATTTCAAAGTGAATGCCCTTATCCAACCACATTATTATAGTGATAAATTTTGTATGAATTTTTTTATTTGTATAACATTATCCAGCACTGTCAAAATCTTTTATATCCACGATGACAAGTACTACAATATTGTCAAATACAAAATCGTCTAATATACTTAAGGAAAGCATTGAATGATTAATAATAGCTTTTAGTAATTTAATTGGGAATCTGCAATGAAAATGAAAACATATGGTTTCACTACGACCATTATTATCAAACTGTAGAAAGTTCAAACTGGCTGTTGCTAATACGATCATTTATTTGTATCATACTATATATATATGTATGTATGTATGTATGTATGTATGTATAATTATGTAAAGACAACAAAGCAGCCATAATGAGGCTCCAAACTACTCACTTCAGAGGGCAGATCTCCAATCTCCACCAGCTACTAACATTATTGCACAAGCCTGTCTAGCAAAACAGCAGCATTTTGCGCTCTACAATACACATCAGTATACCTTACAGAAAAAACATGGAACTAGACAACATGTCTTGTCCCATTTTCTTTAATATGCAGAAGAGAAGTTATGACCACAAATCTCTAGCCCTGAGTGTATGCGCTAACACGGGAGTTATTCTAGAAGAGCTGACTCAAACCGCCTCCCCATCAGGCAAACTCAGACCTGTAAGAAGCACAAAACCTGCGCCAGCAATGCATCCGATGCCACCTCCACTTCAGAACCAGCAGCCATCATACTGACATTGTGATCCTAAAGCAAGGCAGCACGTGCTCTCATAGAAACAATATATATATCTACCTTGAAAAATTGTACATGTATAGAGAGGCGGAATGGGAGAAATAACTTTTAATGACGACAAAAGAAATGAAAATGAAAACAGAAAGAAAAGAAAAAAGCTGTAGGAGGACCAAAAATAAATAAAGAGAAGACATACAATCTCATAATCATGGAGAGCTCATGCAGTAATCTCAAAATTGATATTGTAAGGTTATGTAATTGGCTAAATTTTGTGATAAGTCATGTTTGATATATTCTGGAAAATTGAGATATTAATCACAAGCATTTGAAATGGATTTAAAGCTTGTTCATGTAAGATTGTCCTAAGAGAGACTTGTATGATACATCTTGGGCAGATATATTAACTTCAAGAGACATTGATGAACTTCGAGAGATCTCGCAGGATTCTCATAGGATGTCGCAGAATGTCAAGGGAAAAAAACAGTCAGCATGCTAAATAGGCAGGATTTTGTAGGATCTTTGTGGGATGTCGATGCAAAAACAGTGAACAAGCAAAATTTAGGGATTGAGCTTGCAGGATCTCGATGGATCGAACTGTGCAAAATTTGAATTCTCAGGATTCATACCGTTAGGGATTTTGTACCTATTTAAGAACCATCACACTTTCCCAAACCTAGATTTGAGCCGCCACACTTAAAACGCTTTGAGAGAAGATTTTTTCACCTTCCAAAAAGCTCAGAAACATGTCTTAGCCACAATCTTCTTCAACTCAATTGAAGAGATTAAAAGTCTTGAATGAGTTCAAGGCATGAAATCCTTTGTAAGGGGATCTGAACAGTGGTCAAGCACGGTGATAGTAAATCGTGGATACGAGCAAAACAGAGAATCATTAGATCAAGGAGCTGATAGGTTTTGATTGTAAAGAATCTTGTAACCGTCTGAACTACAAGTGATAGTACATGATTCTTCTCCGGCAAAGGAGACGCGTTGTTTTTCTCCCAGTTAAGGGTTTTCACGGCAAAAGGCTGGTGTGTTCTTAGTTGAATGGTTTGTTCTCTATTTTTTCTTGGATTGTACAATATTACTCATAGCCATTACACCTTGATGTAATATTGTAGAGTTTAGTCTATTGGACAAAACATAGACAAAGGTTAGGTTTTTCAATTGGTATCAAAGTAGGACACTCAAAAATATTTTAATTTTTGAAAGAGTGAGATCCTAATAGCCTAGATCTATGAATTGGTCTAAGGAAGGTAGTTCTATTGTTCAATTTTCATTACTTGATGGAATGAACTACCTCCACTGGAAAGCAAAGATGAGAGCTTTTTTTTAAGTCAATCGATGAACGTGTTTGGCTTACTATAATTTATGGTTGAACTCCACCTATAGTTACAACTGGTACAACAACAATTTTGAAATCTACCATATTATGAGACAAAATTGATTTTGATACTTGTGGGTGGGACAGTAAAGCAATGAATGTCATTTATAATAGTGTCACGGCGGAGGAGTTTCGATGAATCTCAAATTGTGAAATTGCTAAAGAGGTATGGGACATTTCATAAATTACTCATGAGGGTACAACAACTGTAAAAATAGGAAAACTTCAGCGATTGACTACTATATTTGAAACCTTGAGAATAGAAGACAATGAAAATTTTGATCAATTTTATTTTAAACTTAGTGATATCGTCAACTCAAATTTTAATCTTGGTGAACAAATCTCCGCATCTAAAATTGTTCAAAAAATTTTGAGATCCTTACTAGAGAGATTTCAAACCAAAGTTATGGCAATAGAAAAAAGTAGGGATGTTGACTTCATGAAAGTAGAAGACTTAGTGGGTTTCTTACAAACTTTTGAAGCTAATTTTCGCCAACCTAAAAGGAACAAAAGCATTGCTTTAGATTCCATTAAGAAAAGCGTGAATGAAGCTAGTGATAGTGACTCTGAAACGAGTCCCGAAAATATGGCTATTTTTGTCAAAAATTTAAGAAATTTTTTAAAAATAAACAAGAAGGCCAATCTTCTTCTGTTGATAAAAATAAAGGAAAATATTTTGACAAGACTAAGTTTGTAAGAAAATTATTTGATAAGTCTAGTCAGAAATAAGGTTTTGAGTGTCATGACTATGGACATATTGCCCATAATTGTTCTAATAAGAAGAAGAACAAAGGAAATAAAGTTTTGACTGTCACATGGAGTGATTCTGAAAAAGAAAAAGAATTTGACAAAGAGGATGGCTTCAAAACTTCACAGCTTTTACAGCTTCTGCATCAGAGGTAATCAAATCTTCATTAAAGCCCTAAGAATGGGAACAACTCGATGAGTCTGATGATATTATGGGGTCTCTCAAGGAAGACAAAAAAGAATCTAATGATGAAGATAAGAGTGAGCTTCAATTAGCCTATGATCAACTTTATCAACAATACTATAAATTGACAAAAGTTAATGTCAAACTAAGAACAAAGTTGAAAAAGGTATTGGATGAAGTTAAAGCTTTGAAAAAGGAGAACATTGATGCTCAAGCTGAAGTTAGTCAATTAAAGACTCACAGATTAATCTTCTCTGATAAAATTAAGTGTCTTAAGAAAGATGCACATAATAGAGAGGAGTTTAAAAAGACACTTGAAAAAAAGCAAAAAAGTTTGAAACTAAACTTGCTAATGCTCATCTGTCTTTTAAAAAATTTGATACAGGTTAATAAAAGATTGATGAAATTTAGAATGCACAAAGGATCTCTTGTGACATTACTAGAATTAGATACACAAATAAGGCAACTAAATCTTCCCAACCGGCATGTAAGCCTAATTTTAAGAAGGCTCAAAGTAAGTCTTCCATATCAAGTGAGGCTAAGCATGCTAAGGCTATTCTTTAATACCACCATTGTGGAACTAAAAGGCACATTAAGCCACATTATCCTAATTTTAAGGCCAAGGTTATGACTTTCAAAAAGAACACCACCATATATGCATGTGTTGTGTCTAATGCTGAGACCAAGCCTACTTGGTTTGTTCCCACTTGTCATTATTGTGATGTTAAGGGTCATATCTGGCCTCATTGCCCTAGTTGGGAGACTAAGCATATGCCTTATAAGTTCATTACTTCTCATGTGAAGCCCAAACATCTAAAGGTTGCTCAGTCTTTAAAATTTATCCCTGTTAGTCATCATTATGACATGTTTAGTCACATTAGACCTTATTGTCACAAACTAAATAGGGTTCCTAGTTCTCATGCCTATTATCAACCAATGAGTCACTATGAGAGGTTGGAAAGTTAGATTAGAGTCCTTACAAATCATGTGAATAGATTTGCATCAAAGCCAATGCAAGTTCCTAAAACTCATGAAAAAATGAGGAACCACAATGCTAAGGCAAGACCTAGGACTTCACCTAAACCTTAAGAGTTCATTGATAAATCTAATATGAATATCATTTGGGTGAGAAAATCTGATTTGAACTCTTTCAGAACCCCTAAGAAATTTGTAGGGGCAAGCCTTGTGGAGTAAAGGCTATTTATGACATAATCTAGGATATTTGTGCTTTATGCTTATTTTGTTTTCCTAGAGTTATGATCATGTTTGTATATCTAATTTTTTTTGTTTTCTTTAATTTTTTAGAAAAAAAAATATTTGAGAAAAACTAAAAAGATTTTTTTTTTTTTTTTTGTCTTGGTTTGGTGGTGCTAGTCATTTACTTGAAAATTTTCATGTGTTGATTGATGTAATGACATGTTTAAGGTTAAATCTCATGTGCTTCATTGATTGTATTTTGATAGTCAACAGTTTGGTGATCATTATCATACTCCTGATTCATGTTTAAAAGGTGCATTCCTCATAAGATTTTTTAGAATATGAAATCCGCCTTTTGATCCTCCCATAGCGCACATCATGGTTGAAACCTCTTGAAGCTTCTATTGGCTAGATTGACCATGTACATATGATTCTCTCTCTTGTTGGAACTATATCCTTGATGGAAAGGGCTACCAGTGAATGTGAATGCAGCTACCATTACTATATGGCAAAAAAAGAGAGCTATCAACTGATTTGTGTGAAAGCCACCATTTCTTTGTATTTCATATTACCATACTTGAAGAGATAGGGTTGGAATTCATTGTATGTCTTGAGGGAGAGTGGCCAAAAATTGAGAATGAGATGTCATGAAAATTGAGAATGTGATGAAATGAATTTGAGTTCTATGTCTAGATCTTCTTGATGTGATTCTCCATGATGGGCTATTTTTTATCTTGTCTAGGGTCTATATTCTCATTGATCTTACTAGAGTACTTGCATTCATCATACATTGTCATGGACATATTTTTTATCACCTCATGACCAATTGTTCTCACTTTTTTGTGATCTTTAAGCATGTTTGATATTGATTTTTTCACTCTACGGTCATCATGAGACTCATGAGTTATATTTTGTGTTTTGATGATAAGTATCCTGTGTTTAAGACATCGTTTCTGTAAAAATACCCTGATTTCGTGTTGTTTTAGGCTAGTACAGTTTTGACTGATTGTTTTGCATGAATGATATTTTTCTTTTTAGCATATCTCCCTTAGTCCTTGATTGTGTGATTGGTTGATAATCATTTCTCATATTAAGACAACAAGAGGGAGAGAAACTCTTTGTGCTTACATGTTATTTAGAAAGAGAATACATTAAGGGGGAATCTTTATATCTCTCAATCATTTTCTCTAGCTCTCCATGCTTCCTTTGTTAATTTGTTCCAAAAAAGGGAAAGATATTATGCCTACTTATTTATGCTTATTTATGTTATATATGCTTATTTATGCTATATCACTTGCACTTGATGGGTTGTTGCCTGCTAATGTTTAACATGCAAGGATGATTCTTGCTGTTGTGTAGTAGGAACACTCCTTATGCTAGTGATTAGGGTTTGGTTGTAATTTTATTTCTTTCCTTGTAATGTGTCTTGTAGCATAGGGTTTTTGGTCACAAAATTGCAAAAAAAAGAGATCATAAGGTTATTTAATTGGTTAAATTTTGTGACAAGTCATGTTTGATGTATTTTGAGAAATTGGAATATCAATCACAAGCATTCGGAACGAATTTAAAGTTTATTTATGCAAGTTCATGCTAAGAGAGACTTGTATAATACAACTTGGGCAGATATATGGAATTTCGAGAGACATCGATGAACTTCGAGGGATCTCAAAGGATCTCGCAGGATCCTCGTAAGATGTCAACTGAAAAAATAGTAAGCATGCTAAATAGGCAGGACTACATGGGATCCTCGCGGGATGTCGATGGCAAAAACAGTGGGCATGTAAAATCTAGATATTGAGTTCATGGGATGCTCATAGGATCTCGAAGTATCAGGCAATGCAAATTTTGGATTCTCGAGATTCACACCGCTAGGGTTTTTGCGCCTATTTAAGGGCCAGCACTTTTTCCCATACCTAAATCTGAGCCGCCACACTTAAAACGCTTCAAGAGAAGATTTTTTCACCTTTTAAAAAGTTCAGAAACGTGTCTTAGCAACAATCTTCTTCAACTCAATTAGAGAGATTAAAAGTCTTAAAGGAGTTCAAGGCGCGAAATCCGTTCTAAGGGGATCTGAACGGTGGTCAAGCACGATGATGGTGAATCGAGGATACGAGCAAGATCCAGACAATTATTAGATCAAGGAGTTGATAGGTTTTGATTGTAAAGAGTTTTGTAACCGTCTGAGCTACAAGTGATAGTACATAATCCTTGTCCGATAAAGGGGACACATGATTTTTCTCCCATTTAAGGGTTTTCACAGCAAAAGGCTGTTGTGTTCTTAGTTGAATAGTTTGTTCTCTATTTTGTCTTAGATTGTACAATATTGCTCATAGTCATTATATCTTGACCTACTATTGCAGAGTTTAGTCTCTTGGACAAAACATAGACAAAGGTTAGGTTTTTCAGGTCTCTTGTCATCTTTAGACCTTTATGCTTCAAGACCATTTTAAAATACAATAATACTAGGGTTACTCCTACCGACCACTCTTCTAACCACTTCTGCTGAGTTAGCACACGCTAATAGGCAGAGAGAGAGTGTGTGTGTGTGTGTGTGTGTGTGAGAATTGGTCTTCCTATTAGCACTTACCAACTTAGCAAGAGTGGTTGGAGGAGTTTTCAGTAAGAGTGTACCTGGCATTACTCAAATACACCTTTAAAATATCACATATGCAAAGAATTTTACTAAACAATAGATATGTAAGGATTGTCTAAAAATTATGTCGGAAATACATTTTGATTTAGTAAAAGCTTATGGATTTTATGGTGCAATAAACAGAGCATCAATCAACTATCCACACAACATATTCATTCCTTGCAAGCATTGTTAAAGAGCATCACAAAAATGGGAGGACAAAGGAATTTTGTATTATGCAGATGCACCGAATAAGAGAAGTATTAGTATACCTTGCATTTCTATGAAATGTACACAGCGTAATATGATCAGAAGCATTTGAACAAACCCATTTGGCCTTGTAATATTCTTTTATTCTTAATATAACGGCCCAATGACTTGTGGAATGTGTGCTATCTTTTACTAGTCCTCCCTCTTTCCTTGCTCATATCTCCTTGCTAGTTCAAGATGCCATCCCCACATGTGCAAGTCTTGGAGTTCAGTTAGCCTTTGAATGATACGCGAAAGTGATGCAATCTTTTTGTCAACCCAAAATGTACAACGATTGAAGAGACTTTAGGTTTCCCAACCATCCAAGCAATGATGTGAGCTCTAGATAGCCATAGATATCTAGAGATTGAAGTGCAGGGACATGTTGCAATGCCCCAGGCAAATTCTTTAACTCTGCACAAATAGGAGGAACATTCAAACTCTAGCTTAGGTGTCGAAGGGAATTAAAATGCTTAATGCTCTCTGGCAGAGCTAGGAGCTTGGGCCACCCATCAACCGTTAATTTCTCCAAGGCAGTGAGGTGTCCCAAACTCTCAG
Source organism: Euryodendron excelsum (assembly GCA_033060915.1). Taxonomy (NCBI): domain Eukaryota; kingdom Viridiplantae; phylum Streptophyta; class Magnoliopsida; order Ericales; family Pentaphylacaceae; genus Euryodendron; species Euryodendron excelsum. The sequence goes on along the minus strand of CM065378.1, from coordinate 29,210,924 downwards.
GGAAAGAAACAAACTTGTTCCAGTGAGTAATCTCCAGATGGTGGAGATACTTTAGGCTTCGTAGCCTATGATTAGGCAAGTATTCAAGCTCGTCACACCAAAAGATACACAATGACTTCAGAGATACAAGGCTTACCAAGTTTGTAGGCAGCACTGTAAGTTTGCTTAAACTTTGGATTTGTAGACATTCAAGGGCAATTAGGTTTTGCAACATCTCTTCTGGAAAAGAGATCACTTCCTTCTCATTAACATCCTTAAAGGAAGTGAGGCAATTAAGATTTGAGATTTAACTCAGTACCACGTTGTTGAAACTCTAGACATCCAAGTTTTCTGCTGATAAAAGATGCGGCAAGGTCAATTTAAGGCATTCCCCGATGATTATCTCGCAAAGACGAGGGAATAGTACCTTTATTCCTTTTCTTTCCATTGAAAACCCTTTCAAATTTAGAAACTTACGATATGTTTGGTACAAGAGAATAGAATGGAATGGAATGACCATTCCCATTTTTATTCTCATTCCATTGTTTGGTACCACTATTTAAAGGTGGAATGACCATTCCCATGAAATAATTATTCTCACATTTTGTTGGAATGACCATTTCCTATTTCAAAAGTGGGAATGGTTATTTCATTTCCACATGAAACAGCATAAAACAAAACTTAGTAAGATTTTTGTTGTCACATTTCTTTTAAAAAATATAAAACATGTTTAGTAATTATTTTTTTATTTTAAAAAAAAAAAATTTTAATTTAAAATTTAAAAAAAAATTTTAAGTTAAAAATTCTCACCATCACCGCCACCACTAACCACCACCACCGTCCACCGTCAGTTACAATCACCCGTCATCCACCGACACTGCCACCCCCCCCCCCGGACCGTCACCGTCCCCCGCCACCACCCACCACTGGCCGCCACCGCCGCCTCCCCACCACTACTGCCGTCACTGCCACCAACCACCATCGTCGCCTTGCCACCAACTACCACCGCTACCGCCACCACCATCATTACAAATGCTTAATAATATTTAATAATTAAATAATATACATTGCTAATATTTTGTGTAGATATAATATTGAATTTTCATATCATACACAATTTTCATTCTATTCTATTTTAGCATTATTTGTTGGTCTTACTAAACAAGGGAATGAGAATAACTAATCCATTCTCATTCTCATTCCATTTTCTTCCATTCCCTTGTATCAAACATAGTCTTAGATATGTGGAGTGATTCCAAAAACGGGAATCCTCTAATTGGGCCTCATGCCTTGCTAGGGAAATAGCCATTGTCAATATACTCCACATAATCCATTCCACTATGAAGGCCTCGTAGGGAGGCCGCAGCCCAAACGCTGGAAGTAGTAAACAGTTTCTCCAGCCAAATAGTCTAACATAAATTGTATTCTTAAGAATCGAAGCCCCCATCCAATTTGGGAAGTGGGCACCTTTGTAATTGTTAATGGATAACTCTTCGACATTTGGGTGAGGTTCCAAAGCTTCTAGTATTTGTTCGACATTTGCATGCGATTCTGACTCATTGTTAAGTCCCCAAGACAACCATACGATGTGGAGGTTCTGTTTTCTGACCAAATTGGCTTCTTTGGCATCCTAGTTTGTCACACTCTCAAGTTGCTTGATACGTAACTCTCCTCCAAGATCTAAGCATTATAGTTCAGCCAACCGACCTCTACTCTTACCCACGACAAAAAAACTTAATTTCTTTAGGAGAGTTAATTGACCAAGCTCTGGATGCATGCTATGGATTTTAGAAAAAAGTTCTAAATAAGGATGTCGGAGGCTTCTTAGGTACTTCATGTTCTTGGGCAACCTCTAAAGCCCATAACAGCCATTTAGGTTTAAAGTTTGTAAATTGCAGAGGCTACAAATTGACTTTGGGAGGGTATGAATGAGAGTATCATAAAGGTTTAAGTACCTTAGATGTTTTGAATTGCCAATTGAAGATGACAACTGCATCATATTGCAGCCCTTTACATCAAACACTCTTAGCAAACAAAAATTTATGAAGTCACAAGAAAACTCACGCATAACAACACCCTAGAAGGTAGATGTATCTCTGTAATATTATTGTTCTATTGTTCGTAAGGATTGAACTCCTTGTAATGCTTTAGGAAAGACACCTGAACGCAAATAGTTAGTAACCAACATAACAAGGTGAATGATTTGCTTTGTTGTATTACTTAAGCTTTTAGCCTCCATCATAAGACATTCATCTTCCATAATAGATTAGGCAAGATCGTGCATAAGATCATGCATTTTGAAAGTAATGATATTGAATTCATCTTTGTCCACATCTTGGAAAAAGATCTCCAGTGTAACTCATTCCATATATGATTGGTTGCCATAAGTGCACGGTTCTGATGTAATTTAAATTGAGAGTATCTCAATATCGTTTTCGCTTAAGAGATTTGTGTCAATCTAGCAATAGGCAACAAACACAAAATGATAATGAAATTGAATCAAACCACAAAACAAGGGTAGAATTAGACCTATAGTAACCAAATTTAAACCAAAAATATTTAGAGGTTTTGACGATTGGAGTTTCTAACAACTAGACAAATTAAGCTAGATCTAATTAGCAATTAACAATTAAAATTCCATTCGAAGACAATTAACTAAACTCCTTTAGAGTTATGAGTTTTGAAGACATGTTTGAAAAAGGGGCTAGAGACTTCCTTTTGGTTTTTAAAACTTTAAGGTTATAGTACCCTTTTTGAATTTCTCACTTGTACTTGAACAATCCTAACCATGAAAGGATTAGGGTTGCTTCAAGAATGTGATGTTTGAAAATCCTATTTGTAAAGAGCTTTTGAAAACATTTAGGGTTTTGAAACCCTAATATGGACAACCTTTAAGGTTGTATTTAATGAATCACCTTCTTTTGGCATCCTTAACTGTAAGTGGGATTCTTCGGGAAGGCTGGGCCGATCTCTCAAGTCCAACGTGGATGAGTCCAAACTTCTTCCTGCAAGACGAATGGGTTAGAATGGGTCGACCCTGGGTGGGTCGATCTCACTCCGAAGGTTAAGTCAGCAAACTTTTATCGAGAAGTATGAATGGGAGTGGTGTAAGTCAGGGGTTTGTTTTTCATACCTGGCTCTCGATTCCTCGGGCTTTTTATAGTCCTTCGGGGAGTTTTTTCTTTGGCCTACCAGCTGGCTCTCATGGTCTGCTGGTTAGGCATCATCATTGACGCCGCCTGGCCACCTGCAGCGTCTGGCGCATCGTCGTGGGGGGATTCCGGCTGACCGGACGTGCACATCGACGTTTGTGTGGGCGGCCACTCGTGCATTAAATGCAAGTCAACTCCGCATTTAATGCTCTAAGACCGCCAGCGGTTTACGCAAACCGTTGGCTGTCCGGGCCACGCTGGGAGGAGGTCGATAATTTGGGCCGGCCTTTCCTCATAACTGGTTTGGGCCCCAACTTTTAATTCGAACAGATTGGGCCTCGCCCATTGGGTTGGGCCGGGGGTTATTTCCCCACAATTGCCCCCCAGCCATTGCGTCGATTCAGCTTTTGAAACGGCCAAGGGTTGTAACGGTCACCCGACCGCACAAACGGCGGGGATTTTAAAAATTTCTCTGGCCGTCCTGCCCAACATGGGCAGGACCACGTCTTTACCCATGGTTTTTGTTTTGGCCTTCTTTGGCCGACCTGTCCATCTTGGGCAGGACCAGGATTTTACACTTGGTTTTCGCTTTGGCCATCTTAGGCCGACCTGCCCAACTTGGACAGGACCAGGTTTCTACACTTGGTTTTTGCTTTGGCCTTCTTTGGCCGACCTGCCCAACTTGGACAGGACCAGGTTTTTACACTTGGTTTTTGCTTTGGCCTTCTTTGGCCGACCTGCCCAACTTGGACAGGACCAGGTTTTTACACTTGATTTTTGCTTTGGCCTTCTTTGGCCGACCTGCCCAACTTGGACAGGACCAAGTTTTTACACTTGGTTTTTGCTTTGGCCTTCTTTGGCCGACCTGCCCAACTTGGACAGGACCAAGTTTTTACACTTGGTTTTTGCTTTGGCCTTCTTTGGCCGACCTGCCCAACTTGGACAGGACCAAGTTTTTACACTTGGTTTTTGCTTTGGCCTTCTTTGGCCGACCTGCCCAACTTGGACAGGACCAGGTTTTTACACTTGGTTTTTGCTTTGGCCTTCTTTGGCCGACCTGCCCAACTTGGACAGGACCAAGTTTTTACACTTGGTTTTTGCTTTGGCCTTCTTTGGCCGACCTGCCCAACTTGGACAGGACCAAGTTTTTACACTTGGTTTTTGCTGTGGCCTTCTTTGGCCGACCTGCCCAACTTGGACAGGACCAAGTTTTTTACACTTGGTTTTTGCTTTGGTCCGAGTGGGGTCGTTTGAACAATCTTCATTTTCATTGATTCTTCAGCTGAGCTTTATACATCTTGGGGACTGTTACAGTGTTTGGGGTTTCATATTACTGGTAGAACTTCCTCAGGTTGGTCGCGTTCCAAGGTCGTGCCAACGGTCGCCCTTCTTCAACGGTCTCAAGTCTGTACGCGCCGATGCCGACCTGGGATGTGACTCTGTAGGGGCCTTCCCAATTGGGGCCGAGCTTCCCATCTGCCGCCTTCTTGGTTGCCCCTAATACTTTGCGTAAAACCAGATCTCCTGAAGCAAAGTTTCTTGGGCGAACCCGCTTGTTGTAAGAGCGTTTGAGCTGTCGCTGATACTCTGTGAGTTTGATCAAAGCGGCTTCCCTTCTCTCTTCGACAAGATCCAGATCTCTCGCAACCGTTTGGTCATTGACACCGGTGTCGAAAGCTGCCGACCTGATAGTTGGTAGTCCGATCTCCAGGGGGATGACCGCCTCCACCCCGTATGCCAAGGAGAACGGTGTTTCTCCTGTGGACCTTCTTGGGGTTGTTCGGTAGGACCACAAGACATTGGGTAGCTCTTCCGTCCACTTTCCCTTGGCTTTTTCAAGACGTTTCTTGACTCCGTTCAGCATGGTTTTATTTGAAATTTTGGCTTGCCCGTTGCATTGGGGGTAGGCTGGCGTTGAGTAATAGTTCCTGATCCCCAATCCTTCGCAAAATGATCTAAAGATATTACCGTCGAACTGGGTGCCGTTATCTGATACGATGGCACGGGGCAACCCGAATCTGGTGACAATGCTTTTCCACACGAACCTTTTGGCGTCAGTTTCCCTGATGTTTGATAAAGGTTCGGCTTCCACCCATTTGGTAAAGTAATCCGTGGCCATGATGAGGAACCTTTTGTTGCCCGGAGCCCGAGGCAAAGGCCCGATAATGTCCAGTCCCCACTGAGCGAAAGGCCACGGACTAGTGATGGAAGCAAGATCTTCTGCTGGCTGGTGGATAATGGGGAAAAACCTCTGACATTTGTCGCACTTCAGGACGTACTGGGCTGCATCCTTCTGCATGTAAGGCCACCAGTATCCCTGTGAGATGGCTCGGTGTGCGACCGATCTACCGCCGACGTGACTTCCACATATCCCTTCATGGATTTCGAACAAGACGCTCTGTACTTGGTCCGTGAACGCAGTGCAAATAAGGGCCTGTAAAAGAACGTCTGTAAAGTTCCTTACCTGGTGACAGCCAATACCTGAGAGATGCATGCTTGATTCGCCGAGCTTCAGCCTTATCGTCTGGTAGCTTGTCTGTGTCGAGGTAAGAAATGATTGGGTCCATCCATGATGGTCCGAGCCTCTCCGCTGTCAAGGCTTCGTCCTCCTCGCGGAAAATGCTGGGATTGGCAAGGGTTTCCACGGTGACCGTCCTTCTCGAACCTGATTTCAGAGCCGTGGCCAGGGTCGCCAAGGCATCCGCATGTGAGTTGTTATCTCGGCTAATCTGTCGAAGCTTGTAGTTTTTAAATTGGCTCAGAAGTTCCTTGGCCTTTGCTACGTACAACATCATTCTGTCGTTCTTTGCAACGTATTCCCCTGTGATTTGATTTACGACAAGTAAGGAGTCCGAGTAAATGACGATTTCGGGAATTCGAAGTTCGATGGCTCGACGTATTCCGGCGAGCAAGGCCTCGTATTCTGACTCATTGTTGGAAGCAGTAAATTCCAGCTTGATGGCTTGCTCGATGGTTAGACCATCTGGTGTAACGAGTACGATGCCCGATCCTGCCCCCCGGTCATTGGAAGCTCCGTCCACGTAGAGTTTCCAATGATCAGATTGTTCCCAAAGATCCAGGGGGATTTTGTGTTGCTGTTGGCCCGTGGCCGGGGTCCCTTCTACTTCTGGTGAAATTTCGACAGAGAACTCCGCAATAAAATCAGCGAGAACCTGCCCCTTCACTGCCGATCTAGGCTGGAACTTGATGTCAAACTCTCCTAATTCTACCGCCCATTTCGCAATTCTTCCTGAGAAGTCGGCTTTCCTTAGGATGGGTTTGAGCTGGTGGTTGGTGAGGACGTTGATGGTGTGAGACCTGAAGTAATGCACCAACTTTCGGGAGGCGACTACCAGTGCAAGCGTCAGTTTCTCCAGGGGTAGATACCTGGTCTCGGCTCCAAGTAGTGTTTTGCTGACGTAATAGACTGGGAATTGTTGCCGATTTTCTTGCCTGAGTAGGACCGCGCTGACTGCATGGTCTGACACTACAAGGTAGAGGAAGAGCTCTTCATGCTGGACAGGCGTGGAGAGCAGGGGAGGTTTGGTGAGGTAATCTTTTAGATCGGCGAGGGCAGAGTCACACTCAGGGGTCCACTCGAACCGTTCCTGTTTCTTTAGGAGCTGGAAGAAAGGTCGGCACCGGTCCGAGGAACGGCTAATGAATCTGTTGAGTGCGGCGGCCATTCCTGTCAATCTCTGAACCTCTTTGGCATTCTTTGGAGCGTGAACGCTCTGGATTGCACTAATCTGCCGGGGGTCCATCTCGATACCCCGATGCGTGACCAGGAACCCAAGAAACTTGCCTGAGCCGACCCCGAAGACACATTTTGAAGCGTTCAGCCGCATCTTGTAGTCTCTCAGGATACAGAGTACCTCCTTTAGGTCTGCTGAGTGGGCGTCGCTCAGTTTGCTTTTTACCACCATGTCATCGATGTAGACCTCGACAGTTCTGCCGAGCTGCGTCTTGAACATCTTTGTGACCAGTCGCTGATATGTGGCTCCAGCGTTCTTCAGGCCAAAAGGCATAACTCTATAGCAGTAAATACCCCTAGGAGTGATGAAGGCCGTTTTCTCTTGGTCGTCGGGGTGAAGTGGGATCTGGTGATATCCACGGTAGGCATCCAGGAAACTCATCCTTCCGAAGCCGGTGGTTGCATCCACAAGCTGGTCAATTTTGGGCAGGGGGAATGGATCTTTGGGGCACGCCCTGTTGAGGTCAGTGAAGTCTACACAGACCCTCCATTTGCCGTCCTTCTTTTTTACTACCACGGTGTTTGACAACCAGCTTGGGTAGCTGATCTCCCGAATCGCTCCAGCTTCCAAAAGCTTCTCTGTTTCCTCCAAGACTGCGTCCACATGCTGAGTAGCTGCCCTTCTCCCCTTTTGAATAATAGGTCGGCAATTTGGGTTTACATTAAGGCGATGACAGGCAACGTCGGCGGCAATCCCAGGCATGTCATAGGGTGTCCAGGCGAATACTTCCAGGAAGTCTGTCAGTAACTCTATGAGGGATTTTTCCTCTTGTTTGGTCAAGGAAGTGCCGATGACAAAGTATTTTTCCCCTTGCCGATCTATGTATATCTTCTTCAGGTCCTCCACAGCTTTATTTTCGGGCGCCTGTCCCACATCGTCTATGGTGGGGGTGTCTTCATGCAGCTCCATCATTTGTACTTTCTCTGATCTTGTCTTGGTCGCACATGCTGTTAGGAAACATCGTTTGGCGGTCACCTAGTCTCCCCTTATCTCGCCAACCCCCGCTGGGGTCGGGAACCAAAGCAGCTGGTGGTAGGTGGAGGGAATGGCCTTCATGAGGTGCAACCAGGTTCGTCCCATGATGGCGTTGTAGGGGATGGTACGTTAACAACCAGGAATTCTGTTTGTAATGTGATCCCCCCAGCCGTCACAGGAACCGTCACTTTACCCATAGGCCAGACTGGGTCTGAGCTGAAGCCGACCAATGGGCTGAGCGATGGCTGGAGGTTGGACTCCCCGAGCCCCAATTGTTTGAACAGGCTGTAGTACATAACTTCAGATGAACTCCCCTGGTCAATGAGTAATCTTTTGACGTCACAGTCCGCCATTCTTAACGTAACAACCAAGGCATCATTGTGGGGGATCTGCACTCCAGCGAGATCCTCGTCGGTGAAGGAGATGGATGCATGGGTATTGCCGACCTTGGCTTTCTTGCTGGGTGGTTGTATCTGCATCACTTCCCTTAGGTGCGCAGCCTTCTGCATCTCGGCTCGGTACCTATGTGGGTCTATGGTTCCTGATTCGACCGAACTGTGTAGCACGTTGATTACCCGAACCGGCCTTACTTCTGGTTCCTTCTAGGCTGCTTCCTGCACTCGTGGCTGCTCGGCTTCGACCTTAGTCTTCTCCCGATCAATGAATTGGTCGAGGTGGCCAGCTTTGGCTAAGTCTTCCAGATGGGTTTTCAGATGCCGACATTGCTCCGTCTTGTGCCCCTTCTCGCGGTGGTAGGAACAGAACCTCTTCTGGTCCCTAGTTGCAGGGTCTCCCCCCAGCTTTGGGGGCCACTTGAAGAAGGGCTTATCACGGATCTGGGGCAATATTTTATAGATGGGGTCTTTAAAGACTGTGTAGACCCCATCGGGCACTCTTTTTCCTCGGCTGATGTCCTCTGATCGGGGCTTCTTGGCATCCCTCTTGCTCGTCTTGTCGGCTGCCGCGCCGACCTTAGCTGTCTCCTCTTGGGGTACGTCCACGTCCAGCCGCGCATAGCGCTCGATCCTCAGCATTAGTTCTTGTATGGTGAGGGCTGGTTTCTTCATTAAGGACTGTCGCAAGCGATGCTCCCTGGGAAGGCCGATCTTGAACTGAGTTACAGCCAACTGTTCGCTGCACTCATCAATTTCATTATAAGCCTCCCAGTAGCGTCGGGCGTATGCTCGCAATCCTTCTCCTTCCCCCTTTCGCAACGTCAGCAAAAATTCAACCTCCTTTGGCTGTAGGCTGTTTGCAATGAAACGAGCTATAAAGAGCTTGGCCATTTGCCTCCAGCTTGTAACGGACTTTTGTGGCAATTTGTCGAACCACCGTAAAGCCACGTTCCCCAGGCTGGAGGGGAAGATCCGACACATCAGCATCTGGTCGCTGCACCACACTACCATGAGCTGTTTGTAATGCCGAATATGGTTAATTGGGTCAGACTTCCCATCATAGAGGGTGAACTTTGGTGGGGTGAATTTTCGAGGAATTGGATGGGATTCAATCTCCTCAGTGAATGGTGTGGATGCGATTTGGTCTAGGGCCTTTCTCATCAGGTCATGGGCTGTGCGCTCCTTAGTTTGCTGCCTTCTATCCTCCTGCTTTTCATTGTACCACTTTTCCCAGTCTTCCTTCCGCCGATCTTCCACCGCTGGGCTGCTGTTTGGCGGGGTTTCACTCCTGTCCTTTCGCCGACCCGTGCGCCTGTTAACGCAACGCGCGGTACTAGGGGTGTAACTCCCTCTTACCGGTGGCGCTGGTTCGTCCCTGGCGCCAACAACCTGCTCCCGATCTGGGGACCCATCTCTCCTATGCCCATTCCTGGCAGAGAATGCCTCCCTCATTACCCGCACCTATGAGGTGAGGTAGGCTATCTCTTCTCCGCGCCGCCGAATTTCCCTCTCTGCCGCACGGAGTGTATCCTCGCTTGGGACCCGCCCACTGGAGGGTGACGGGGCCAGATTCCGAGGATGGTTCCTGCGGAAATTTCTGTCCCTGACATAACCCGCATCCCTCCGCATTTCTTCTTGTGTCTCCGGGTGGCTTTCGGCGGACGTTCGTATCTCTGACCTCAGTATTCTTCTTTGCCGACCTACTGGTGTAGATTGGCAGTGTGCCGAACTGGTCTGGTTTTTACTGGAGGAAGCTCCGAAGCCCCTCCCGTTGTAGTTTTCTTTCCTCTGTCTCCGGTTGTTTAGACTCATGGTTTTTTTTTTTTGCCTTCCCACAGACGGCGCCAATTGTAAGTGGGATTCTTCGGGAAGGCTGGGCCGATCTCTCAAGCCCAACGTGGATGAGTCCAAACTTCTTCCTGCAAGACGAATGGGTTAGAATGGGTCGACCCTGGGTGGGTCGATCTCACTCCGAAGGTTAAGTCAGCAAACTTTTATCGAGAAGTATGAATGGGAGTGGTGTAAGTCAGGGGTTTGTTTTTCATACCTGGCTCTCGATTCCTCGGGCTTTTTATAGTCCTTCGGGGAGTTTTTTCTTTGGCCTACCAGCTGGCTCTCATGGTCTGCTGGTTAGGCATCATCATTGACGCCGCCTGGCCACCTGCAGCGTCTGGCGCATCGTCGTGGGGGGATTCCGGCTGACCGGACGTGCACGTCGACGTTTGTGTGGGCGGCCACTCGTGCATTAAATGCAAGTCAACTCCGCATTTAATGCTCTAAGACCGCCAGCGGTTTACGCAAACCGTTGGTTGTCCGGGCCACGCTGGGAGGAGGTCGGTAATTTGGGCCGGCCTTTCCTCATAACTGGTTTAGGCCCCAACTTTTAATTCGAACAGATTGGGCCTCGCCCATTGGGTTGGGCCGGGGGTTATTTCCCCACATTAACCATAAAAGGTTAGGGACACCTTAGGGTTGTGAGTCCTTGAAAGCATTTGAAAAATAGTTATTGAAAAATGTTAAGTGTCTAGCCATCTTAGTTGAGACAAGTTTAAGAAAACTTTTTAGAGACATTTTTGAAGATAAAGTGTGGGGATGTTTGAAAAGACTTTGGAGTTGATTTTTGAAATCTTAAGAGAGTTAGATACCTTTGAAAAATTTTCATCGACATAGTTTTTGAAAGATTATTTGAAAAGGGGTCTTTGACTTAGAACCTTGAAGCCTACTAACTTAGGTTGGGTTGACTTAGGGTTAGGGTGACCTAAGGTTAACTAACTTGGGTTAGGTTATCCTAAGGTTAAGGTGGCCTAAGGTTAACTAACTAAGGTTAGGTTAACCTAAGGTTTAGGTGAACTAAGGTTAACTAACTTAGGCTGGGTTAACCTAGGGTTTAGGTGAATTAAGGTTAACTAACTTAGGTTTGGTTAACCTAGGGTTTAGGCAAATTAGGGTTATCCTACTTAGGTTGGGTTAACCTAGGGTTTAGGCAAATTAGGGTTATCCTACTTAGGTTGGGTTAACCTAGGGTTTAGGTGACCTAGGGTTAACTAACTAAGGTTAGGTTAGCCTAGGGTCAAGTTAACCTAGGGTTGAAATATGGTTTTGAACTAGGGTTTAGACCTAGTGGTTTTGGAAGGATGGTTTTGTTGGGGACTGCGGAATTTCCCACGACCTGGTTATAGTGCATATGCACACTATCAAAAATTTCGATCTGATTAGCATAGCCTAATCTATGTGATTAGAATCGTACCTTCGAGATCTCTCTGGTTTGATCCCGAATAACAAGAATCAGCACTAAGCACGAATCAGCAAGCTCGAACTCAGCCTTCGGAGTTCTGTTGTATTCCTCGTACACGCCTTGCTCTATAGAGAGTGGGTTCGCCGCTGCTAAGGTTTTTCTTCCTCACAAAATCGTGTATCTCTCAATTATGTGTAGAGTGTGTAACCCTAGCAGCTCTTAGAGCGCATATATATAGAGGCTACAACAGGGACCATAGGATTAGTATAACTAGGGCTTCCTACGCAAATAAGGACTCCTAATCCAATCAAGATTAATCCTTATTTACGTAAATTATAATTTATACCACTAACAAATTATAATTGCACTCCCTGTTATATTAGAAATTATATTTCGAGCTCCATATTATTAAATGCTTATTTATCTCCCCACGTTAATATTACAGATACCCGTCTATTAAATTAAATTATTGACAATTAAATTTAATAGACTTATTTAATTCCTTGAGACCTTCCACTTCACTTCTTTGATATGTCGGATTCATAATCTACCTGCAGGGTTTGACATAATCAAAACTTATAAGCTTCCTCAAGAGGATATCATCAATCCCTAGACGGGGACGTGGATTCCATCAATAATAAATATTCACCATACACGTAATGTTATCGTCCAACTCACTGAGTTTATTGATCCACAAAGAATCTCACTCTTCTGTGAATCAAAACAATAAATACTACATGCACGTGTTTATTTATTATATTAGGATTAAGAGCATAAGCACTCGTAATAAGCATGAGGTATTAATTGTTTTATATAGTCAGTATAAAAACAATTACCTCAACACGGTCCTGTTCAACACACACAAAGTGTACTTGTAAAAGGAGTTGGAATTATACCATTCCCCATAGTCAAGACAGACCTATTAAAACCTTGTATTACAATCCTACTGATGGTGTGTCCATTTCCATCTAAGACTGTGAACGATAAGTTTATACTCTATAAGAACCGATGATCTGATCTTCCGTGCGTAAGTCGTACTCTACACACCAAATCATCTACTATATAGAATAAAAAACATACATGCATGATCATTAAATAAATAGCGCAATGTAAACATTTCTCACACAGATTCTCATTAAAATGGAATAACTAATTTATTAATATATACTAAAGCCATTACGCAAAGCATGTCTTTTTATATAAATTCCCAACAGGTTTTCTGCATGAAATTTGAAAGTATGTTTTCAAAACCATTTTATGAAAGCCACTCAAGTGAGTGTTGGAGTCCTATGGTTGATATTTGGAAACCACTCAAGAAAGGGTTGCTTTGGAACCATTTCACCCACAAACTCTAGAGTGCAAAACTTGCGAAAATCAATATTGAATAGATAGTTTTAAAAACTTGAAAATTAAAGAGAATGACCTTTTGAAAACTGACTTTGGGAAGGACGTTTTGGAAACCACTTTTAACAAGTTGAACACCACTCTAAAGAATAAGGATTGATATGGTTGATTCGAAGGAAATCACTCCAAAAAGGACTCCATGGAACCATTCTAACCTCAATATCCAAGAGAGTGAGACTTCTAAAATCAAGGTGAAAATGACGGTTTAAGGAAATGATTTTTATGCAAGATGAAGAGTGCAATTTTGAAAACCCTTTTTGAACGAAATTGTTTTGAAAACAATTTTAAAGAGAATAGAGCCAACTCCAATGAACTAGGGTTCATATGATCAAGATAATGGGAGATCACTCAAGAGAGGGTTCCAAGAGACTATTTCAACCACAAAATTCAAGAGAGTAAAGCCTTTGAAAATTAACATAGAAGAAGAGGGTTTGAAAGCTATTTTAATGCAATTTTGAAAAGTTATAAAATGTAGGGTAGCAAAATGAAGTCAACGGACTTAAAGAGGGTTTTCTAAGGTGTAGAAATTAAGGGTTTGGCCTAGACTCCAAAGAACCAACTCTAGGACCATTTTTAGGGAAATCTTTGAATATAGAGCTTGAAAATGCCATAGAAATAGAGATAGTGAAAGCTTTGAAAAAATAAAAACAAAGCCAAGTATGCAAAACATGAACAAGATAATTATATGCGAAATGGTCATGAAATCATACAAGGCTAGAGGCTTCACCACATAGCAAGATGTTCTAAGACCATACCATCTTAAAGTAGGTTTGTAAGAAGCTCCCTACACAATGGCTTTCACAAACTTTCCTCTAGGCATGAACCAAAAGCTTTCTTGTTTCTAGCATGCAAGAAAGGGGGGTAGAAGATAGGGATTAAAATAGATAATAGCCTAGGTATGCTAAGAGGGAGAAGAGAGGAGTAGGGATCACAAAAATATAAAAAAAAAATACTACCTTTTGCCTTCAAACACTTTCAAACATCCATGAATGCCTTGACTTGAGCTTGGATAGCCTTGAAGAGGCTTGAAAGGGCTGGAATGAGGTATTCTACAGCATTGAAGGTTATATAGGTATAATGTATGGGTTCGAGGGAGATGGAATCTAGCCTAAGTGTTTAAAGTGTGAAGTGTATATAGGAATTCGAGGTTCTGGAGCAATTTTTGTGGAGCTTCGCTACTAATTTCAATTATAGAATATGCAAATGGGAAGGTCTATATTTATAGGCAATTTGGGGAGATTTGGCGTATGTAAGACATGCGCCAGGCTAAAATTCTTCCTTGCACATCTGTTACATGCTCCAGTACTGTTCCGTTGGCAGAATGCTACGTGGCACTCATTCTACTGGCTAAATCTTAAGGGCTAAGCGAAGTTTGATCGATCTGATTAAAATCTGGGTGCATGTAACATATGCTCTGCTGCTAAAAATGTTTGTTTAGACTTTGCCTCGATAATTGTGCCAACTGGGAAGGCTGTGGGGAAATCAGTTACGTTCACAGTGTCATTCTAGTGTTTCTCGTGAACGTTTGAGTTTTCAGAAAACTTGAAAGGTATTTGAAAGTGTGAGATATAGTCTCGAGAAGTGTGCACGAAAATACATTTTTGCAGAGCGTTTGTGATACACTCCGCAGAAGTTCAAAAGTATTCGTTTGTGTGCGATATGATTGAGGTCTTTAGAAAACAATCTCTCCGATCAGACCATACCGATAGAAAATGCTTTGAAAATACTTTGCGAGTTCCCTAATTTACGCATTTCTCAAGTCGTTTGACGGTGCGTTATAATCAGGGAATTGGAAGAAAAAGTCAACCTTAGCGGAGTATTTGTGAGACACTCCAAGGGTTACTGAAAGTGGTAGTTTTCGAGCCATGCGATGAAGGGCTTCAGGAAGCGATCTATCCGATTGAGCCATATTGATGGAAAGAACTATGGATGAGTTTTCGAGAATTCCCTAGTTTACACATTTCTCAAGTCGTTTGACGGTGTGTTATAACTAGGGATTCGGGAGAAAAGACAACCCTGGCAGAGCGTATGTGAGACGCTCCAAGGGGCTTTCGCTAAGTCAGTAGTGTTTAGTGTCGTGAGGTTTACCTCGAGTTAAACAAGGGTGTACGATGAGACCCGCCATTTAATACCAAGGGCCGGTGTAGTTTCGAAGTGCGTTCGGGTCACTAGGCGTAAAACGGTTATTTCGACCAAGATTGGTTGAAAAAGGTCAAGATGGATTGCAGTGCCGTGTTAAGCATGCCAGATTGTTTAGGATCTGTCCTAAAGATGTTTTACAGTTTTCTGGGGTTTGTACTGTGTTGGGGTGGCTAGAGGTAAAATGGTCATTTTAACCGAAATTGACCGTAATGGGACTGGAATTGGACAGGATGGCGTGTTGAGTACGCCTAACCGTCTAGAAACATTTTGGAAGGATGGACTTACCATCTTGGAGGATTTTGAACTTTCTCAAAGCCGTGCCTGGAGGCCCAAAGGGTAGGTTTTGTTATTAAGCCTCTATTGCGCCCAGCAAGCCCGAGAAGCAGTTGACTGATTGAATAAGGGTTTGAAAGTTGATTTGGGCTTGAATGTACTTATAAAGTTTTGAAAGGGAGTTTGGTCAAGCCAGAGATTGCTGAGCGGGCAAAAATGTGTGAATAAAGGAAGGAAATGGTGTGCTTACAAATAATTAGGAAAGCATACATAAAGAAAAAATATGGATAAATGTGTGAATGCAATAAAAACTAATACCAATACCATACAATACCAACATCTCCATCAAAACCTTATAGGTGAATGATACATGTCAATGTATAAGTACACCTGCAACTAGACAATCTAGCAAAACAAAACAAAGATAAAAGTAATATACAAAAAGATATACAATAACTGCTCAAAACATGATCCACTATAATAAAACAGGGTTTTAGATACAACATGTGATGTAATGATCTGACATGTAAGTATAACATGCATCTAAACCCTAAACTACTATAAATCATCATCATTAGAAGGTGGAGATGATGTTGATGCAGCCTTTAATCTTCTACTTTTTCTTTCCAATGAACTTCCTTCCTCTTTCTTGGATTGAAACAATTGAAATAATAAAATGCTAAAAAACAAGCAAAGGAAGAATAAAACAAACTCAAGGCTACCAAAAAGAAAAGACAAAAGAAAAATAAAAATAAAAATAAAAAGAAAGAAAGGAAATACTACTCCTAAACTACACATCCTTGCTAAGACCATAATCATTCGATGATTGGTGGATCAATGAGATTCACACAATCAATCTCGCCCCGAAAAAACTCAAAATAAGGCTTCAATATTTGTCCATTTACCTTGAAAAAGGTGTCATTATTGAAATTTTGCACCTCAATAGCGTCATAGGAGAAAACTTCTTTGACTTGGTAGGAACCGTTTTACTACAACTTGTAGAAACCTTTTAACCAACATAAAAGGATTTTCGTTGAATATGTTGGTCATGGTGGACTTTCATTTTGGCCTTGAAATTTTTGCGTTCGCATATGCATCGTTTCTCAATTCATCAAGCTCATTTAATTGTAACTAGCAATGGTCACTAGCTTCACCCAATCCCTCATTAAATTATCGAATGACTAAATATGCCTTATGTTCAACCTCCACCGGGAGGTGACACGGTTTCTCATACACTAGATGGTACGGGGAGGCACCGAGAATGGTTTTGTAGGCTATTCAATAGGTCCACAATGCATCAATTAAGCACAAAGACTAATCATTCTGAGACAGATTAACCATCTTTTCCAAAATGGTCTAAATTTCTCGATTAGCCAATTCAACTGGCCCTTGTGTTTAAGGGTAGTATGGCAAGCCAACCTTGTGAACAATACTGTACTTCTTCATGAGTATCCTTATCGGCTTATTGCAAAAGTGAGAGCCACCATCACTTAAGATGGCTCGAGGCATACTGAATCGGGAAAAAATATATTCTTTTAAAAACTTGACCACTACTTGGTAGTCATTGGTCTAGGTGGCAATAATATCTACCCACTTGAAAATATAATAAATGACCACAAAAATATAGAGATACCCAAATGAACTAAGGAACGGACCCATAAAATCAACACCCCAACAAAAAAATTTTGTGTAATAAGAATACGGTTAAGGGGCATTATATGTGTCCTAGAAATGCTCCTTAGCCTTTGGCATCGATCACAAGCCACACAAAAATATTATTAAAGGCCACTTTGGTTGTTCGAGTGATCACTTTGCGTTTTTAGCCCAATTTTGCTATATTTAGCCCAATAAACCTGCAAAGCATAGAACAAGGCCAGATTAGAACAATTTATTATTAAAGGGCTATTCTAAGAGATATACTAAGGCTAACACACTAATTAGGGGATTATGATTATACTTTTGGAGTGTAATCAATTACTAATATGTTAATAGTACACTACAATATAATATATTATAATATACATGAATAATATATGTGGTATAATTTTCATAATATAATATACTTGTCCTAGACTCTAGTATTATATTATTATTTTCCTAGCCTATAATATTATAATTATTACACTATTATATATATATATATATATATATATATATATATATTATTGTTTATAGTTAAATTATTTTATATTACATTCATATAAATTTATATTACATAATGTAATTGCCCTTACCTATAGTATTATATTATTATACTATTTAATATATACATATATCTAGATATTATTTATATTATATGCTAATAATATATAGTGATGGGTAATACGGCCATTTCTCATATTTAATCCAACAAACATGCACAAGATAAGATTAGTCCTACCATTTATCCCATGTGCAAACAAACAATAGACTAGGCAATTGTTTGACACTATTAATCCTAGTATTGTCAATCCTAGGCCTCTTAGTCTCAAGACTCCTTGTATGGCCAGATAATCAAACGACCCATCTGTCTCTTTTCGGTATTTCAAACTTTGTGCTCACCTGGTGGAACTTATAGTTTTATCTATAAGACTATACAGAGAATGCTTACCCATGGTAAAAAGAAAATGAGTAATTACAAAAATATCTTTTAAATTATACCTCAGTATCAGTAAATCACCCTAAACTAAAAAATGTGATACATTGATCTCTTGAACTACCAATTTGAATCAATTAATGCCTTTTGTTAGCAATACGTTGGGAAAATAAATAGAAAATTGTCATGGGGCTTGTATATATATTCGCAAAAATATGGTTTTATACTAAAATTAAACTTCTCTTATTATAATAGTTATCTAATACTGAAATGCTCCTAGAAATGCCATATAAATATAAGAGCAATCCAATGATATTTCAGTTATTAGACAATTATTACAAAAAGAAAATATCAATTTAGATATAAAACCATATTTCAATCCAAGCGCATTTTAGTCATTAGAAAATTATTGCAAAAAATATATATCAATTTAGATATAAAATCATATTCCTATGAGCATGTGCAAGTTATATGATAATTTTTCATCCACTCTCTTTACATATTGTTAATAGTTTGCTGACAGACCCCAAGTCCCTTTAAACCTGTCGACCAGGACGAAACCCCAAGTCCCCTAGATGGTAGAACGGTCCACCTTTGGCGCCTGCTAGCCCGCCAATACAGAAATGTCTGTTTAGGCACGCCTTTCGAGAAAGTTGATTCTCAGGCCCTAAGTCCCTTTAGTAGCTTCCCGAGATCAAGCAGTCTCGGGAATGATCGCGAACCGTCAGGGTAGCGAAAATACTAACAAATATCACAACCGTCAGAGTAGCGGAAATACTTGCAAACAGGTCGATATAGGGAATTGCCAACAAACCCCTGTATCATGAGACCACCGTCAGAGTGGCGGAAACACTCAAAACATAGGTCAACACCAGTGCCTGCTAGCCTACTTCGGTGAAAAATGAACAAACTACCCCTAGGGCCATTTTTGGCACGCTTTTCGAGAGCATACCTAAGTCCTCAGAACAATAAGTCCACCCTTCTAGATCATCCCAGAGATGATCCGCCATGATTAGGTGCCCTCTAGCCCGTTTCGGGTCAATTCCAAGACTTTTCGGTCAAGATGACCATTTTGCCGCTAAGCATCCGAACGCCCCGGAAACCACACCGGCCCTGGGTATCAAACCAGTAACTTTCCGAGAATCCCTCCTACATTATTCTCAACCTTTCTTTACCTTTCTGAATCATTCCAAGTCAGTTCCAGCAAACCCAGTGCAAAATGACCGTTTTGCCCCTAGTGAGCCGGTCGCCTTTTCCAACCACACCAACTCTGGGTATCAAACTGGCAACCTTTAGGAACATTCTAAATAATGTTTCCATATCTCAAGTCCTTTCCCAAGACATTCCGGGTCCGTCCCAGTAGCTTTCGGGCCCGATTGACCGTTTTGCCCCTAACGGCCCGGTCAACCCTTCCGACACATCCTATCTTTATTTTTCAAGTCAAATACCTTCGGGACACTGTTCTAAGTGTTTTTCCCTTTTTCAGCCTTCCGGGCCAATCCCGGTCCCTTAAATCCTTTTCGAACTTTCTAGAGTCACTTCTAATAAAGTCAGGCTAAAAATTGCATGGTAGTCACTAGTGTAAGAGCCCAAATCTTCCCAAGATACGTTGTTTGCCAACCTTAAAATTTTCCTAACTGGCTGGTGCCACTACTAGTGGCGCCAAGTCAAGAAATGGCCTAGTGCCACTCCTAGTGGCGCTAGGAGGAACTTTGGCCTAATGCCACTGCAACAGGTGTCAGGTTTATCCCATCTCTATAAATACAAAGCCGCTTCCAGTGTGAAGGAGGTCCGTAAACTCAATTTGAAAACCCTAATATTAGATATACAGAGCTCATTGTCTCCCTAAACCCTGGCTTCTCTAGGTTTTCCAAACCCTAGCCGCTATACACCACACCCTAGCCTCCAATACACTCCTACACTCCTATACACTTACACACTAGCCTCCAACCCTCCATTGAAGGCTTGAATTGTTGCAACTACAAGCTTTGAAGATCAAAGACAAGCCCAGACTGAAAGGAAGCGAAGACCGAAAAAAAAGCAAAGCACGCAAAGCCAAGTGAAATAAACAAGACATACGTTACGTTTTCCAGTTAAGTTTCTGCACTTCCCCTTCTCTCTTCTCCCTCCTAACCCACTTGGGTTTTCTCTATTTTAATCTCCCATCTTCTTTTCCCCTTTCTTTGCATCCTTGAAACAAAGGAAATTTCGGTCTATGTGTAGGATTAGACTATTGGAGGGTCACCATGTCAGGGGCTTTCTTTTAGTCTAACCAGAGACCACGTGGGTTCGGCCCCCTTGATTATGTGGTGAAACTTTAACCTTGTATGTTCACGACCCCAATTTGCATTGTGCATATCATTATCTTGCTTTCTTCCAAAAATCGTTTTTAAACTCATTTTTTGCATTAAACTTGTTTTCAAGATTGCATCAAAATCTCCTTTTTCAAAACTTGTTTTCAAAATCACAATCCTAGGGTAATTCTAGCCTTTCCATGGCTAGGATTGCTTTAGGAAAGTGTTACATTTAAAGTGACCAATATGGTCCATATTTCAAACCCATGTTGTTTTCAAAACCACTTTCTTAAAGTGGTTATAGCTTTTTTATGGTTAGAATCACTTTAGGAAAGTGAGACATTTATATACTTTTCAAAAAGTTCTCTTTTCATAAGTCTCTTTTTCTAAAACTTCTCTTTTTAAACTCCTTTCTAAAACACTCTCCTCAAAATTCCTTTCCTAAAAACACTCCCTAGGTTTCCTTCTTAGAAAACACTCCTAAAATCTCTTTCCTAAAAACTCTTTCTAATAATCTCCTTCCAAAATCTTGTTTCCAAAACTCTCTCAAGAGTTTTACTTTCCAAAAACTTTCTTCCAAAAATTCTTTTCAAGACACACTTTCTAAAAACTCTTTCTCAAGATCTCCTTCTAAAAATCTTCCTCCCTAAAACTCACTTTCCAAAAATTTCTTTTCTTGGTGCCCAAGTCAAGCCCTACAACTCACGATTAAGAAACCCTAGTTTTCTTTCAAAAACCATGGTTTTCGAACTTGCCTTAAAACCTAGATTTCCAAAATCTCCCTTTTCACATCCAAACTATACATATTTTCCAAACTTATTTTTTACGTCAAAACTATAGTCTTCCAAATCTAGGGTTTCTAAAACTTCTTTTTCCAAATCCTTGTCAAATCAAATCTTCCCTTTAGAAAACCAAATCCAATCTTCCGTTTAGGAAACTAGATCCAATT
The DNA here is from genome assembly GCA_033060915.1 of Euryodendron excelsum. Taxonomy (NCBI): domain Eukaryota; kingdom Viridiplantae; phylum Streptophyta; class Magnoliopsida; order Ericales; family Pentaphylacaceae; genus Euryodendron; species Euryodendron excelsum. Next base: position 29,189,796 of record CM065378.1, on the reverse strand, counting down.
CACCGTTTTTGGAAACAAAATCAAACCTTCTCTTTTAGAAATAAAATCCAATCCCTTATTTTAGAAAATAGGAATCTTAACTCTTTCTAGTGTAAATCTTTCCTAAATCAACTCCTTCCTAATCTTCTACTTTCATAAATCTTAAGTTTTCAAAACTTGACCATAAAAATCTTTCCCAAATTTTAAAACTCAACTTCCACATCTTTCCTAATTCAACCATTTCCTAATTCTACCCATTTTCAAATCTTAACTTTCCAAATCTAAATTTTCAAATCTCTCCTAAACTCAAACTTTTTCTAATTTCAAGATTTTCTAAAATTCAAATTCTAAAACTTTCTAAATCTAAATCTAAATTTCAAATCTTTCTAAATTTCAAATCTTTCCTAATTCGAAACTTTCTTAAGTTAAGACTTTCTAAACCCAAATCTTTCTTAAATTCTAAACTTTCCTAAACTTCAAAATCTTTCCAAATCTAAAACTTTCTAAACTCAAAGCTTTCTTACTTTCAAAACTTCCCTATTTCAAAACATTCCAAATTCAAAACTTTTCAACTTCAAAACCTTCTTAAAACGAAACCTTTCCTATTTCAAAACTTTCCCAAAATGAAACTTTCCTTTTTCAAACCTTTCCTAAAACGAAACTTTCTTATTTTGAAACTTTCCTAAAACGAAACTTTCCTATTTTGAAACTTTCCTAAATCAAAACTTTCCTAATTTGAATCTTTCCTAAATTTCAACTTTCTTAATCTTCCAAGTCCAATATTCGAGTTAATTCTTTTCAAAAATCTTTCCAAGTCAAGTTCAAATCTTTCTTCTAAGTTGTATCTTTCCAAATCCAAATTCCAATCTTCTATTCTAAGTTCAAATCAAATCATTTTTCAAATCAAAACCTTCTATTTTCTATCGGACTCTTGTCCGAACTACGACTGACCTGATTCCTCCAAAAGGATACATAGGCAAACCTCATGGGTGCGATTACAACATTTTTCAAGTTTCTATTTCCACAAAATCTTTCCAAATCTCCAATCTATTTTCAAACTACCAATTCCAAGTTTCTATTTCCAAATCTTTATTTCTAATCTCCAAAACTTTTTAATTTCAAATTTGTCTTTTCAAATTTCTTTTTAAATCAAATCAATTTCTTTCTAAATCTATTTTTCAATTCTCTTTTCTTGCACTTGCATATCATGCATCATGTTAAATTTCTTTTTAAACATTCTTTTTCAAAGTGGATAAGATTGAACATTTGTTAGTTGAAGACTCTCATAGGTAAATCTAGGGTAAATAGACATATAGGTACCGCAAGGGCGGGGTAGGGTGATAGCTTAGTGCGTCTTCCCTACACGTAACCAACTTCCGAAGCTAGATCACTGTTTTCGAAAGACCAAAATAGAGTTTATTTTCAAAAAGGACTTAATTATTTTCTAAAGGTTGCTAAATAACCTTTTTTCTTAAAAACCCTCTCTTGATGAGATATTTTCAAAATCATTTTTTTTAAAACCCTAAGTGTAGTCTTCGGATTATTCTTAGTTTTTTTAGATGACCTAACTCGCCTTAATAGAGTTAGGTAGCGACTCCAAACTTTTTTCCAAAAGCCCTTTATTCAAATATATTTTCAATTCAAACCTAGTCGTACTCATTCTTCTAGGAATGTGAGTTCTAACAAGAGAGTACAGTGCTTTTCTCGCTTGTGTGTGTATTCCTCGAGTGCGAAAAATCTGGGCCCAACAGTAAGCATAAGTCATGGATGACCTTTACTATGGGCGGCTACCGCCTCAAATTGCTCTTTCACTCACGACTCTTATTAGTATATATATAGGAGCTTGGGTGAATAACCAAGAAGAAGAAGAGTGAAAAGAAAGAGAGGAGAGAAAAAAAAATAAAAAAGAAGAAGTAGAGAGAAAATACAAAGGAAAAACAGAGAGAAAATAGAAAAAAATGAAATATAGGTAAATCCTTAAAGCTTATGTTGCATTCCTTTTAGTTCTATATTAGTAATAAAGTCTTGGGTGGTCCAGAAGATCTATCCCTAATTGTTCCAGATTAACTAATATAATAAATATTTAACAATTTCAAAAAAACTATTCTCTATACTTTGTCTTGAGTTATTTATCTGCTTACATTCTTTTAGTTTTACAACACGTTATCAACAAAAAACTCTAAGTGCTCTGTGTTCTATCTTACATAAGGAAGGTATTTCATTTTATGTTTAATTTATCTTTGTTTTGGATTCTTTACTATTCATTCAATTCATCGCATGAATAGTATAAACAGTAGTTGAACTATTGAGATGAATAGTATTTATTTTGAAATTTTGTTGGTTTATTTCTCTTAGATCTTGAATTTTTGGCCTATGATATTTATAGATCTAGAATCCTTATTTCAATAGATTTTCATAAACATGTGACTTGACTATAATTTGATGTCTAGAATGAAAGTTATAATACAGACAAAAATAGTAACATTATATATATATATATATATCGAATGAATTGAATACTATGCATACTACTATTTATGAACAGTAATTTTATGAGGAATAGTGATTGCATTGTAATTATAGAATAAATAATATTTAATAAAAGTATGTTGCTCAATAATTTGTTCTGTCGGTTGTCTTTTATCATAACACCCAAATAACATTAATATGTTCAGTAGAGGTTTTACATGATCATTAACTTATGGTTGTCAGATATTGTTTTAAAAATACAATTAAATAGAAGAAATCAAGCATTTCAGTAGAATGCTCATTAAGGTCTGCCCGCCATTTATATAATTATTGTTACTTTATAAGGTCGACTTATTTCCTATTATTGTTTTAATTTATGTTACTACTGTTATTTAACTATGCTTATTATGGCAGCTGTCTATTTTAATTTACCATTGTGTCATCATTGAATTTTTGTAAAAAGAAAAATACGAGTGTCATAAGACCGTAATTTTTTAAAAGCTTATTATAATTAAATGCACATAGAGTTGCAAGATTATCAATAAATGCACTTGGAGTTACAAGATTATAGTTGAATGCACCTGAAGTTGTAATATTTTCCAAGGAGATAGTACAGTGTTACAAAATAAAAGAATGAGTACAATTTTTATTATTCAAATCAGCCCATAATGAAGATGACATGGAGAAAATCTGGCTGATGAAGATATGATAGAAAAATATATTTACATTCTATACCTCAAACATGCTCCAACAGTAGCAATATTGATAGTGTAATTCAGAAAAATATTTTGAAATAACATATTGTATTCCAATGGCACATCGTATAAATATAATAAAAGGTAAAGGTAAATAGTTAAATAAATTAGTTATTATTCATATGTACCGTTTACATTACTATTTATGAGTCTCACACTATTTTGGTTTTGTGTCCCAGTTTCTTCCTACTTTTTCATTAGTGTTATACAATATTTCTCAAAAGAGTGCAGATGTATAATATGTATCAATCCCTGAAGTGATAAGTGAATAGTATGGATTCAGCGTGGTGCAGCTCACTAAGTCGAATGTTATAATTAGCTGACACATTTAACCTGAAGTGAATATAATTTTATTTGATGGTCATGGACATTGTCACAGATATGATTGTAATGTAATAATCTTTGAAATTATGGAGATACCCTAAAAGTTGTAAATGCCACAAGAAGTGGAATAATGTGAGCAAAATAAAATAGAAAAAAGTTTGCTAAATAAACCTCCCAAGAATTACGAAGATGTTTCATTGTTCACGTACCTGTAGTACGGATTAAATATTCAATAGATTTCTATGGTAGAAATATTTTGACGATGAAACATTATATATAGTTTGCATACGAAGGCATGAATCATACTAATGCTTCAACTATTACAAATATGAATGAGGAAGATATATGTCTGGCAGACATTGGTAGAATGCACATAATTCTTTGATATATCATAACCTTAATATTAGTCGAAATTAATGTTAAAACAATATCAGGCATTATAAAATGAATTAAAGGCTTCAAACGAGCTAAGATTTAGAAGAGCTAACATAATGTGGTCAAGAGGAATAGTATATTGATGATGCATTCTATTCTACTAGAAGTACAAGAAATTTCCTCAAATATTACAGATATTTTTACGTTATTTTAATTATTTTTATATAAAGAACATATGATGAAAAAGAATATAAAAATAAAGGTAATGAAAAATATCTTTCTTTACACTTCTCTTTTTCATGCCAGAAGCATATAATAGAGAAACTTGCTGCTTTTCTTTTGGGTTACATTATATTATAAAATTATAAGATCACCTAAAGTGATAAACCAGAATTTTTTTGACCCAAAAGATTTCTGTATTGTAAAGTCACCTAAAATGATACAATAGAAGTATTTATGGATTACCTGCAGTGAAAGTTTCTGAAGTAATGCACCGGAAGTGATTTGACCCCAACAGAATTTTATATTTGGGCATGATCGTCTTAGTCATCTGGGATCAACATAGATACATCCAATAATTGACAATTTTCATAGACATCTGCTAAAGAACCGAAAGATTCTTTTTGCCAAATAATTATTTGTTTACTCTGTGATACTAATATATCTCTCATTTATGCATATATATACAATGGTTACATATTTATTTACCGTTAACTCTCATATTTTATAGATAGTCATTATGTTGAGTCAGTTTTTCCACCCTTAGGGGGAAATAAGACGTAGCGTGAGATCAATTAGAATATTGTGAAAGTCTCATTTTGATTCTCGGACAAGTCGATGGGAATTTGAAGTTTACAAATTTATTACTTGTTGATGATTGCAAATAAATTGTCTGAAGCATTCACCGACACAAAGAAGACAATCAAATCATATTGATACCAGCTGCTAATGCTCTAGCAAATATTAATGTCTCTGTAGGATAATATGTTGATGTCCTTGTAAGATCATTTGTTAATATAATAGCACATGAATTTAAAGCGCTTAAAGAGTGAGAGGCTAAGCAGTACAAATGTCAAAACTTTCAGAAAAAGAAAAGCACAACAAAATGAGCAAATTGGTGTTCTCGCAAAAACCATAATATCTAAACTTCTTGAAGAACTCCTGAAGAGCAATTGTAAGCACTCCATTTTTTCCCGCTCGACAATCTTCGGCCTAACCAAACTCCTTTTTAAAACTCCGTAGGCACATTCAAGCTCCAATCAACTTTCAAACTCCTATCCAATAAGTCAACTACTTCTCAGACTTGCTGGGCCTAGCAAAGGCCTAATAACCAAACCTGCCCCTTTGGGCCTCTAGGCATGTCTTTAAGAAAGTTCAAAATCCCTTAAAATAGTAAGTCCACCATTTCAAAATGTTCTTAAGCAGTTAGGCATACACAATACACCATCCTAATCATTTCCGGTCCCGTTTCAGTCAACTCCGATCAAAATGATCGTTTTGCCCCTAAGCACTCTAGCATAGTACAAATCCCACCAAACAGTGCAAATATCTTTCAAGATCGTCCCTGAATGGTCTGGCACGCTTAATACGCCATTCTAATCCATCCTGACCTTTTCGAACAGTTCCAGTCAAAATGACCATTTTACCCCTAGTGGCCCGATTGGCCCCAGAACCACACCAGCTTTGGGTACCAAACCTGAAAATCCTATCATACACCCCCGTTCAATCCAAAGTGAGCCTTGTGACTCTAAACACTTCCAACTCAACGAAAGTCCCCTGGAGCGTCTCATAGATGCTCTGCTAGAGTTATCTTTTCCTCTCGATTCCCTGATTATAACGTACTGTCAAATGACTTGAGAAGTGCATAAATCAGGAAATTTTCAAAAGCTTGACCATAGGTCTTTCCATCGATACGACTCGATTGAATAGATCGCTTCCCGAAACCCTCAATCACATAGATAAAAAATCCCCACTTTTAGGAACCCCTGGAGTATCTCATAGACGCTCCACCAAGTTTGTCTTTTTTTTCCAATTCCCTGATTATAACACACTGTCAAACAACTTAAGAAATGCGTAAATTAAAAAATTTTCGAAAGTATTTCCAGAGCACTTTTCATCGGTATGGTCCAATCTAATCGGAGAGATTGCTTTCCAAAGGCCCCGATCGTGTGGTCAAAAAATTGCTACTTTTGAACATCCACGGAGCATATCACAGACGCTCCGCAAAAGTGTGTTTTCATACACACTTCTCGAGATTATATCTCACTCTTCCAAACATCTTTCAAGCTCTCCGAAAATTCTGAGTCCTTGAGAAACAGTAGGGAAACATCGTGGACGCGACTGATTTTCCTTAATCTTTCTTGGATTGCACAATTATCGAGGCAAAATTTAAACAAAAATTCCTAGCAGCAGAGCGTATGCTACATGAGCCTAGATTTTGATCAAATCTATCAAAACTTTGCTTGCTCCCTAAGATTGAGTTAGTACAAAATATGCGACGTGGCATTAAACTAGTGGAATAATACTAGCGCATGTACCACATGTGCCAGGGCAAAATTTGCCCAGGTGCATGTACTACATGCGCCAGCCCTCTTTAGATTGCCTAAAAATACAGGCATCCCCCTTTGCATAGTCCAGAATCAAAAATAGTAGCGAAGCTTTATAGAAAAAAACTCTGAACCTTAAAATTCTATATACACCTCACCCTCTAAGCACCTAAGTTAGATTCCACCTCCCTCTAGCCCATACACTCCACCTACAAAGCTCCTAATGCCATAGAAGATCCTATTCTAACCCCTTCAAGCCTCTCTAAGGCCATTCAAGTTCAAGTCAAAGCAACTATGGAAGCTTGAAAGTGTTTGAAGGCAAAATGTGGTATTCTCTTTTACATTTTTGTCATCTCCACTCTTCTCTTCTCCCTTTTAGGCTATTTAGGCTATTCTCTATTTTAAACCCCCATCTTCTACCTCCCTTTCTTGCATACTTGAAACAAGTGAGCTCCTAGTTCATACTTAGAGGAAAGCTTGTGAGAGCCACCATGTAGGAGGATCTCTCATTAGCCTACTTTAAGATGACATGGCCTTGGAGTACCTTGCAATTTGGTGTGGCCTATAGCCTTGTATGAACTCCATGCCCCCTTTTTGTATATGGTTACCATGTTCATGAATTGCATGTTTAGCCCCATTTTCATGTTCATCATCATTTTTTAAAAACCTTCACTATCTCATTTTTATGTCTTCTTCAACATCCATACCCAAGTGTTTTCCTAAAAATGGTTCTAAGAGTTGGTTCCTTGAAGCCTAAGTCAATTCCCACATCTTAGAAAACCCCCCCTTTAAGGCCCTTGACTTCATTTTTGCATCTTTACATTTCATGTGACATAAAATTGATTTTCAAACCCTTCTCTTCTATATTGGTTTTGTATAATCCACTCTCTTGAACCTTGTGGTCTAAATGGTCCTTTGGAACCCTCTCTTAAGTGGTTTTCCCATTATCATATGAACCCTAGCTCACTAGAGTGATTTTCTACAACCCAAAAGTGATTTTCAAAACAACCCTCTTCAAAAAGAGTTTTCAAAATTTCATTCTATTTAATTTGTATAAAAATGTTTTCCCAAAACCATTATCTTTATTTTGATTTTTAGAAGTTTTGCTCTCTTGAATATTGGGGTTGGAATGGTCCCACGGAGTCCTCTTTGAAAAGATTTCCCTCAAATTAACCATATGAACCATTATTCTCTAGAGTAGACTTCAACATCTTAAAAGTGATTTTATAAAACCTTCTTTCCAAAAATAATTTTCAAAGATTTATTCTCTTTAATTTTCAAGTCTTCAAAACTATCTATTCAATGTTGATTTTCATAAGTTTTTCTCTCTTGCTTTAATGGTTGAAATGGTTTTCAAATGCCAACTATATGAAACCAACACTCACTTGAATGGTTTTCATAAAAATGGTTTTCAAAAATACACTTTAAAGTTTCATGCATAAAACCACCTTTTCCAAAACCACTATATCAAAACCCTAGTTCAAAACCACCTTCCAACCCTAAGTTAACTTGACGCTAGTTGTTCAGCCTTAGGTTAACCCAACCTAAGTTAGTTAACCCTAGTTCAGCCAAACTCTAGGTTAACCTAACCTTAGTTAATTAATCTTAGGTAACCTCAACCCTAGGTTAACCTAACCCAAGTTAGTTAACCCTAAGTCATCTTAAACCTAGGTTAACCTAACCCAAGTTAATCAACCCTAGGTCAATCCAACCCTAGTCTAACCAAAACCAAGTTAATTAACCCTAGGACAACCTAACCCCAGGTCAACCCAACCCAGGTTAGTAAGCTTCAAGGTTCCAATTCAAAGACCCCTTTTCAAATAATCCTTCAACTCAAAAAACTATTTTCATGACATACATTAAAAAAAAAAACATCCTACTCTCCTGAGATTTCAAAAATCAACTCCAACACTTTTTCAAACATTCCTATATTCTATCTTAAAAAATGCTTCCAAGAAGTTTTCTTAAACTTGTCTCAACTAAAATGGCTAGACACTTAACACTTTCCAAAAACTACTTTCAAAAATGTTTTCAAGAACTCACAACCTAAAAGTGTTCCTAACTTTTTATAGTTAGGGATTCTAATGGAAGGTGATACATTAAATACAATCTCCAAGGTTGACTATATTAGGGTTCCAAAACCCTAAGTGTCTTCAAAAATTCTTTTCAAAAATGATTTTCAAATATCACATTCTTGAAGTAACCATAATCCTTCCATGGTTAGGACTGATCAAGTATAAGTAAGATATTCAAGAAGGGTTCTATAATCTTAAAATTTCAAAAACCAAAAGGGAAGTGCTTAGGCCCTTTTTTCAAATTTATTTTCAAAACTCATAGTCTTAAAGGAGTTTAGTTCTTTAATAGCTAACCTCTTAAAGGTGATGAAACGTTAAACATGTCTTTCAATAAGGTATTCAAACAGTACTTTCAAAGACTTTTCAAAGACAAGTTCACAAGAGTATTTCCAATCCAAACTTTACCTCCAAAGTTTTCAAAACAAGACTTCAAAACATTTTCAAAACTCCTCTTGAGTTATTCCAAAATCTTTCCAAAACTCCCTTGAGCTGTTTTAAAGCACTTCCAAAACTCCCCTAAGTTGTTTCAAGAACATTTTAGAACTCCTTTGAGTCAATTTCAAAAAAATTTAAAATCATCTTCAAACTCGATTTCAAAAACACTTTAAACATCCTAAGTCCTATTCAAAGGCATTTTTCTAAAAATTCTCAAGTTCTCTTTTTCCAAAAACCTTAGAGCGTCTTTAAACCTTTTTGAAGACCCCAATGTGTCTTCAAAACATTCCAAAAGCCCTCATGCGCCTATTTTCCATCAGGCTCTTACCCGAACTACGAATAACCTGATTATAGCCAAATAAGATACATAGGTAGCCTAAAATGGTGCAGTCATAACCTCTATTTCAACCCAAGTTCCCTTTTCAAAAGTTTCTATCAATTTAAAATTCCTATCTCAAATTACTTCAAAACTTTCTATTTTCAAATATATTTCCAAACATATGTAACATGCATCATTCATCCAAAAAGTGATGACCAAACCCTGTTTTCAAAACTCTAAAGTGGATACAAGTGGACACAAGTGGACACAAGTGGACAATTAGTAACCAGCGATTCAAGTGAGTGAACAAAGGGTGATTAAGCATGTAGGTACCGAAAGGGCGAGGTAGGGTGATGATCTTATAATATCATCCCTATACGTAACCAACCCCCAGACCACAGATTTCTATTTCGAAGACCAAAATCGGAGTCACGTTTGCCAAAAGGGCTTTCAAAAGGTTATTAAAACCACTTGTCAAAAAACCTTCTTAAAAAGGACATTTTCAAAACCTTTTCGAAAAAACCTAAGTTTGGTCTTCAGATTACACTTAGTTTTAGGTGACCTAATACATCTTTAACTATGTTAGGTGGCGACTCCCAGTTTTTTAAAAAGGCCCTTAAATCAAATCAAGTTTTCAAGTTCAAACCTAGTCGCACTCGTCCTTTTAGGAGGATGAGTTCTGACGAAAGAGTACCGTGTTTTTTCCGAGCCAATAAAGGATTTGGTGTCCAAAAACCGAAGCACGACAGCAATATCTTGAAGAGATAAGAAATTATTTTTATAATTCCTAAAAAAGAAAATGAACCCCATAAGAGGAATCTCCATTATCTTAACTTTCTAAAGAAACTTCTGTAAAAGAATTCTCAAAAGAGAAACCTCTTGAAGAGATATCCCCTACAGAGGAAATGATGCCTAAAAATAATGAGATCTCAAAGAATAATAATGTGAATATAGGAGAATGCAATAGATATGACATTATTATCGACAACATATTTCTATTTAAAGTGGCTCTTACAATTACTAAAAGTAATGAAGAGACTGAACCACAGGTAGTCGACAAATGTCGATAATATGATTGATCAAAATGAAAAGAAATTAATGAGTTAGAATTAAACTCATTAGCATAATGTAAAGTATTTGAACTTGTAGTTCATACACAAGAAGATGAAAATATCAGACTTGTAGTCCCAACACCAGTAGATGTTAGACCTATAGTCTAAGCACCAGAAGATGTAAAGTATTCAGACCAACAGTCCATCCACCTAAAGATGTAAAACTGGTTTGAAACATATGGCTATTTGCATAATGAGAATATGGCATAGTGCAAGATAAAGCATGATTCATACCAGAAGGTTTCTCGCAGAGACTTGGTATTGGCTATAATGAGAAATTCTATCATTTAAGGATGCAATTTCGTTCATATTATTAATTAGTTTGTCAATCTCAGAAGAATTGGATATGCATCTAATAAATGTATAATAGACTATTCATATGGTGAATTAGGTAATGATATATACATATTAAAATTCTATAAGAATTTACAAATACTTGAAGCAAATATTTTAAAACCTAGAAGGTTATATTCTATCAAGCTTTAAAGATATTTGTATAGGTTAAACCAATCTGGATGCAAATGGTACAATTATCCCAATAAATATCAATTAAAAGAAGGATATGTAAACAATACAAATTGTCCATGTATTTTTTTATTAGAATCTGTCGCGCCCCGATTTTTTGGTGTCCAAGGTCCTTTCAGCTTGAAGACAAAAAAACACGGAACTCTGTCACTAGAACTCATCCTCCTAGAAGGACAAGTGCGACTAGGTTTGAAAATTGGTTTGACTAAGGGCTTTTCAGAAAAATAAGAGTCGCCACCTAACTTAATCAAGTTGAGTTAGGGCACCTAAAACTAAGTGTTAATCCAAAGATTAAACTTAAGGTTTTTTGAAAAAGGTTTTGAAAACTCTCTCAAGAGATGGTTTTTAAGAAAATAGGTTGTTTGGCAACTTTTGGAAAGATTTAAACCCTTTTTGGAAAATAACTCCATTTTGGTCATTTGAAAACAGAAATCTATGGTTCGGGGGTTAGTTACGTATAGGGAAGATATCCTAAGATCATCACCCTACCCCGCCCTTTTGGTACCTACATGTCTAATCACTCTTTGTTCACTCACTAGAACAACCGGTTACCATTGTCCACTTAATATCCACTTTAGAATTTTGAAAATGGGGTTTAGTCATCACTTTTCGGATGGATGATACATGATGTAAGTTTTTGGAAAAAGTTTAAAAATGATGGGGGTTTTGAAAGAGTTTGGAATAGAAATTTTGAATTAATTAGAATTTTTAAAAAATGGATTGGAGTTGAAATAAAAGTTATGACTGTACCATTTTAAGTTGCCTACGTATCTCATTTGGCGAGTATCAGGTCATTCATAGTTCGGGCAAGAACCCGATGGAAAATAGACGCATTAGGGCCTTTGGAAGGTTTGAAGATATTTTGGGGTCTTTGAAAAAGTTTAAGACACTTTGAGGTCTTTGGAAAAGTTTAGGATAGTTGTAGGTCTTTTGAAAAAGTTTAAGACACTTTGAGGTCTTTGAGAAAGTTTAAGACACTTTGAGGTCTTTGGAAAAGTTTAAGATACTTTGAGCTCTTTGGAAGTTAAAAACTCTTGGTGGTCTTGGAACTTTTGACTTGAAATTGGATGGTGGCGTGTTTTGAAAATATTTTTGGATCAACTTGAGGAAGTTTTGGAAAAATGCTTTGGCATGACAAAAATAAGCTTGAAAGTATTTTTTGAAAACCTTGGAGGCATGATTTTAGAATGTTTTGATGAATTAGTTTTTTAAAGTGGTTTTTGGAAATGGCTAAGGCTTTGGAATCCTAATATGGAAAACCTTAGAGGTTGTTCTTGATTTATCACTTGTCCTTGGAATCCCTAACCATGAGAGGGCTAGGGACACCTTAGGTTTGTGACCTTTTCAAAATATTTTTGGAAACGCCTTGAAGATGAAGTGTAAGAACATTTGAAGAGTTTATGTAGTTGGTTTCTTTTTTTTAATCAAGAGAGTAGGAGATTTTGGAAAAATGAGTTATGAGAATAGTTTAAAATTGAATGATCATTTAGAAAAGGGTTCAAGAGTTAGAACCTTGAAGTGTACTAACCTAGGTTGGGTTAGCCTAGGGTTAGGGGTGACCTAAGGTTAACTAACTTGGGTTAGGTTAACATAGGGTTAAGATGACCTATGGTTAGCTAACTAAGGTTTGGTTAACCTAAGGTTAAGGTGACCTAGGGTTAACTAACTAGGGTAGGGTTAACCTAAGGTTAGGATGACTTGAGGTTAAGTTGACCTAAGGTGAGTGAACTAAGGTCAAGTTAACCTAGGGTTGGATTGGAAAATGGTTTTGAAAGTTGGTTTAATGCACTTTTGGAAAGAGTTTTGAAAAACAAAACATGTTATACAATGGACTTGGGTTGGCAATCTTTTTTAAGATCATTTTCATGAAAATTTTGACTCTAGCCAAGAACATGGTTTACATGGTTGTTGTTTTAAAACCATTCCAAGGAAGGTTTTCTTGGGGCCATTATAACCATAATATTGACAAGAGTATAAAGGGGCTAAAAAATCAACATGGTGATGACAACTTTTTAAGGCACCATTTTTAATGCAAAGATAGAAGGAATGAGTTTTTGATAACCATTTTAAAAAGAGTTTTGAAAATCATTTTTGTAGGAGGCCATTCCATCAAGAGAGGGTTCCTATGGCCAAATAAAAGGAAAACCACTCAAAAGAGGGTTCTATGGGGCTATTCCAACCACTACACTTAAAAGAATAGAAATCTTGGAAATTAGAGAATTGGAAAGCAACCCTTATGTAAGTTAAAATGTCATGATGCCAAGGTGAGAGTTAAGGGGTTAGTAGGAAATTTTCTAAGGCATGATTTCTAAAGTCTCATCTTAAACTTCAAGGAACCAACTCTTGGAGCAATTTTTGAAAGAAATATAGGGCTTGGAAATGACATGGAGTTTAAGAGTAATGTAAGCATTATAGAACATGACATATAATATAAAAATGAAGCCAAGCACATAAGACATGATCAAAATAGTAATATGCAAGGGGTCATGATCACATACAAGGTGTTTAGCCTACATCACATAAACAATGGGCTCCTAGGACATACCATCTCAAAGTAGGCTAGTGAGAGGTCCCCCTACACAGTGGCTCTCACTTGCTTTCCTCTAGGCATGATCTAAGAGTCCTCTTGGCTCAAGCATACAAGAATGGGGGGTTGTAGATGGGATTAAAATAGAGAATAGCCTAAATAGGCTAGGAGGGAGAAAAGAAGAGTGGGGGAAACACACAATGTAAAAGGGATACCACATTTTGCCTTCACCACACTTGTAATCTTCAATGGATGTCTTCATTGGAGCTTAGGTGGCTTCAAAAAGGCTTGCGGGGCTAGAATGGAGTGTGTAATGGTATATAAGGCCTTGTAGGTGAAGTGTATAGGCTGGAGAGAGGTAGAATCTAGCCTAAGTGTTGGAGGGGTGGAATATATGTAAGGATTTGAGATTCTGGAGCAGTTTCAGCACAGCTTCGCATCAATTTCGGAGATGAAATATGCAAAGGGGTGGTCTGGTATTTATAGGCAATCTAGAACAGGCCTGGCGCATGTGCTACATGCGCTTAGCCAAAATTCGACCTGGCGTATGTAAGACATGCGCAGGTACTGTTCCATTGCCAGAATGACACCTGGCACCCTGTGTATTGGTTAAATCTCGACTGTTGATCAAAATTTGATCAATCTGATCAAAATTTAAGCGCATGTAGCGTACGCTTCATCACCGGGAAGGTTCATCAAAACATTGCCTCGATAATTGAGCCAATCAGGAAGGTTTCAGGGGAATCGGTTGCACTCACAGTGTTCTCTTAGGGTTTCTCATGGACTTTCATATTTTTAAAAATTTTGAATTGTGTTTGGAAATGCTGGATATCATCTTGGGAAGTGTGCATAAAAGAGCATTTTTGGAGAGCGTCTGTGATACACTTTGAGGGTGTTCAAAAGTGGCTATTTTCATATTGTGTGATCAATGCCTTCAGGAAGCAATCTTTTCGATCGAACTATACCGATGGAAAGTACTCTGAAAATAATTTTGGGAATTCCCAAATTTGCACATTTCTCAAGTCGTTTGACGGTGCGTTTTAATCAAAGAATTGAAAAAAAAAGTCAACCTCAACAGAGCATCTGTGAGACGCTCCCGGAGTTGTCGAAAGTAGCAATGCTGGCGCCGTGCGATGAGGGGCTTCAGAGAGCTATCGATCCGATCGAGCTGTACCGACGGAAAGATCTATGGATGAACTTTTAGGAATTTTTTGATTTACGCTTTTCTCAAATCATTTGACAATGCATTATACCCAGGGAATCATGGAGAAAAGACAATTTAGCTGGAGCGTCTGCGAGACGCTCTAGGGAACTTTTATCAAGTCGTGAGTGTTTAGCTTCGTAAGATCCTCTTCAGGTTAAACGGGGGTGTGCGGCAAGACCCTCTGTTCAAAATCTTTGGACTGGTGTTGTTTTGGGACGTGTTCAGGCCGTTAAGGGCAAAATGGTCATCTTGACCGAGTTTAGTCAAAAATGGTCAGGAATGGTTTGGTGTGTTGTGTCAAACGTACCGGGTCGTTCAGGGATGGTTTTGAGAGAGTCTTTCACCGTTCGGTGGAGTTTGTGCAGTGCTGGGATGTTCAGGGATAAACGGTCATTTTGACCGGAGTTAACCGGAATGAGACCGAAATCGGACCGGAAGTCGTGTGGAGTATGCCTAACAGTTTAGTAACACTTTAGGAGAGCGGATTTACCGTTTTGAGGGATTTTAAACTTTCTCAAGACATGCCTAAAGGCCCCAGGGGCAGGTTTGGTCATTGTTCACCGAGTCGGGCTAACAGGCGCCAATGTTAACCTAGGTGTTGGTTCTCGAGACCACCCAGTCTCAGGAAACTACCTGTGCAGTGTTCGTCTCTAAGAACGCCCGGTCTTAGAGAGCTACTTGTAGGGGTGGTGTTGATTCCTAAGAACACCTGGTCTCAGAAAGCTACCTGGAAAGGTGGTGTTGGTCTCTAAGAACCCCCGGTCTCGGAGAACTACCAAATGATGGACATTCTACATTGGCAGGCTAGCGGGCGCCAGAAGTGAACCATTTGGAATTTGATGAGGTGTTAGTCCCCGAGATCGCCCGATCCCGGGAAGCTACCTGGATGGCGTTGGTTTCCAGGACCGCCTGGTCCGGAAAGCTGCTTGGAATAATGGTGAATGGTGCTTATGGCTCTAACGGGTCCTTCTGGGCCCGAGAAGCGACCAATTGGTTGGATTGGAGATCGAATGGCTCGTCTTGAGCTTGCATATGCTAAGGTGTTTGAAAATTGGACCCGGTCGAGCCAGAAAGTGCCGAGCGGGCAAAAATGAGGTGCTTACAAAATCTGTATTTATTATTATCGTAATGTATGTTAATGCTTTAGAATATTATTAGTACTCTTGAAGAGATTACAAAAGCTACTAGTTATTTAAAGGATAACTTTGAATTTGAATATCTTTGGAGAACAAATTATTGTCTTGCCTTACAGATTGAGCATTTCAGTTGACATATACATAAAAATTTTATATTGATAAAGCTCATCCATAGAATTCTCCAATGGTTGTCTAATCATTTCATATACAGAAAGGTTCTTTTTCAATAAGATGGTGTAAGACTTCTTGGTCCTAAAGTACCATATCTTAGTGCAATCGATGCTCTTATATATCTTATAAATTGTACAAGAGTTGATATAGCATTCTCTGTTAATTTATTGGTAAGATATAGTTATGCACAAACACAAAGACATTGAAAAATAATTAAGCATATACTGCATTATGTACGAGGGATAACTAATATGGACTTATTCTATTCAAGGGAGTCACGACCTGAATTAATTGACTCTGCAGACGCTGATTACCTTTCTAATCCACCTGAAGCTCGATCTCAAACTGGATAAGTGTTTACTTGTGGTAATACTATTATAGCCTGGCAATCGATGAAGCAGACATTAACTGCAACTTCTTCAAATCATTCTGAGATAATTGCAATTCATAAAGTAAGCCAAGAGTGCATTTGGCTAAGATCCATGATTCAACATATTCAAGAAAGTTGTGGATTATCTACAGTCAAAGATACCTAGACAATATTATATGAAGATAATACAGCATGTATTGCACAAATTAAAGGAGGTTATATCAAAGTTAATAGAACCAAACATATATCCCCAAAATCCTTTTATACACATGAGCTCCAGAAGAGTGGTAATATTGATATCCAGTAAATATGTTCAAGTTACAACTTGGCAGGCTTATTTACTAAAGCACTCCCAACTGCAACATTTGAGAAATTGATACACAATATTGGCATGTATCGTCTTAAAGATCTTTCATTCTGAACAATAGAAGCTATCAACTTCAGACCAAAAATTTGAATAAGAGGGAAGTTGTGTACTGTACTCTTTTCCATTCGCCAACGGTTTTTTTCACAAGGTTTTTCTTGGCAAAGTTTTAACGATGTAGTTTTAACATACCCATACTAAGTTATGATACACAAGATCATTATACTCTTTTTCCTTCACTAAGATTTTTTTTCACTGGATTTTTCTCAAAGCAGTTTTAACATACCCGAAAAATATATACTGTACTATTTTGCAATCATCCAAGGGAAAGTATTTTGTAAGCATAGGTCATGAATGACCTTTACTATGGGCGGCTACCGCCTCAAGTTGCTCCTTCACTCACGACTCCTATTAGTATATATATAGGAGTTTAGGTGACCAACCAAGAAGAAGAAGAGTGAAAAGAAAGAGAGGAGAGAAAAAAAATAGAAAAAAAGAAGTAAAGAGAAAATAGAAAGGAAGAAGCAGAGAGAAAATAGAAGGAAGTGAAGTATAGGTTGTCTTCAAAGCTCATGTTGTATTCTTTTTAGTTCTGTATTATCAATAAAGTCTTGGATAGTTCAGAAGATTTATCCCTAATTGTTTCAGAAGAACTATATAATAAATATTTGACAGTTTCAAAAGAACTATTCTCTATACTTTGTCTTGAGTTATTTATCTGCTTTATATTCTTTTAGTTTTATAACAATTTTCGACTAGTTTTGAATGGCTTGGCTGGTTATTTGGAATTCTTTGTCTAAAGTCATTTGGTATTTTTAGACAAATCAAGAGGTGGTTGATGAAATAGAAGAGATAATGATGGAGTATGGCTAGTATACTGATAATATTGTCCGTGGTTGAATGAAAGAAAGCTAGAGAATTTTTTTATTTTTTTATTTATGACAAGCTATAGTGTTAGATGATCCAATCAGTTGATAATTAATCTCGTGTCGATAATATTCTCTATTAGTCTGTAAATGTCTGCTGAGTTGAATTATCTAACTTTGCACTTTCGTCTGCAGACTATTATTAAACAAACAAAATTTTTATATAAAACTTTCGTACATATGGAATAACACAATTATTTGGGCCACTTCATTTCAACCCAAAACACCCCTCACCTTAACTGACTTATAACTTTAAAATTACAAGTACTGCATTGTTATTATCATAAAACTTTCTATACAAAAATAGGAATTTCTAAATTCAAAAAGCAAAAAAAGTCTGTTTGGTAACACTGTCAGTTTTTATTTTTTATTATGTGTTTTTGCTGTGTATTTTTTTTAGTTTGGTAATGGGCATTTATGGATTATCGTTGTGCCAATAATACTAGATCAATATTTTAGTAAGAGAGAACACACCCATTTTAGTGTTTTTAATTTTTTTTCTCGAATTTTATAAAAAATTGAAAATATCATTCATAATTTTTTGAAATTCAGAGGGAGCATTTTTTAAACCGAATGGCATTACATTCTATTCATAATGTCCAAAAGGTAAAGTAAATGCAGTTTTATATCGATGTTGTTCAGCTAATTGAATTTGCCAAAAACCAGATTTCATATCAAATTTTAAAAAGATTTTTGCATGACAGATACGTTGAAGAAGATCTTTTTTATTGGGAATAGGATACCGAATCCACTGAAGAGCATCATTTAATTCGGTTTAAAAAATGCTCCCTTTGAATTTCAAAAAATTATGAATGATATTTTCAATCCCCATTCTCAATTCACAATTGTTTATATTGATGATGTTTTGATTTTTTCTAATTCTACTATTCAACATTGGACACATCTTGAACAATTCTTCAAAATTGTTAAACATACTGGTTTAGTTCTTTTTGCAAAGAAAATTAGTTTATTTCAAACTCGTGTCAGGTTCTTAGGACATTATATTTATCAAGGTACAATTACCCCTATTGAAATATCTATCCAATTTGCTAATAAATTTCCTGATGAAATCAAAGATAAAAATCAATTGCAAAGGTTTTTAGGAAGTCTCAATTATGTCTCTGACTTTTATCCCAATTTAAGTCAAATTGCTGCTCCTCTCAGGCAACGTCTTAAGAAAGACCCTCTTGCTTGGTCTAATGAACATACTAAGACCGTTCAAACCCTTAAGCAATACGTTCAAACCCTGCCTTGTCTCACCCTAGCCAATCCTGCTGCTTTCAAAATAGTTCAAACAGATGCCTCTGATATAGGTTATGGTGGTATTCTTAAACAAGTCCTCAATAACAAAGAACAATTAGTTAGGTTTACCTCGGGTACCTAGAATCTTACTCAAAAGAATTATAGCACTATTAAAAAGGAATTATTAGCAATTGTTTTATGTATTTCCAAATTTCAAAGTGATTTGTTAAATCAAAAATTTTTACTTCGTATTGATTGTCAAGCTGCCAAAAATATTATTTTTAAAGATGTAGAAAATATAGCTTCTAAGCAAATCTTTGCTCGATGGCAAGCTATTATTTCTGTTTTTTATTTTAAAATCGCTTACATTAAAGGCACTGATAATTCACTTTTAGATTTTCTTACTCGAGAATTCTTACAGGGAGATTCACACCATGTCTCCTAAACCCAGTCGAGATCCCAGCAAAGCTCCTGCTCAAACTCAACCTAAAACTAAAGCTTCTTATGCCATGAAACCAATTCCTCTCCAAACACTTCCTCCCATGTCTCCTAGTGATTGGTATAACCAAACACTTATTGACCAAACTCAACAATTATCCCAAACTTATGCCCAAACTACCGCCATTCCCCAACAACAACAAGTGGTGGCTCCTTGCCCCTCTACTGCTTCTTCTATGGTGGCTTCTCGCCCCACTTCTTCTTCTTCTTCTTCTTCTTCTTCTTCTTCTTCTTCTTCTTCTTCTGTGGTGGCTAATAACCCCATAGTCAAATCTAAATATTTTCTCAAAACTCAATGCGAACAAACTATTGTCCTTTTGGAAAATCAAACATGGAATGAGGATCCATTTCAAATTCCTCCTAGAGTGTTTGCCCAGAACACACACTTTCTCCAAATCTCCCCTTTACATACCAAACAATTTTATGAATTTATCCTCATTGACACTGATTCCATTTCCCTCAAAAATCATTATAATCCTGATCAAACCCACATTGCCTATTCTACTGTTTACATTAACCAAATCTTAACCCAAGAACAATGGGGGCCTCATCCTCTCCGTCCTCGCCATTTTTCTGAAGTTTACAACCCTCTTACTTTCAATTATTATGATTACCAACAAGCCTGGTTCAATACTTTCTTCTTTCAAAATCCCAAATTCAGTCACTCTTGGATGTTTACTTTCAAAAAAGACTTTCCTTTCATTTTTCCAAACTGGTTCTTTTTATGGTGGAATCACTTTGGGTCCGTACCTCAAATTTTTCCACCATCTATCCATGAAGCATTCCTTCTCTATCAAACCCAGTTCAAACCTGATCGGGCTTTATCCAAATTCCCTTGCATTTTACCTTTTATGATTCAATTTTTCATCCCATGGATTTGTGCTTGGAACTATACCATCATTTCTCAAAATTCCTTTTCCTATCTTGCCCGAAGCTTTCAGGTTAAATGGTGGGATAATTGGCCCGCTACCCAAACTGTCACCTCTCAAACAGTCCACAAATTTTTCCAACAACACCCAGCCATTGCTATGGCATCTAATCCCCAATTTCTCCTCAATCGTAGCCAATTAATTCCTCAATTAGCTGCAGGCAAATCCAAGAAAAAGCTTCGCCAACACCTGCTTGAAACCTTATCATCTCTCTCTGATAGTGATGATGAGGCTTCTCCATCCAATCCAGATCAAGATTCTCAAGTATCCTCCACAGATCTTGCCCAGGACAATGAAGATGACTGTTTTGGCATTTTCACTCTAGTCAAAACTCGCTCCAAAAGTCAACAGGAAGTGATCAAAGCAAGACAGACACACAACTGATCAAGCCATCAACTTTCGGTGCTCTTCTGACAAATTTCAGCAAAAGTCAACACTGCTACAACTTTTACTGTTCACTGTTCACTATTCACAAGAGACAAACAACTTGCGGCCACTGACAGTTCCTATTTCGACAGTTCCAGTTTGGCAACCGACAAATCGGCACTATTTCAACAGTTCCAGTTTTCCTTTTCTGTCTATTTAAACACTGACTCTCCCATTTGGAGGGCAGGCCAAATTTTAGCATCCAACCTCTCTCTCTCTCTCTAGAATTCTTCTGTAATCAAGATCTCAAGTTCAAGTATCAGTGATTTCCAAATATTACCTGGTAATCTTCAATTGTTTATGTAATTTTCAATTTGTTTATGTAATTTTATTTTCAATTTTCAATATCAATTTCAAGATTCAATGCTGCAAAATCTAGTCTTAATAATTATTTGCTTGTTTATTATATTTTTTTATTTTATGATTATACCGTCTTATTGACTGGTTTTAATTACTTTCATTATTTATTATTTGTTATAAGCCGCAAACAACGTCTGGTTGACCCTCTGGGCGTGCCTATAAATCGTTGAGGCTTACTAATTATCTTCTTTTATTTTATGATTATTCCGCCTTATTGGCCGGTTTTAATTGCTTTCACTTACTACCTGGGTTAGTTATGGGTGTGCCTATAAATCGTTGAGGCTTACTAATTATCTTCTTTTATTTTATGATTATACCGCCTTATTGGCCGGTTTTAATTGCTTTCACTTAAAAAATTAAAAAAAATTTTAAACAAATGTCGTTTTTTATTTTTTATTTAAAAAAAAAACAATAAACGTTGGGCCTCAATTCAAGCTGCTTACGAAATGCGTGTGCAATAAGATCATCATTCCAAAAAGTCAACCAACTCTCTACGTTCCCTCCATCAGGCATTGCTTCAAAGTTATTCCGTACCACCTGTGGCAGTTAACGTGGGGTAGTCAAAAGAAGGGCAGGTAAGTCTGCCGCCTAACACCTGAGACCGTCGACCATATGCCAAAGAAGGAATGGTTAGTGAGAAGTGCTTTGTCATTCACCTAATCACAACAAGCAATATTCAACTTAATAGGCCTTCCTAATAAATCTTCATCTTACGTACCACAAATAGTTTTATTTTTCATATTCTGGTTCTTGTTTTCTAGAATGGACCATAAAGTACTCTGCTGTGATCTGTTTCCATCTTCTGATCAGTATTATCAATTTCTGTTTTCTTTTTTCTTTTTTCATTTTCCCGGCGGAAAATATGATTTTTATTTACTTCAGGAGGCAATAGTTGAATTATTCGACCTACCCTTGGGTTTTTGGGGGTGCAATGCTGCTGAAAATGTTTGGTTCTTCTGACTTCTGATCATGAATTCCTAGGTACTAACTACCTATTTGAAATTGTTTATCCCACAATCTAGAAAGAAGTTTTACAATTACATGCAATGACCAACCTGAGATGGCAATAGGAGTTCTTGCCGACAAAAGCTTATGAAACTATGTGATATTTGATGTTCCCATTTCAACTTAACCGACCTTTTAGTTACAAGTCATTGTAATTGTGTTAGACAGCATGCGACCATTAGTCCTTTCTTGATCTTCTTTTCTTTATGGGTTATGGTTTACATATAGTCTATGTAATTCATATGTCATGGTGAAGGGAATATGTTTCTTCCACCCTTTGATCTTCCTTTCAAATTGATCCATGATAATTGTACGTGGTTTAATGAAACAAAACGCATATTATGATGACTTTTAATTATAATAATTTTATTGTTGTATTATTAATTTTAATAGAATTTTTTGTACAAAGTTTTTAAAAGAATAATATTTTTCTTTCCTTAATCTTTTATACGAGGTGGTGGCTGGACTGCAGGGAATATGGGGAGACGTAAGAGTATGAGCAAGACAAACCAAGGAAATTAAGCACTTAATAGTTCAAAGCTTGGCGTATTTTATTATGAATCCGCTGAATTCTGTCCCAAACTCAGCGTGCTTGTTCGTGTTTGGTGTTGTTGCAATTCAAACCTATAGCCTTACACTATATTGCTGCTTAATGTGGCTCTATGTCTTGCAGTATTTGGTACCTCGATAAATTTTATCAAGGATCAAGTTTTCTAACTACACGTAGTTAATCCATCTATGGACATATATGCATATATATATATATATATATATTTCTTTTACTATGGCACGCCATTCTTTTTATTAGAAATAGAATATATAAGTTCATGTATATCTTTCTCTCTTCGCAGCCTCCCTTTTATAGAAAGGGGGTTGTAGTTGGTAAGCTATGTGCTAACCAACGATAATGTGTTGGTGGATAATTTTTCGGTCATTTACCATTCGTTCTTAACACATCTAATATATATATATATACCCTTTTTTATCAGTTGATGTACACCAAGAATTTACAGGTTCTATTAACCAAAGCAAAGGTGGTATTTTAAGCTGAAGGCCTTATGCTTAGTTTTTGGAACTGTTCCAGCTATATGTCCATTGATTTGTAGTTGAATAAGAATCCAAACTAGGTCACCTAACTGCCCATCTCTTGCTTCATAAATGTGAGAGCCATGACCCCAAAAGAATAAATAAATAAAGAAATAAGGGGAGAGTGGGTGTGGAGGGGAGGTATTCAATCTTTTTCCTTTTGTTTCTTATTTTTGTCCCCATCTCGTGTTGGGGCAGGTACAGTATTGCTGGTTGAAATGGCCGCTACTGGGATCTCAATAAAATAATTGAGGCCTGCTATGTTATCTTTTTTCAAAGAAATGATACCAGAGCATACGCATTATTGTTATAGTCATGGATTTGGAATGTTATTATGGTAGACTTGTTGCTAAAGATCAAAAGCAACAAAATAATTAAATAGTATTAAAATAAAATAAAAAAAGAGAGAGTGAAAAAAACAGAACATATGTGTCCACAGTACTTTCTATTTTATATATTGTTTGTCTTGTTTGTTAGAAAGATGAAGATGAGAGTTTCTTGCTACAATTCAGCGTATTATCTTATATGCTTTTAAGTTACGTTTTCTCTTTTGTTGCATCCTTTGTTATATAAAGAATTGGCTTTTTATAGAAAATCAATGAACATCGTCAGTGCAAAAAAGAAAAGGAAAAAAAAATGAAAGAAGGAAAGAAAAGTTACATTTGGACAGGCCCTCCAAATTTTCAAACTTTTCATTTGCTTTATTAAAACTCTTATGTTTATGTTGTGTTTAAAATTCAAATTTATTAATGAAAAAGTAAAAAGAAAAAAGAAAATATGAAGAAAAAGAGAACAAAATGAAATAATATTTTTATTTTTTTCTCATCTTTTTTCTTTTTTTTTTTCTTTTTTATTATCAAATCTTTAATCCAAACACAACATAAATGAAAAAGGTCAAGAAAAAAAAAAGGTAAAATTCGGGAAGCTTAACCCAAAAAAATAACATACTTAAAAATGTTAGGTTGCCATAATCTATATGGAAAGTTTTTGATAGATTTAGATTCAACTCTTAAAATTTGCATGTTGACTTTAATTTGAAAGCTTGGTTTAAAAAAATAAAAACTGATGTCATCCCCTCCTGAATCAGAAAATGGTCAAAACTTATCATCCTAATTAATTCTTAATATATAGCATACAATATCTCGGACACCTGTATACCCACATCACCCCTCTCCTTCATCCCTAATTAATAAAACTTCATATTTTATTGATTCAGGTACCAACCATAGGGTAACTTATACTATACAAATGCTACATTAAATAAAATGAAGAAATGAAGCACAAGTCAAGACCAAATCCCTATATAAGTCTTATTTCTCTGACTCTTGAAGGCCAAACCAAGAGACCATGGCAAAGAGCAAGGTTCTTGTTGTGGGGGGAACTGGGTATATTGGTAGGAGGATTGTCAAGGCAAGTTTAGCCCAGGGATATCCAACCTATGTCCTTCAGAGGCCAGAAATTGGCCTTGATATTGAGAAGCTGCAGATTTTACTGTCCTTCAAGGAGCAAGGGGCTCGCCTCATCGAAGGCTCCTTTTCCGATCACCGGAGCCTTGTGGAGGCTGTGAAACAAGTTGATGTGGTCATTTGCACCATGTCCGGGGTCCATTTCCGGAGCCACAACATTTTGATGCAGCTTAAACTGGTTGAGGCCATCAAAGAAGCCGGAAACATCAAGGTATGGTCATAAAAATTTATATAAAGAATGATATTGTAATTGTTGTTTTTGTAACAAATGCTTTACATAGCACAACTAGAATGATGTTTATTTTTTTTTCATATAATTTTAGACTGCTATTTTAATTACATAAACTCATCAAGGTCCAGGCTTCCATGCATGCTGCAATTTTGCAATTGTTAAGGAATTATAAGTTCAAAAACAGAAGGTAGAACATAGGAGAAGTTTTCAAGTAGCATTTTTAATTTCATCTCATCCTAACACTTCCCCGTCTCACATGTGGAGAGGTGAATAAACGGAACTTCAAGCGTGCACAAATATAAACATAATACAGTGCCTGAGACCTCCTCCGAAACATAGCTCTAATACTATATTAAATCACCGATTGTCTCCAAATTTAAATGGGTTCGGTATAACAAGATATCCAACAGTCATCATTAATGTGTTTCTCCTTTTGTCGTTCCTTCTATACAACTTGCATGAATGATTGAAGTTCTGTACAACTTGCATGAATGATTGAAGTTATCTTCTGTGGCTCTGATTCCTCCATGGATGAGATGTCACCATCATAATCTCTTGCCTGGCAAAACTATATAAATGCATTTTGGACGATACTTTCAAATTATTGCAGCAGAAAAAGTATCAACAGAGCAAACTGTTCTTTACTGTTATTTTAAGTTATCACAAATATTTGCTTCTCGTTCTTTTTTCCATGTTCTGCACTCTTCAAGGGAAAGGGGGGGACAGACCCAATTTTTTTTTTTTTTTTTTGATTCCTCTTTCTAAGCAAACCATACCTTTTTTATCATTGTTTTAAAAATTGGACCGAATTGACTGGTTGAACCGAAAAAAGAGAATCGGACTAAGTAATGGTCCAGTTAACTCTTTAAACTTGTTTTGATCAAAACTCGATCAAATTCAGTCAAACCTGCAGTTGAACCGTGATCCGATCATTAAAATCGGTAATTAAACTGGCCGATTCAAGTTTTAAGATAAAATTTTAAATTTTAAGTATTAAAACTAGTGTAAACAAATAAAATACATTTTATTATTATTAATAAATAATTAATAACATAATTATGATATTACAGATCAATAATGGTTGACCCGACGATTAAACCAATAACCCATGACCCCGACTTCTTTTTTGTTTCGTTCAACGGTCTGATTTTTAAAATATTACTTTTTATCATGATGAGCATGCCACCTTCCTCTGTACAGCTCCACCTTTCTCTCTCTTTTTGTTCTAATATGGCTTCTTTTTAACTGAAAGAGAGAGTCCACCTAACACCATTATATTTCAGTTATGAGACTTCATGATTACTTGACTTACAATCTCAACCTTCTAACTTCTACAAGAAGTTTCTACTATCTTCAATGTCCAACTCACAAATGGAACCCTTTTGGCAATAAATTGTTTCCCTATAATTCATCAATTATAAAATCATATTCTTTCCAATGACAGTATAATTTGATTGGTTTTTTTTTTTTTCAAAAATTTACTTCTAACTAAACGACAAATTCAACCACAAAATATAGTTGAAAAAAAGCCAAAGGCAAAGTCTTCGAAAGAGGCTTTTGGAATACAATGATATATGCCAGAATCTTATGGTTTTCATGTAGACTATCAAAATCAGTACTGCGAGAGGATTTCAGTTTGGTTGGTTTGTACCATCTACATCAGATGCTCTTTACCAATAAAATCGTAGATATAATTTGATGCAGTTTATAACTCAGTTTTAATGAACTCACCATATACTAACTCATCAATTATGTTGATATGACATCCATCTTTGACTGTTACATGATCCTGTTCGCCCTCGATCTCATAATCTGAGATTAGACAGTAAAGGGATCGGCTGGTGCGGTAAGTTTTGATTTGGTCATAGCGGAATTATAACGCTATCTTGATGGGTCCGACTGCTAATTACAGGAAGCATTCATTACATGATCAACTTTTTTGGAGAGTCAAGGCCATTGACATTTTTTTTGGTTGAATTTTCAAATATCTCCATTTTAGCTTAGGTAATCGAAAAGAACTGTTTGGCTTTTTAACGTCTCTCTGATTATATGAGTAGTTCTTGTTCATATATATCATGACTAGTGACTACTACCTACTGATGAATTCGCTGTTCGGTCAATCTCTCATTAAAGTTGGTTGCCATAATGTTGCTCAAAACAATGAAACTTGCAGCATCCGAACTTAATGGAAAATGCTATTTTTAGAAAAAAAAAATTATAAATTTTTATCAAAATAATGTAATAGTAATATTTTTATAATTAAAAATTATTATAATAAGTGTTTTATTTTAAAATAAAAAATTATCACTTTTTTAAATAGTGAAAAATAGGGCACAAAGGCCACCAAACTACAAGAGATTGTTAGGAAAACAAACTAAAAGGAGAATGAGGTCTCCTGCTGGAGCCACCATCGGGAAGGCCAATTCTTGTAATTAGAACACATCATTTTGAATAAAAATTTTGTGTAAAATTTCTATTTGTGTAACATTACCTTAACTTAAACATGAAGGGCAAAACATCTCTATAGATATATGACCCTATGTATACATATACTTCAGAACTTGAAAAATAATTGGCTTCTTTTAATATATGAGTGTTCAAATAATCTCATAACTAAGTCTGAAATGGTTGTATCTAAGAATTTCTTGTGCCACTTTTTGTAGCGTTTCTTGCCTTCAGAGTTTGGTATCGACCCAGCACGAATGGGACATGCCCTTGAACCAGGAAAGGTCACGTTTGATGAGAAGATGGTAGTGAGGAAGGCAATTGAAGAGGCTAAAATACCCTTCACTTATGTGTCTGCTAACTGTTTTGCCGGGTACTTTGGCGGTAACCTCTCTCAACTGGGTACCCTCGTTCCTCCCAAAGACAAAGTAGGCATATATGGAGATGGCAACGTCAAAGGTACAATCATATATGCAATCAAACAAGGATACAATTGTTGTATAGAACCGAAATTTTATTTATTAATCACATCATCACCTGCAAATATTGTTTTGTCGGGTTATCTGTGTTTACAGTGATTATATTGGACGAAGATGATATAGCAACGTACACAATTAAAACAATAGATGATCCTCGTACGCTGAACAAAACAGTGTTCTTTAGGCCACCGGAAAACAGCCTTACCCAAAGGCAGTTGGTTGAGAAGTGGGAAAAGCTTCTAGGTAGAACCCTAGAGAAGTTTAGCATCTCTGCTGAAGACGTCCTGGCTTCAATGAAAGGTAAAATGAAAATCAAATCCTTGAAGACTCTTTAGACATATCTTTTCACCATCTTTCTCACTTGTTGCAATTTCTTTCTCCTATTGATATATTTTATTTTACTTAATGCAGGCATGGAATATGCTAATCAAGTTGGAGTGGGGCATTTCTATCATATTTTCTATGAAGGTTGCTTAACAAACTTTGAGATAGGAGAAGAGGGAGAAGAAGCTTCAGAGCTTTATCCAGAGGTTCAATACACTCGCATGGAGGCATACCTAAAGCGCTACCTATGAGGAGGGCCAAGTTATATATATTTGAAAAATAATGATGTAAGCTTTTACTAAAAATTAATTGATTTTAAAAAAACAAGAGAAATATATATATACATAAATATACTTATATATTTCGTTACCTCTAGCTTCTGTTTGTCAGCAATCTATTATGTCCATTTCTTAATGTGCTCTTTAGCTCCAGGATGAATCCATGTCAAACCTGGTTTGCCCGTTATTTTTAGACTGATCCTCCACTTTGTTCAAGTCAATGTGAGTATTGATGATTCTGCTATGCTTTTGGCTAACCTTGAATTAATATCCGGACAAAGAATTGTCAATGTTTGAAAATAAATGCTAACACAAGATCTCTCTCTCTCTCTCTCTCTCTCAAGTTTTCCTGATTTCTCCCATTGATTAATGAAAATCAAATCTTAAGATACAAGAGTAAAAGGAGAAAAGAGTTAAGTACATTGTGAACTTGGGGATCACAAGGAATGAAGAATATATATAAATAAATCTCTTGAAAGTGGTTGGATAATTGAGAATGGGAAGTGTAAAATAGTATGCAATGAGCCATAAGATATGCCATGCATTCAGTAATATATATCCTGCTTCACAAGTATGGCGCTTGAAGATGGCGTGTATTATTCTTGGTGGTTAGGATAAGCAGGCAATGAGGGTGAGTTGGTAACTATGAACTGTGGGTTTTACAAAGATGGTGATAAATTTATTATTATACGATTAGGTCACTAATATTGACCCTTTTTTTTTTCGGCTAGGTGAATAATATTGACCGTTTCAGTAGTCTAGACAAAAGTGGATTTGTGGGCTTTGATATGATCGCCTGAGCACTAAACACGTTCATTTGACTTTAAATTTTGCACTCGTCGATTAGATTCTACGAAAGCAAATAATCAATCAGAGTTGCTTAACAAATATTGTAAACTTGGATTCATGATTACAAATGCCAACAAACTCCTATTCCCAATTAAAGTCCATTTTCACTTTTTCCAAGTCTTATAATGCAGCTTAAGCAAAGTAATCAAAAGAAGGCAGGTAAGCACTACAACCTAACCGGACAAATACGGGTCAAAGTGGCAGTCTCCAGAGAGGGTAATTTTTCAGTTACCAAATCACAAAATCAAATTAACCAGTTTAGTAAGTGAACAGAAACAAGGACAGATATATATTAAATCTTTCAGATACCGGTGTTTCACTAATGGAAGTCTTGGATATTGCTTGACATGTCATCGGTAATTTCTTTTTTCCTAGATTACCAGATTCATTTAATTTGAGGAAGCTCACAAGGAAGGTGGTTACATCTTATTAGTTAGAAGGGATCTTAGAGGCAAGGGGAGAGCTACATGGCACCGTAGTTTTTGTACAACCCTCCTATATGAAGTGGAAATGTTTGTGGTTTTTTGCAAAAAATTATTCTATTGGCACCCCCTGCAATGTATAATCTAAATCTCTAATCCAACAAAATATAAAATTTTTGTATAGTGAACTGTGAATTCTATTTGTATTTTTCATATGCATCCTAACCTAATAAAATCAATATTATGTGGGTTTCTACATCACCAATATATGAGTTTCTAATGTGCACAATCCAACAAGTCCCACCAAATACACATAAAAAGGCTATTTGAAAAAAAATCAATTTCTACTTTAATAGATGATTGTTCAATGTATTAAGATTAATTAATCTATATTTTTTTTTATTTGGGTAACTTGTTTATCTGTTGTTAAATAAACATTAAGTTTTATAGGATTAAGACTTTTGTATAAACGATTGTATAGGGCTCAAACTTTTTTGAGGTGTTCTTTTTACACACTTAGAGTACTTATAAAATATTTTTTATATTTTTAGTCATATTTTGCCTAGGGGGAATGAAAACTGATTTTACTTTTATTGTACAAATCTAGTCATGTTATCTCATACTTTAACTTAAAAATATGTGTAAGAAAACTTAAATTTTAGTATTTGTATAAGAATTGTATCAATAGGCAAAAAAAAATTATTTTAAATTGACACCCCAAAATAAAATCTTGGCTACGTCCTTTGAATGGGTTGTTATCTTTCTCTCAGTAATAATTCTTTGCTTTTTCTTTTACTTTTTGGCTGAATTAACCAATTAAGGTGTCTGTCTTTATGCAAATTAAGAACAAAATGATACAAAAAGCCTTCTTCGGCCACTCCCTCATATATAGAGACTTGTCCACCAAACTCCACTAAAACGAAATCTTACCATATCACGAAGATAATGAAATCCACTATACTTTATGGGTTATTGTTTAGTCTCTTGCCCCAAACAAAGCACGCATTAGATCATCTTTGGTTGGAGAGGTTTAGGTACGTGCACCTTTATAATACAATTATAGGAGGCTCTCTTTCTCTCTCTATATGTATATATTGGCAATGTTTGACCTAAATATAGTGGTCGAAGCTATGAAATTGAGCTCATAATTACCAGTAAACATAATCTACTAACATGACCCGTTGATTAGTGGGTGTCATCATTTGACCTAAGAAGGCAAAACTATTAATAATCTCACATACTCAACTATTAATCCTATGCTTATTTTGTTTTCTGAAAAAGGCGCTGTAAAATAAGAGAGAATGAAAAAAAGGGTGTCGTCTTTGATTTAACTATTCTTTTTCAGGGTAAAGAGATCTACGTGTAGGTTAGGAAAAAGATTTGTTTAAATAATTAAAACGGAGCATAAGGTACAAAAATGATATCAAAGTTGCTTAATGGAAGTTTAATATTAATTTGTTTTCATTGGTGCAATTATGTTGTTTATTCATTACTTAGCAGGTCCAATGTGATCAGACGAGAAAGACAACCATCGCTTGACTGAGAAGCAATATTTTCCCAATGGAACAGAGTGGTCGGTAACTTATATTTTGTTTCCTTTTACTTATATAATTTGCTAAGCAAGTAAATGTAACATCCAGAATTAAAAGAATTTCGTTTGTTTGAATTCTCGTTGGTGAAAATAGTAACATAGCACCAGTAGTGATCACTCAATTTTGTCATTTAAAACAACCTCCATATTTAAGTTCTTTCTACTTAAAATTGTGGTTCTTGTCCATGCAGATATGAATTGTCTACTGGTACTTAGGTTTCATCAAGGAAAAGCCTTGAAAAACTTGTTTAATAAAGTTAAATGAAATGAGAAATATGCAGAAAAGTAATTAGTAAACACCCCTAGGTGAAAGCTATGCAGAAAAGTGTGTTTTTTTTTAATTTTCCCAAACGGAATGCTAGTGTTTATTGCAGTTGGAGCAGTATATAGCACAGCTACATAGAAAAGTACCGCGCGTATAGCTTAATTATAAGCTTCCTCAAATTAATTCTCTTCGTAGATAAATAGTCCTGTTTGGTGGTATGAAATGTCTAATACTCATTGTGGAATGGGAATGCTTAGGAAACTTTGGAAAGAGATCGATTGAAGAACAATTCAATGCATAAATAATAGATTTCTTTCCATTGAAAATATGAAAATAATAGTTACCTCTCAAGTAATTGATATGTAACCATCACAGAGTCTTACAGTTCCTTTAAAAAATTTTAGTTTGGGAGCAACCATGCATTCTCCATTACGTTTGTTATAAAGCTTTGTTACAAGTATTTCTGTTTTGGTTGAAAATTGAACTCATATGGTCTGCACGTGGAAGTAAAAAGTTACCAATATGTTGCAACTTAAATGATAAAGTACATACAATTTAAAATATATATATATTTATATATATGGTTTCTTCATGCATGTGTGAAACTCAAACACATCTTTAATAGCATTTTTCATAAATTAGTTCTAATTTCCTAGTATTCAAGTTGATTAGCAGATAAACTATATAGTTAACGAAAGAAGAGAAAAAAGAAAAGAAAAAAAAAAAACCTTGTGTGTGTGTAAGTGAGAAATTTAGATCTTGATGCTCAAAGGCTTCAAGTTTGTTCCAGAAATTGCTCCAATCAATCTCTCTAACAATGAAAATCACCTAGTTTTACCAAATAACATTAACACATGATTTTGTAGCATCGTAGCCAAACAATCTGAATTTTAGGATTATACTGTCAAAGGAAACGTTGTTTGATCGATAGTTAATAGACAACGCAGCCAATTTAAAAATGTGTCAGCTCACACAGCAATATAATTCATAAAAATCTGTTGTAGAATTTTTTTTTTTATTATATTGAGATGAATAAAGAGAGGAACTGGCTTTGGCCTCTTAAGTACCCAAAATAAATAAATAAACAGAGGAATACAAAACTAAGAAGAGATGAAAAGGAGATTAAAGAATTCAATGCATGTTATGGCATCTGCTGTAATAGTTATCTGGGCTTTAGTTTTCAAGTTTGAATGTTTAATGGGAACGCCACCTTTATATATATATATATATATATTTTTTTTTTTTTTTTTCTTTTATCCCAAGGGATACGTCTTTCACTGGGAAACTTCAATAAACTCAACTCAAATCAACCAGCCTCTACCAGGCATCTACAACGACAAAGTCCAACTGCCTCCAAATCGATTGTCCATTAATGAGCATTATTGAATTATTCACTTATGCTCCACAGCAGCCAAGGTCGACTGCCAAACTTAGTGGCACTATTTCAGCTATAGATATATATAATGGAATAAACTTTTATATACTCAAGAGTGTTAATTTGTTCACCTGAAAACAAAACCAGTCAGTAGCTGATGGTCCATGTAGAAGGTAATCACCTAATAATGCTATGGTGGAAAGCAATCACCGTCTCGCTATCCTATAAAAATATTCAAAAATCTGCTACAACTTAGCTGAATATGAATAGCACACGTTCAAGGCTACTTTCTCAAGTTCTTCTGTTAGGGGTCTAAAGAGTTTTGTGCGGCTCCTAGAGTTGTCCATCTCTATTTCCCCTAGTGTTTAAGTGTGTTTGTCCTCTAATTTCCGACAAAATGGTATCAATGGTATACTACGAATTCCAACAGTTTTCTCCCTAAACATTGTTTATGTAAGAATAGAATTTTTCTTTTTGAAATTATGAGCCAATTGGTTTAAACTGAAGTGACCACAATTACTAGCCACGTCATTTTGTATGAAAACACTAAATGAAAATTTTGTTTGTATAGCATTATTCTTTCAAAAATGTTAGCCCATTTTATTTTGGTGGAATTTTTGTATAATAATTTTATAAGAATAGAATTTTCCTTGTTTACTGGCAAATCTCTATATAAGTCATTGGTACTTCTGTATCCCTTGAAGCCTAAAGTAGGAGACCAATGGCAAAAAGCAAGGTTCTTGTTGTGGAGGGAAGTGGGTATATTGGTAGGAGGATTGTTGAGGCCAGCTTAGCCCGGGGACATGTAACCTATGTCCTTCAGAGGCCAGAAATTGGTCTTGAAATGGAGAAGCTAACGACTTTGCTGTCCTTCAAGGAGCTAGGGGCTCGCCTCATCGAGGGCTCCTTTTCTGATCACCGGAGCCTTGTGGATGCGGTGAAACAAGTTGATGTGGTCATTTGCACCATGTCTGGGGTGCATTTCCGAAGTCACAGCATATTGCTGCAGCACAAACTAGTTAAGGCTATTAGAGAAGCTGGAAATGTCAAGGTACCTCTTATAATGATCCTATTAACAATGGTTTGGTGGCAGTTATGTAGGTTGGAATACATTATATATACATGTACTAGGTGACCTTAATTGAGGCCTAGGAACCATTTCTTATATTTGTTTGTTGTAAATTCATGGGTTAATTACAAATACACCCTCTAAACTATAACTCAGTGTCACTAAACCCCTCTAACTCTAAAACATAATAAATTGACTCCTGAACTATCAATTTGTATCAATCAACCTCTTCTGCTAACAATATATTAGCAATCTGTAAAAAGAGTAGATGAAAAATTATCATGTAACTTGCACATGTCTACAAAAGTTCATTTTATATCTAAATTACATTTTATGTTTGTAATAATTATTTAATGACTAAAATACCCCTTGTATTGTCCTTACATTTACATGTCATTTCAAAAAATATTTTAGACATTAGACAAATATTATAACAAAAAAATATTAATTTAGGTATAAAATCATAGTTTTATAAATATGTACAAGTCAAATAATAATTTTTTATATATTTTTCTAATAGATTGCTAAGGGTTGATTGATACAAATTCGTAGTTCAAGATGTTATTTGTTACGTTTTCAAGTTTATGAAATTTTTGTGATATTGAGTTATAGTTCAAAAAATGTATTTGTAATTAACCCTAAATTCATGCTAGAGGTCTTAATTTCTCTCTGCTTCCTCTGAAAATTGAGCTCACATTGTCCGCTCATGTTGGTAACAAGTTACCAATCTTTTCTATATGATGAAGAATTATTTAGAATTGATGGTATTCGAGTCAGATTTGGTGGCCACAGCATGCCGAAAACCGAACCCATGACTCATCGAAGATGGTAGTTATAGCAACTACACACTATTAATCCCAAAGTCTCAAAGATAAGATTGGTTATTAACCCCATATTTCTGTATGTGTTGTAATATAGATCGTATAAATGTATATATGGGTTGTCTCTCTCTTTTCTTGTGAAGAAAATCTCTCGTGTAGAAAAGAAATGTGTATGTTTGCTCTTGAGTTGTAACTTGTAAGACTATAGTTGGCTCTATAATTATTTGATTATACTTCATCGCAAGTTATTGTGGGAGGCAATGTTTTGAAGCATGTACAACAGCTTTGGTTTATGATCTCGGATCCTTTCTTTCGGTTTTATTCCAAAAAGCATGTCCGAATCATGCTTTCACATCTTATTTACGCTCTACAAGAACAAATCAATGACGCATAAAGCATACATATAACCGACCCTAAATTGAGGGAGCAAGCCATTGTTTAATATATTGTAATGCAAGTTTAAAATTTGGCTTCTTTTGTCTCTAAATGTTATAATAAGGTTGTAACTAGTATCAGTATATAGTAGTACATATCAAAAAAACTATTTCTAATTAAGGCTATACGGTAAAATTGTTGAAGAGGTTCTTGCCCTCAGAGTTTGGTATGGACCCATCAAGAATGAATCATGCACTTGAACCAGGAAAAGTTACATTTGATGAGAAGATAAGGGTGAGAAAAGCAATTGAAGAAGCGAAAATCCCCTTCCCATATGTGTCTGCTAATTGGTTTGCTGGGTAAACCTCTCTCAACTTGGCACGCTAAGCCCTCCAACAGACAAAGTAAGCATCTATGGAGACGGCAACATTCAAGGTACAACGATGCAAGCTACAAGATGATAAATTTTTTTTCTTTTTTTCGAATGCAATTGTATAGATTGAAAAGCATAACTGCTGAATGCTTTTGCTTTATTTTCCGGGTTAATCTGTGTTTTCAGCGATATTTTTGGATGAAAGACGATGTGGCAACGTACACAATTAAAACGATAGATGATCCTCAAACAATTAACAAAACACTGTACCACCGGAGAATATCCTTACCCAAATGCAGTTGGTTGAGAAGTGGGAAAAGCTTCTAGGTAGAAAACTAGAGAAGTACACATCTCTGCCAAGGACTTCCTTGCTTCCATGAAAGTTTATGCCACTAAGCTAATTCCCTATCTTTCTCAAGCAATAGTTCCATCACTTCTAATCAAATATGAACTGTATTAAATAAAAAAATTTACTCTCTATATATCTGTATATAATGCAGGCATGGACTTTGTTGGCCAAGTAGCAGTGGGGCATTTCTATCACATTTTAGATGAAGGTTGCTTATCGAACTTTGAGATAGGAGAAGGTGGAGAAGAAGCTTCAGAGCTGTATCCTGAGGTTCGTTACACTCTCATGGATGCAAACCTGAAACACTATCTGTGATTAAGTACAGCTTCAGAGCTTTTACATTTGAACAATGGTGGTTTGTGAAAAGCTTTTTATGAGAAAAATTAATTGATGAAAGGGAAAAAGGTCTCTACAGCTCCAGTATTTGTCAGTGACCATGTTATGTCTAATTTTCATTGTGCTTTATGGTTTGATTTCACTGATCATGAGAAAAAATGAATAAAACATTCAAGTTTGTTTGCCTGTTTTATGCCGATCCTCTAGCACCGTACCATTAATCTCTCTCTCTCTCTCTCTCTCTCTCTCTCTCTCTCTCTCTCTCTCTCTCTCTCTCTCTCTCTCTCTCTCTCTCATACATAGGAAGATAAGGAGAGATGAATGGAAGATTAAAGAATTTGATGCCTTTGGGGGAATTGTTGAACCATTCCTAGACCAAATGGTAGACTTGCCACTTGAGAAGCAAGTGTCAACATCCATTTTCAGTACCATATCAACAAGGCAGCCCTGCCTGCTGATCCATGAATGCGCGATTCTCTGAAAGTCAAGGGACCTCATCAATACGCAATCTTCAAAGAAAACCGTCCTCGTACGATTCCGGAAGAGAATCTAACTACACTCAGGCTCGCGTAACTCTGGCCGGCCTTCAGTTTTTGTTCCTTCTTTTATCGATTTTCTAAGTTCATAATCTAGATCCAACTAGGAAGGAACAATTAGATCTAGAGATATTGTGCATCTTCCCAGGGGGATACACTTCTGCTTTTACCAGGAAAATTCAATTAACTTGACTCGACTCAAATCAACCTGCTTCCACCAGACTATCCCTTCAATAATCGAGTGTCTAATTGTCCCAAATCGATTCTTCATTGCTGATGATTACTGAATTAATCACTTAAGCTCCACCGCGGCCATAAGGCAACTGCCAAAGTTAGTAGCACCGTTTCAGAGCACAGATATCATGTAATAAATCAATCCTCAAGAATACTAGTTCAGCTGAAAACAAAACCAGTCACCTCTAGTAAAATTAACATCAATTGAAGCTCATATTTCTGGGTCCAAGATTAAATGAAAATCAAATTAAAAACCTAAAACAATCAACCGAAACCCATGGACCTACATGACCAGGTCTAGCCTGCTCAACAATCAGGAGCCCCTGCCAGACCAACCCTACACAGAAGGGATCAACTCTTGTAATGAGTATATATCATCTTATTAAGCATCATTCAGAAAGATATGGGAAGTATGTAAATAGTTCTTAGTTATTTGTAGCATACCAGTCAAATGAAAATAATCAGGAGTCTCTGACAATGTTTCAAACTTTCTGAGTGTTAATCATCCCACAATATATAACCTTCAGTCCTCATGGATAACTGAATCTCCTTTGGGCTCTATATATAGATCAAGTTGGAAACAATAAACTCTTAGCCATTCTAGGAAAAGTTGTTAATGTACAAAGATTATGCAAAACTTATCAACACCACCAACAGGTATTGGCTGATGAGTTGTTATGGCAAGACTCACAATAATAGCATTCAAGTCATGTATCTAAACTAGTATTGACAACAAATATATGAAGATACTGAGGGCGATGTGATATCAGTAGAGGAAAGGTTGAAACACTATGTTTTCAATTCTACCTCCTAAATGCAAGTGTCATGGCTTCCGATTCAGATCCACTTGTGCCAATGAAGTCATAGCTCCCTCTCATATTCAAATCAAAATTTATGGAACTGCCTTCAACCTTAAGCTTGATGTCTTTCTTTTCCTCTTCCTCTCCCGAGTAAAAGGACCCATTTGCTTTCCTATGAATATCATTCAATATGCTCTTCTCTATAACACTTTCATTCCTTGGTTCCCCATTCATATTCTCCATAAGGTTTGATAGAGCCAAATTGAAGTTGGTAAGTTGAGCTCTCGTGTCTTCAAGACTGCCAGGGCAGTTCATATCAAGTGTTAGGCTCTTTTGAGCTTTCTCTAATATCGTTTGCAAGTACTTCCCTTGGGCCTCTATTCTCATCTGCAGCTTCTTTTGTACCTGTTACATATTGGGAGAATTAAAAATAAATCGGACGATGGCTAAATTCCATAGCATGAATTAGCAAAAAGTTTGTGGCCTGCTACAAAGAAAAGGCCTACCATTAAAGGAAAATTAATAGTAGAACTGTCAAATAAGAGATATACCTCAAGCTGCTCCTGTAATCTTTTCTGTACTTCAATCTGACACCTCAGTGCCTCTGCAATTGGCATTTCTCTGTTCAGAACAAAACATTCATTAGCAGCAAGATGGGTAGAATGATCAAGAACGAATTTTACTCTCAAAGCAAAAACTTTCCAAACTATATTTAAGGCTATAGTCATAATTTTTTTTACTTGGAACTCCAAATGGAATCTAATTACTCCAAATAAACAGAGACTGCTTGGCTTTGAAGAAACAAAACAAGTATAGGCAGTAGAATTGTGGTAACACAATACCCTGGATCATTGTTCACCCCTGATGAAATGGTAGTTGTGCCCGAGGAATGCACATGGTAATCTCCGTAGGAACCACCTGGACCCAAAAATCATAATGTATCATAATGAGAAACTTGGAAAGGCAGAATAGGAGGCAACAACTTAGGTAAAATAAAAGGAAAAAAGGAGACACTAGAGGAGAGGCAAGTGAAAATTTTGTACTGATATACAGGGACATAAAATTAGTTCTTCCTAAAGCTTAATAGTAAACAGGCCTCCAAAGCAAAATATGGTCTTAGTAATTTCACCCATTAATCAAAATTCAGAATTGAAAACCAAAATTTCATCCACTATCAAAAATTTAGAAGTGAAAAGAGGCTAAAGATATAGTCAAAAAGATAGTGCAAAATCAAGTTATTTCCTCTTGAGATCTGAATTGAGGGTGTAATTATGACAGTAAAATTTCAGCTAAAGAGTAACTGTTCGGTAAGAGGTTGAGCCATCTCTGTGATGAAACATTTAATATTTATCAAAAACCATGATCTGTACTCACCATTGTTCTCTTTGTTTTGTTCTACAGTGTTCTGTTTCTTGGCATGTTGCCCAAGTCTATACTTCTACAAATCAAAATTTTGAGCAACATTAAATCGGCAGTACAAAGAAAAAATAAAGGGCAAGGAGTGCAAAAACAAAAACACACCTGTAAGTGGCTCTTCAAATGGTACAAAGTCAAGCCCTTTAAGCCCATTACCCTCAGCACCGACTTGGGGGTTGCTTCTGCAAATTGAAACCCCTCTCTGAATTGAGTTTCTATTAAGCTTGTAATTGCAAAAAGCTATACATTCATGTAGACTGTGTCCTGTTAGTCATTATTCTACTTGTAAACATGCGAAATCAATGGGGGCAGAACCCAATAACCCATTATTTATAATTCACATTTTCCCCCTCCCATTTCTCTACAGGAATAATTATTCTGTGATTCATGTCCATGCTTCAGAATGGAGCATATTACTCCCTGCTAAACTCGATTTTACATTCTTCTTGGAGTTCTTTATTGGCAGGATTTGATGTAACAGAATTTAGTTTCTTCCAGAAAAGGATGACATCAAGAATTAGTTGCTGACCATTAACTGTTACCATTCCACATTACTGAATCTAGTATAGAGTTATAGACAATTAAAGTGCCAGATTGGATTATGTCCAAAGGAAGAGCCTAGTAATTAACAAAATAAGCCAAAGACAAAAACCCTACTACTTTTGAAACAGTGAGACTAAAGATTTGCTAAACTATAATCTACCCCGCTGAAATTACAATATAAAACATGGATTTCGCAGAACTGTTTGTATTCTATATAGACCGTTCACCAAATAGTTTGGTTGGTATTCACAGCATGCCACAAACAGATTATTTTTACTCTGGTAAGCATGGTCTATTATAGATATCATTTTTCATGTTTTGCATTTACAATCAAAGGACTGCTCATCTCTTGCCTTTGTACATTCTGTGGATTCTAAATTTGGTATATATACAAATATATAACCACTTGACTTTGTACACAGTGTGCAGTTGCTCCCTCACCCCCAAAAAAAAAAAAAAGAAAAAGAAAAAAGAATCGGCTAAAATTTCAATTATGAACAAAACAAATCAATTTCAATTCTCTTCTAAATTAATTGGATAAATAGGAATCCAAAGACAAAATTTAGTATCCTATTCAAAGCAATTGTCTTTGTTCAATGATGTAGTTAACAGCTTTATGAAGCAACGGACTTACATTTACCAATGGCATAAGGTGTAGTGTCTCTCTAAATACTAGTTGCAACAACACCAAGGGTCCCAATATAAAATTCTGTGAAATGGGTAGACTATAACTCGGACATAAATGAGAAATATCACAAAGAACAGGGAAGATCAACTGATTTCAATACCCCATTAAGCTTAGTTAAAATTTGAACATATGGTTCAGTGATCAAGCTTACATTAACAATTAATCAAATCCATTGTAGCACAAGGTTTCCAGTGCCAACATGGCATCAGAATATGGACAATTGGAAAGTCGGACTGTGAAATTCCATGATAATTCCAACATAAACCAAGGACAGAACAATATAGAAAACAAATGCTCTTAATTTTGCAAATTGAAAACCAAAGCTGCTAAATGCTAGCAAAAATCATATAATGAAGGGGTCAATCTCAGTGTAGGGTAGAAAGACTCACTTTCAGGGCCACCCAGCTTAGTGACTGCGTCAACAAATCGGTCGTGAAGATCCGCCGTCCACCTCAGCCTTGGCTTTGGGTCTCTCGACATCACCACTCCACTCTCATATGGATACTGGCTCCCTCCGCCCCCGTAGCCTCTTTCCATCATTCCAGCCCAGCCCACCAAGAAACTCTCCCAAGTTTCTCAGTACTTTCACCACAACCAAGTCCTTAAATTCTGCCCTCCCACAGTCTCTCTGCCTGTTCATATATATAGATAAATAGATAGATAACCAGCCTCTGCTTTTCTCTTTTCTCTTTTTAACTCCCCATGTTCTCTCTCTTTTAACAAAGAGAAGGGACAAAGAGAAGAAATCAATGGAGAATGAATTCCACCCAAAAGCAAAAGGAGTAAAAGCTTCAACACAGAGAGAGAAAGAGTGTGTGTATCTAAGAAGCCACCACCCTGTTTGAGAAATGGGGAAGAAATGTTACTATGTTCCCTAATGGGTTGAATTTGTTAGGAAAAGAATTGCAACTAATAAAGCAAACCAAACAGTTCAGAAAAAAGTATGGATTAGAATTGAATTCTTTGATGGTCAAAATCCAATCTAAACACAACCCACACACACAGAATTCAAGAACAGAGAGCTGGGGGGAAGAAAAGAAGAGCTTCTCCGAGGCTTAAAAGCAACTGTTTGTTTGCCTCAAATTTCAACTTACATTCATTCAAGAGAGAGAAATGTATCGTATAGGTGTTATAATAGATGTATATACGCATGTGTGTACGTATAGATTGGCTGTATATAAAACGACACGAAGAGAAAAGATCGGCGACGAATCTGAAGAAACATGGTAGCCGAATAATAAATTAAAAATTGAAAACGATCAGAGCGTACGCTTCAGGTGTATGATAATTTCCGTTCTGGACCGTTTGATTACTCTGGGATTCACAAGATTTGATATGTATGGGGGGCGTGGTGACAGACTGCTTGGGGAACCGATTGGAGGGAAGGGTCGGGTGTAGAAGAAAAAGGTAGAGTAACACGTGGATGCCAGCGTGGAATATTCGCCGGCAAATTAGGGGATCGAATATTCGTGCACTCACGTGCCACGTCGCAAATGGGGACGGGCATTCACATGAAGCGAGAGAAACAAGAGAGAGAGAGAGCAAGAGAAGAGAGTGGTCCATCCGGAGCGGAGAGAGAGAGAGAGAGAGGGAATGGGGGGGCACGTTTCGACGTCACCGTGAGGGACGGGCGTTGTGAGGTGACCGAAGAATATTCTCCCCATCAGCTTACAACAACAAAGGAAAGAGGGGCCGAAAGAGGGTGTGTTAGGTCCCGTGAATGGCTGTTCTCTTCCCCTTTCCTCTTACTTTCCTCAATAGTTTATCTTTTTCCTTTATGTTTTATTTGGAATTTAGATATGTGTAAGTAAACAGAGGTAAAGAGAAATTAAATATTTTTTAATTATATATATGTTTTTTATAGGTACCAAACAGAGACATTGAATTTTCAACAAAATATTCGTTCATCTTTTTTTCATTTTTCTAACTCAACTAAATGAAAAAAAAAATTAGCATCTTTTATTTCATTTTCCTTTCTTACCATTTTTTCTTTCTTACTTTCTATCCACAAATTTGATATTGACGTTATAGTTTAGTTTAGTGAAAAGTTTGGATAAGTTTTACTTTTTCTTTTTTGATTGACGACTTAGTTTTATAAAAATTTGTTAGGAGGATAAACTTTTACTTTTAAAGTTTTAAGTTTAAAAGATATCCTATAATTTCTATGTCTTATTTGTTCCCTTTTTAAAATTATTTACAAAATTATCGTTATTTGTTCCTTTTATCTCTCTCTCTCTCTCTCTCTCTCTCTCTCTCTCTCTATCTCTCTCTGAATTTCTTTTACAAAACAGGGATTAATTTGTCATTCTAGTAAACGGAAACTGCTAGAACAGAAATTCTACTTTTAAGAAATAGGAAGAGTAAACCGAAAGTGCTAGGGTAAACGGAAGCACAAAAATACAATCAAAAAATTATAAAGAAAACAAAAAAGCAGGTAAACCATTAATAATTGAATACAAAAATTAAGAGGAATTATAGTTAAATTTTTTTTGAAAAACTTAGTAAAAACTTATATACATATTTCAATGGACAGTTTTTTTAAATATATTAAATGCTTAGTTGAAACTTAAGGATATATATATCTCTAAAGTTTTTATGGAGTTTCCTATTAATTTCTCTTTAATTTTTTAAGAGTTTTTATTAAGTATTCAAAATATTTTTTAAAAACTCCCAAAACATTTTTTTGAAATTTTGAAAAGATTTGGTACCTGCACCGAGAGCAAGCTTCTGCATAAGAAGCATTTTCGGTGTCCAATTGAATTTCCTCATAAATATGGTTGTAACAAACTTTTATAGAATTCTGTGGTCCTCCGATGAAAAGTAAGACTTATCTGTACTTTACCTTGTAGTTTTATCGTCTTCTTGGATTCTCACTCTTCTTATAAAACAACAAGAG
Organism: Euryodendron excelsum; assembly: GCA_033060915.1. Lineage (NCBI taxonomy): Eukaryota > Viridiplantae > Streptophyta > Magnoliopsida > Ericales > Pentaphylacaceae > Euryodendron > Euryodendron excelsum. Next base: position 29,146,476 of record CM065378.1, on the reverse strand, counting down.
TAAAGCACACGGATTTACCAAAAAATATATATATAAAGGATGACAGAATTTCTATTATAAAAGAAATAGGGAGAGGACATGGATTTGAGTTGGCATGTTTGTCAACTATGATCTGTAGAGGTTAGGACAAAAGAACAAAACAGAGGGGGAGAGAGAAATATAGGCCACCCCTTTCCTAACTTGGGAGACATAAGTACCTGTCCATTTTAATATTGACTTTGGCTATTTCAAATCCCAATGGGAAGTGCAGGATTTATACTAAAATCATTTAATTTTTCCTCTCTCCTACCGGTTTTTATTTTTTACCCATGAGTGAAGGGTTAAAAAAAATACTACCTATTGTCCACAAGTTTAACAGCATGTTTGGAACTTCCACAAGTTTAACAGCATGTTTGGAACTTGAGAGAGCAAAGGGAAGGGAATGGAAAATTTTAAAAACAATTCCTCCTCTTGTTTGATTCTACCTAAGGAAAAATGAGGGAAAATGAAGACAATAAGGGGAAAGCTCTCTCTCTCTCTCATTTTCTCTTTATTTTCGTTACAAAACTAAACAGAGAAGGAAAGACCCCCCATGTCAGCGAGTCTAAAGGCCAAAGAGTGATCTTTGAATGCTACTATGCATCCTTACTTGCAGTAGAGTGTATAACTTTCCTTTTCTCTTTCCCTTTCTTTTCCTTCTCTTCCCTTCCCTCCCCAAGTTCCAAACAAGCTTTAAATGAATTTCAACTTACCCATGGATATGTTTCCTGTCACTAATAAAACCTCTAGTTAGAGGTTCCAAAACTATGTACAAAGAATGAGATAAGATAGCAATAAATTCAGTTTTTCAATTGATTTGTCTTTTCTACAGTCAACTTACATTTATTTCTGTTATTCTGAAGCGCTCGTGAATATATATATATATATATATATAATTTATAAAAGAGCAAAGCAAAACCCATTTATAAAAGAGCAAAGCAAAACCCAACAGCCTTCTGAGTTTTAACTAATAGATAGAAAGGTACCAATTTTTATGCAACATGCTATCATTAATTCCACTTCTCTTCCATGACAAAACATTACGCAAATATACTCTTTGAAGAAGGAAAATAAAATAAATACTGTGTCTACATTAACACAACCCTAGGCAATACCTGAGGCCATTGCCAGTGAAGCATATCTGGGTGCATGCCATTCATCGTAGTAACGGCTCAAGCTCTCACGTTGGTTCATCACTCTACAGTAATCTTCACCCACCAGAGCTGCATTTAGCATTGTGCACAGAGGTTTGATTCAATGGACATCATGAGGCCAATTTTGAGAAAATATCTAAATCATGTGGTCTGAAATGTTCATTCAGGTCACTTATGCTGCTGAGATGATCAGAGTACACAAATTTACACAGCATTGAACCATGTTCATGAAAAGGTTCAGAGGATGGGCAGCAGGCCTTCATAGGCGTCGCTACCAAATTTGAGAACATGTACATGGTTCAACAATTACAGGTTGAATGTTAAAATTGTCACGTTATGTCAATGAATTGAATACAAGAATAAATTTTATCATGTTCACAATACAAGAATTTCTTCAGTTGGAAATCGTTGGAATGCAAACTTGGGTGGTAGGGTCATGAGTGGTTCATTCCCACCTAGCTTTCGAAAGGCCATTCCCACAGCATACCCTAAGGCTCGGGCAACAGGAACAGCCACTGCATTTCCAACTTGACAGTACCTGCAGAAGCACAAAAGAGTTAATCATTGCAAATTTATGTATCTGAAAGTGATGCAAAAATCAATAAGGCAAAATGCCAAATGCAAGATTCTAGTTGTGTTTTGATTACATAATTTAAGGAGGGAAAAGCTTATCCTATGGTGCTTCAAAAAAAATTTCTTTTTTTTTTTTTTGGTGTGGGGGGGGGGGGGGGGGGGGGGTTGTTGTTGCAATTGATAGAGAAACAGCACATCAACTATATTTCTCTTGGAAGATAAATAATCATACCTTTCTTTAACTGTCCCACAGAACCTATAAAAATCAGGAAAGCCTTGTAACCTTGCATATTCTCGTACAGTGAGGACTCGGTCCTGCTCTGGATGTAATGCTGCCTAAAAAGATTTATAGACTGATATCCTGGGTTTTCTGAATTCCCTTTAATTTATTAAAAAGAATAACACTAACAAGAAAGTACCTGACTATGAAGATTAGGAAAAGTAACTACAGTTGGAACTGTCTCATCCCACCATAATCTGGCAAATGGTCTGTCCATATACCCAAAACTTCGATCAGTTAAGAGCACAAGAACAAATATCAGAAAGGCTTTTAAAAGAAACATCACACCTTTTAGATTTCCCTTGTTCAAAAGTGAAGGCGTAATCTGGTACCTATAAGTACAAAAATACAATTTGGATTAGTATTAGTCCAGATCCTTCACTCCAACCAGTTCTGATAAATTGTCCTGTTTTAGCAGGAGGCAGAACAACAATGCTGCCATTTAAAAAAGGCTAATATTCAGCTCTGATTCTAGTCAACTCTTGTTCATTATAATACATTTCAGCCATTTCCCAGCCCATTATACACTTACAATCAATGTGTGCATTTTCATATTTGATATGGCACAATGCAGCTATGAAGGATAGTGAGCTTTGCCAAAGTGGAGCTTAAACTACTAGAATATATTAAGCTTTTAAGGAGGGCAAGGAGGGAAAGAGACTATTTTTTACCCCAGGAAAATAATTTATGTTTATACGAGGCAGGTAAGATTGTAATTTTAGTAGTTTAAACATTCTTCTACTAAAGTATGCCAGCAGAGTCTTGCTTTCAAATGGTGAGAACAGTACTTTTGGTGTATTTATGTTTAGCTTTCACTTACTGTTTTCTCAATATCTTGCTTTCAAATAGTGAGAACAGTACTTTTGGTGTATTTATGTTTAGCTTTCACTTACTGTTTTCTCAATATCTGTCCCTGTAACTGCATGCAAACTTCACTGCCAACACATATTTCAATTGTTCAACAAAAAGAAACGGTCCACAGCAAAGTGCAGCTTTTGAAGCAAAACAAGAAAATAACTACAAATGACACCGGAGAGAGAGAGAGAGAGAGAGAGAGAGAGAGAGAGAGGTCACATTTAGTTCTGCATGCAACAGAAACTAAAAGGACAACAATTATATCCTCTTTCTAAAGAAAATGAACAAACTGCTCACCATTGGCTTTCCAGACGGTAACATTTGCTCCTTTGTTGTATCCCGATGAGCTACATTGTTAGGTCCAACAACCACGCCAGGGAGGTCCCTAAAATTTGCTCCCTGCCAAAGTAAATAAGTTATGAATCACAAGTTAAAAGCTCAAAAATCAATGTAAAGAACAAATTTATCAAACCTTTTTGTGTGGAATCTGACAAACTCGTAAATAATCATCCTCGGACAGTTGATAAGGCCGATGGTCGTATAATATAGACTTTTTTGCATCTATAACTCCTTTTTTTGCAAATCCCATCATTTCTAGACAAATAAGGAAAATGAAAAAGAAGAAATATAAAAGTCAATACCCAGCCCCACAATCTCTCTATTTTTTCCAATGCATATTAAAGTATGTATGCAGAAATACAGTCGTATATAAAAAAATACAGCGGCTCAGTTATCTCAGATTAAAGAAAGGAGGTGTAAATTATAGAAGAATAGAGATTCGAGGACAAACAATAAACAAATGCAGGCAGCATCAACATAGATTAAGGGCCAAATTACAATAATAGTCCTAATTTATCTCGTGTCTCAATTTGATCCTCACAGTTTCAATTGCAACAATTATACCCTTCAATTTTTTTAAATATATAAAACTAGTCCAATTGATAATGGCAGTTACTGAACTGGACGGAAAATGGTCACATGCAGGGCATGTGATGGGCATAATGGTAAATACACACCATATTTCCTTTGTCCTTCTATTTCATAGTCGGCCATTCTTGCATTTCCTACTACCACACTGTGCTCCCTATTCCGCTCTTTTCTCTCTCTAGCTTCTCTCTCTTTCCTTTCTCCCCCTATTCTCTGTTAGCTTCCTCTTCTCCACCGTCTGCATCCAAACCCATTGTTCACAGAACTTGAAATAACTCCAATTATCACAAAGTACATAGATAGCTACACAGAGCTGCAAATTTGTACAATCAATTCACTTGCATAGGAGAGGTTCTCTAATGAAGAATGAGTGACACCCAGAACAGGAAGAGACCCACAAACATAGTGAGTTGGTTAAAAAATATATCTTCCAGGTCAAAAATCTGAAGAAGGTATTATCACCATACCTAAGAAGACACAACACAGCTAACCTAACAATAACATCATCAATGAAGCTACAGTAAACTGACAATCACCCTGATGCCTGACGGTTCTATAAACGGGAGGGAGAAAATTTTTGAGGGGTCATCAAATCAAAAGAAGACACAGATTAGACTCAATTTTTTTTTTTTGTAAAATCACCCTCTGTTTCCTTTCTTCTCTCTCTCCATTGTTTTTTTCCCTTCAATTTCTTATTTCCCCCATTTTTTTTTACTTCCTCTCCACCCCAACCCCCTGCACCAGCACCACCACCCAACTGCAGCAGCCCTGCCGAGCCTCACCCCACAGCCCCCACCTACTCCCCGTAACTCCTGCCCAACCCATTCCCTACCACCCCAGCACCAACGCAGCCCCCATCCCAGCACCCCCAGCCCCTTCCCCGAGCCCCACCTAGCTCATCAGCCCCTCCTCCATCTGTTTCCTCTCTCAACCTCACCATTTCTCTCTTTTTCATTCTAAATTAATTGATGTATTGATATAGATATATGTATATTATCTATTGTAAATACGAAATCTAATTTTTATTGAGAAAATTAATTGAATTTACCATTATGCCCATCATGTGTGGGACATGTGATTATTTTCTGTCTAGTTTAGTAACAGACGTTATCAATTGAACTAATTTTGTATACTTTCAAAAATTAAAGGGCAAAATTGTTGCAATTGAAATTGCAAGGACCAAATTGAAACACGAGATGAATAACAAGGACTTCTAGTGTAATTTGTCCTAGATTAAGAGTCAATATACAAGTTATATGACAAACACTCGCATATTAAAGTCCTAATATGTAGAAGGCTATTCTGGCTTTAATTAAACCTATGCATTCTGCCAAATGAAAGACAGGACATATCTCGATCAAAATGAGCATCATAATTGGAGTTGGATCTAGTAAAGTAACAGAGTAGATGTCATGAATAGCATTACTTCTTGCAATTTTCAAAATAATTCAATTACTGAGTTCACAAAATTCTCCTTCATACAATCAGCACTGTTATGTTAAATAGCACAAAAATTAGAGAATCACTAATTTCCAGATACCCTAACAGAGGGAGTGACTGACCATTCCTTGTGGCAATAATTTTATCTAGCCTAAGTAGCTGCTGAAACAACATATAGAAGGAATGTTAACTGGGAGAACAAAAGAGTTCTTCAGGTAAACATTACTTTGCTTCTCTCAAAGTTCTTAATTCAACAAAATTCAACAATGGCGCAAGCATACAACACACAACCTAAAACGACTTGAATGCTGATAATGACTGTTCGCCAATGTCATGGACAATGCTAGTTTCCACTTGTAATTTGTTGAGGATGTAAAACTCTTCTTGAGCGGCTAAAGTCTAAAATACCAAATTGGTTGTGCGTGCTGTTTGTCATCGATGCTCAGAAACCAAATAATCGTGAATGATGAATTATTAAGTACAAAAATTATTAAGTACTAAAATTTCTCTGTAACTTCATTTCAAATCTCCTAACCAGTATGCAGTGTCATCCACAGAAAAAGACCTTTGATTTCTCTATGACCTTTTCAACAAAGAATATTTAAATTTTCTAAAACACCAAAAACTCCTCCTGTCATTACTAATTAAAGAAGGCTAAACTGGTAATCCTCCTGACATCTCATACTGTGACAGCTTTAGTCAATGAACAAGGAAATCATGATTTGCCGAAGCATCATCCCCCATATAGTAAATATGGCAACTGTTGCAGCCAACAAATTCTACACTGGAAGTTCTCATTGCATTTATGCCATTTTAACCTTAGCTTCATGTCATTAGGAGCCAAGCTTTCTTTCTCCATCAAATGCAGTAGAGAACAAAATTCTACCAAATAAAACAGTACAGACACATATATGCATGCATATATATAAGATGATGAAATGAAAGGATCCTAGAAATTTTGTTTTGCAACAAATTATCAGTTAGTTGATCATCGTTATCAGAATGTCAATTGTACTTTGCTTGAAAAAGAGTGAATCTGCCTCGGCAAGTCTAATTCAGTGCTTTTGCTACTTCTTGCATGATTCAGGCACTTTCTCACAAAAACATGTGCTGGAATCCACTTTTAAGTACTTAAAAAAAACATGAACCCACTAAACCACCAACTACCACATCTATCCTTTGCTAGCAGAGATCCTGGTCTCACAATGAAAACGGAAGAAAGACATCTTTCCCTATTTGTGAGCAAAACCAAAAGAAGATATTATCTTCCTCAAAGAAATTTAATTAGCTTTTCTTGACACCCAAAATATGTCATAAATGCAACATAAGAATTCTAACATATAATAAATGCTTTGCATAAGACAGTCCAAGATTGAGAATTAAAGAAACCAGTGTACCATTCTAGAGCTGAAATATTGGAATTGCGCCTTATTCATATAAAGCATAAACTCTATGACTAAATCACTGAGATCAGCTACATGTACAGAAGGAGAAGGGCTACATGAATGATGATGGCCTTAGGTCTGAAACTTTCCCAAGTCTAAGATATTATCAATGGCCTTAGGCCTGAAAGTTTCCAAGTTTAAGATATTGTCAATGTAACTGCATCATCCAGGTTGTACATGACATGATCAAATCAGTCCACAATTAAAAGGAATATGTGTCACAACTAGCGAGCCTAAAGAGAATGCCCAGATTGAGGAAGCTATACAGCAGAATATTCCACTTCAGTTTAAGAACAAGCACGATATTAATATTAGCTAGGCACTCTGAATTTAAAAGAGAATTTCATTACCATCTTTGGTTAACCTTATATATTTTTGAAACTCTGTTTCTGGAGGCATTTCGTATGCCATCTGCTCACGAATTTCATGGCTTGTGACCTAAAGTACAAATTTAGATGAGAAAACAGCAAAATCATATAAAAACAGCAAACCAACCAAATTAAATATGATGAGAATACAGCTGGAAGATCAGAGATAGCATCACGAAGAATGACAGCTTCTTCAAGTTCACGACGTTCGCCTTCATCATAAGCTACAGTATTTCGCTGCAACATGAAGGTCAGTACTCATTAATTAGGAAAACAGGACCAGAAATCCAATTGACCACCTAAGTTAAAGTAGTACCTCAAACTCAGACGGTGGCCAATATCTAACTACAACATCATGTGTAGGAAGTGGAAATTGGGGTAATTTCTGCAAGGTAAAAGACACTTATGAAATGCTTCTTGTACACCATATGGAAACAAAATCACTCACTGTTATCTTACATAGCATTCATAAAAGTCTATTATTTTCAACATAGCCTTTGAACTAACAGCATATGAAAATGCAAGTGTCCTCTGCTGTATTACATAGCATTCCAGAATCTGTTATTTTTGTCCCAATTGATCATTGCCGAGAAGGGGTGGGGTGGGGAATTCATCTACTTAATCTGAAATAGACACAATGAGAAGACAATCACCTCACCAGGAAGAGCACCCCACAAGAAAACACGCAACCGAAATTGTGGAAGACCATAACAGCCAGCAGCAATAGTTCCAAGCCTTGCTTGGTATTTCATATGTACCAAACGACTTAACGCATATCTTGCAAGAGAAGCTTTATCAAACTTTAAAATGTCAACGACATTTTCCATCAAGACATACTTAGGCCTTAAGAACTTCACTATGTCCATAAAGACAACTATTTGACGATTTCTTTCATCAGCCAATGGGGCATCAATATTTCTAAAGCGATTATAGCCACTAATCCCTTGGCATGGAGGGCCCCCACAGAGCACATCAACATCACCCTGAAATATATGATCGATTGAGTTTGGGGAAAACAGATATAAAAAGCCAACACATTTTAATTAAAATTGAGTACTCTCAATGTACTCAGCATCCAGTTTGTAAATTTAGAAAGAGCAACTTACCGGAAGTGGCAAGATTTTAGATTTAAATCCATTTCTAACGAAATCTTGGATTCGTTCTCGGCAATTTCTGAGACAAATAGATATTTGTAAATAATAATGCACCAAGTCACTGAGCAAGAACAATAATAACAGTGATGATGGTAAGAAGAATAACAACAACAATAACAAAGTTAAAAATAGTTGCTCCTTTTTGCTGCTGTTACTTTTGTTCTTATTGGTATTAGTCCTTGTTCTTATTCTTATTATTATCTAAAGACAGCAAGTAGTGACCTCAATCCTTCAATTGGTTCCCATGTATCTTCGTCCGAACTGTATCCCTTCCAGCGCACCTAATAAAATAGCTATAAGTGAAAATCATCTTCACCAAATTAAGACTTTAAGAAAGGATAATGAATCTGAACTAGAATGTAATATACTACATTAAAATGAGACAGAAAACAGATGGGTAAAAAACTTTGAGCCAATGGAACCGTGCCTTTAAGACTTTGCTGAATGCCACAGTTGGGCAAGGAATAGTTACTTGTCATTAAAAACAATTCAACTGCATATTTTGTTACCTTACATGAAGAAAAAACTTCCTATATGCATAATGGTAGCCGATATGCTTCAATTATATAAAAAGTAATGAGGGTCATCATAGCACATAGTAGATGGCACTTTTTAAAGTCATAGTTTCAGCACTTAATCGCTAGGGATGAAAGTGGTTAAATGACAGCCTTGCAACACAGAACAGTTTAAGCTTTTTCTTATAGGTAAAAGGGCGCATAAATAAAAAAATATAAAAAAAAAAAAAGATGCCACCTCTGTAAACTAGCTAAATACAAAAAAAAAAAAAAAAATCTATAATCCATCACCAAATTTAGATCATAAAAAGTCAATAAAAGCAAAAGATGTCTCACAAAAATGCCAAGATGCCCAAAAGAAAAAAGCATGCATCAACGCTATTAAAGTCTATGTACTAGCAAAAATTCCTCCTCAGATGTCCTCGTACCACTCCCTCCAAATGCGCCACATAGCACTCCTAGGAGTTGTCATCCAAGCCTTCTTTACCCTCCTCATCCTGCATCCTCTGGACCAATAATCATAAAGAGAAATAACAGACTCTGGCGTGACCCATTGGACTCTAAAAATAGAAAACAACAAAGTCCATAAGTTTCTAAGGAAGGACAGAATCCAAAATTGTTGTCTGGCACCAATTGGTTAACATCTTACCCCTTTTCCCAAATTGTCAATAGTAAGGATAGAGTCCAAAATTGTTGTCCAAATAAAAAAAAACCAACCTTTGTTGGGGCCCCCACGTTCCAAATATGTTTCAGTGGAAAAGAGATACTAGCACCCTTACCAAGGATGGTGTAATAAGATTTGACAGCCAATTGTCTTTCCAAATCATCTATCTGGCTCTCAACTCACCTCACCTCATACAAGGTATCAAACAATTCATCAAAAACCTCTAATTCCCATTCCTGAATCCCCAAAATGAAAATAGGCTCCCAGGTCATTCACATCTCTGAAAACAGCAAATAACTAGCCACCAGAGCATTTTTACATCTGATGATAACTTATAGGTCTGGAAATGCCTCAGATAATGGAACATTCTGGCACCACACATCATATGCCAATATTTACCCTTCTCCATCGATGAAAGAACTCTTGCCACCCCGTTCAGATGCTTTCAACAGACTAAAGCAATAAGAGTACCTAACTGCCTTGGAAGTTATCCCCCACCTTTGGATCTATACTTTCATTGGATAACTGTTTGTAAAAATCCTCCATTACAAATCTTCAAATCCACTTCCTCAAAAGCACGTGATTAAACAACTGAAACTGAAAGATGCCTAAACCGCCTTCCTTCAAAGGTAAACAGACTTTGTCCCAGGCCACAAGATGGTACTTGTTTTATTCTCCCAACCCTCCCCAAAGAACGCTTCTTTGGAGCTTTTTCGAACCTTTCAGCTACTGAAGCCAGAATCAGAAGGGTAGAGGAAAAATAAGTAGACAAAGTAGGAAGTGTACTCTTAGTCAAAGTATGCTTGCCTCATTTTGAGAGATGTTACCTCTTCCGAGTTGCTACTATTCTTTTTCTATGCTCAATAATACAATCCCAAACTTTGGTTGCTTTGAAGGAAGAGCCAAGAGGAAGCAACAAAGAAAGCCTACTTTGAAACCCATACAATCTGGCACAGAGGTAAAGCTTAAATTATGTGCTTTTGCTTGCTTCTGACCTACAGGTTACAATATTAGCTCTATAGCTGTGAATGTAGTTATAGTTTTATTTTGTGATAACAAAAGCTCATCAGTTCACCAGTTCCCAACAAAATATAAAAGAAAACAACAACAAAAAGATCATCTGTTTGTCTCATCAAAGCAGTAAACTAAATTATGTTGACAACTACATAAAATAATTCTACGTACTAAATTTATGCATAGCCTGCAGATAATAACCCAAACATTGACATTTTAAAATTATAAAGGAAAAATGGATTCCATTAAGCTCTTTCAAGAGAGAGAGAGAGAGAGAGAGAGAGAGAAAGAGAGAAACATACACATACATACATATGTTCTATGTACTTTTGGAGGTACCTTAAATTTTAGCCCACGCTTGCCTGTTTTGCAGTGGTCTCCATAACAAATATCAACTAGGCGCAGAACTTCATATTCTCCAGAATGAATCTTAACATCTGATGGAGAATTTACATTGCTTTTGACTTCTCTAGTCTCTTCTGCTCTAGATTTAAGTGTTCTATCTAAATTATTGAACACATACCATTGGCATAGCTTTTCCCATCCCTTCAAAAGTTCTAGGAAATCCTCAGCAGTATCATGCCTAACCTATAGAAAAAAGCACAGATGTATTAGATATTGCCCCCAAGGTGTAGTTGACTTCACCAGCTTGATCGTGATCTGACAAAATATAAGGAATACTCACTTGTGCTTCTGGATGATTCAGTCTCAAGCTATCACATGCAGACCTATCAGCATCAACTGCCCATCTCTGAAATAAAAGTAAAGTGTAAGATATATAAGGTTGTGGGATAAATAAAGCAGCTTAAAAATAAATCAAGTAATTAACCAAGGAAACTAAATTTTAAAAATTACCGTCACAAGATTAACACTTGAAAGTTTGGCACCTAGGCATAATCCAGTTGACATTCCACCACAACCAGAGTAAAGATCCAACAATGCCAACTCAGCTTTGTAAGATTCACAACTGGGCATATCCTCCAAGGGAGTTGCAGTGATCATGGCACGGAAAGCCTCAATGTCATCAGGTGTAGATAAGTCATAGTTCTCTACAGTATCATCTGACAGAATGTTGAAATTTTGGTGAAATAATTTGGTAATTGGATATCAACATAACCTTGTCCACGAAAGTCTTACATTTTTTAAACCCAAAGTCAAGGAAATAATGCAAATATAACTTACAGAAAATAGGAAATAGTGCAAATGTATAGAAAGATAAAATTAGTTGAACTTTATCATTTTTCAGCATTAATAGCTTTGGAACATCGTCAAAGTAAAATTTGAAGAAAATATTATTTACAATTAAAGAAGTGTCAAAATCAAATTAACCAAATTACAGGTTTCAACTTCTAATAGAACATAAGGACATTAGAATAGGACATAATGCATCCACGAGGAAAGATAGAGAAGTTCTGAGTTGAAATACTCCTTTTCTTGACAAGTGGAAAAAAATATATTGAACACTTCCCTTATAGTGTTTCACAATATCCCAATTCAGCCAAGACCTATAATTGAAGCTTAGAGCTGCAGATTAGAACCCAACCATCGAACACCTTGTCAGCTGTACAAAAGTGACAGTGCCAACAATAGATGCATTGAGGGAAATTAAGCAAAAACTCCGATCCTTTAGTTGCTGCCACATGTACCTGCTAGTATCCTGAGATCATCTGATTTTACTTGGTTTTTCTTTAAAATATCATACCTATTTCCATAAATTAGCTGCGAAATCTACAAGTCTAATGATCCAAAAAGATTCTGAATTTAGAACGAACTGGTCTCCTAGGCAAGTCCCAGCTCCATTGAGTTGTTAGTCTCTTGTTGGGAAGTCCATAAATCCAAGACCTTAAATTACATTTAAGCCAAAAAAAAAAAACAACAAAAGAAGCATAAATGAGGATGAGAAATAAATTGCAGTTCACCATTTATTAAGTTGCAGACCAAAATTTGTCAAGTCCAATCATTGAATCACAGGAAAGCCCACAAGAAAAAGAGTTGCCATCCCAAAGAATTGGAAACATATTCAATGATCGATTATCTATAATTATATATCCCCTGCATTCTTTTCCTACAAAGTTTAAGTACATTCCTACAAAGCAGCACAATGGAATACATGGAAAAGCACGAGTTCAAAAACTAATCCTTCTTTAGCTATACCGCTTCACCAACCAGCCTATTCTAAGGAATAAGCTTAAGAAGAGCACGAGGAGAACAAATCAGTTTGTACAAGAATAGATGTCCAAGTTCCATGGAAATGCAACTTAATACAATCTCAAATGTAATCAACTGCTTCTATGACATAAACTATTTCAACTGGTTCCAGAATGACAAATACTGCTTGTTTCAGACAAGTAAACTGTGATAAAATACACCTTAAGGTTCACATAAAAAATCAATTAATACCAGATTACATCACAGGCCAACAGATTTCTCCTCACACACGAGATACATGTTCACTTATACCCTCCCTCTCCTTCTGTCCTATAAATTCAACCATATGTCTTTCTCGTGGTCCTATCTTTGATGCAATTGTGGTAGCACCTCATCCTTATCAATCATCCATCCTGATCCAGCCACTCATCCATCTTAACATTCTCCAAAATGATGTTCAATCTATTCTTAACATTCTCCAAAATGATGTTCAATCTATTCACATGTCGTTTCTTTCCCAGAAACCTATAGCATACCAATAGGCAGGAAGATGCAATTCTTGAAGCTAGAAGTGAGTCATTTGTCTGATGGTCTGCATCACATGACAAACTGCCAAACTCGGTGATACATGGTCATGGCACCTCCATCCAGCCATGACCCCACACGGGACCATCAAGGACTTGCAGTCTGAAGGCGAGAGTTAATGGGTTCATCAGGGAGCTATTCCTCACTCAAAGAGACCTGCCCCTTGGCCCATCACATGAGAGAGAAATATCCATCCTCACTGAGATACACTGAGACAAAGACATTAAACAGTGGATATAGTCCTGTTAACACCCCTCACCAAGACTTCCCCCTACCATGGATGAAGGGAAGGAAAGACCTCTCCAGATCTCCCTTTCTCGCTCCTTGCCCGAAACTTCCACTGTCTACCTCTCCCCTTCTCTCAAATCTGTAAGTGAAAAGAAGAAGAGGGGGACAGCCTTTTTATAAGCGTTTCATCAAATAAAACACAAAAAAGGGATGAGATCCACAAAGGCCTCACGACGGAAGACCACACCCCCCAGGGTGAGGAGGACCATGAGAGGCTCCGGACAAGAAAAAAAAAAGGAAAAGGGGAAAGGGGGTTGCGGGGTTTCATATTACCTGCTTCAAACTATCGAAGTGCAACAGCCTCACAAGGTCCCTAGTCATAGGGATATTCACCGACCGAAGCTCTCACTCCAAAATGTCAGACTACTCACGCTTCCTCTCAAGACAGGACACACTACACAAGTTTCTCAAGCTTCTTAGATCTCAAGTAAGCTTCTCATAACACAAGTGGAGAAACATAAGGGGCCAAGCCTCCTTCTATACAAATCTACAAGCCAGCCTCGAGCAACGGAGTATGCAAGGCCAAAATCCATCTTAAAAATAATCAGAGGAAGCGGCAACTCCAGCAATGGAATCAACCCCTTGCCCATGCCGTATTATGTAGAAAAGCAATCAATGCTAAAATCCACTAAGCAGATACAAACCACCAATTCCAATACTTTGCAGAATGTCCACAGGACCAATTATCTACCCGCATACTCTCAGCAATTCAAGCAAATGCGTAGTGGGGTAAATGTACATATATGGGTCACTGCCTACGTGGCCATACACGCCACATGGCCACATTCACCGGTTACCTAGGCCAACAATACATTACCATGTAGAACTGAGTCGGGCTAACATACGCAATCCCTTAGTCCCAGAACCCAATTAGGGGCAATTTCCAGAGCCTCTCCAGTTGGGGTACTCAAGACCGCCTTGTGTGGTCTCCAAGGGACGGCCTCTCTAGGGACTCTCTCAAGGAGAACACCCTACACCTCCCAATTTTTGCTCCACTCCCGTAGCTGCTTATCTCCATCTATCAAGTGTACTCCACAGCATTGAGCAAAACCCGAGGAGTCAAACCTCGGGCGACACCTGGTCATGGTATCTCCAGCCAAACATGACCCCACGCGGGACCATCAAGGACTTGGATTCTAGAGGCTAAAGTTAATGGGTTCGTCAGGGCGTCTCTCCCTCAGAGGTACATGCCCTTGGCCCATCACATGAAAGAGAGATCTCTATCCTCATTGAGATACACCAGGAGAAAGATATTAAGAAGGAGAAGAAAAAAGCATTTAAGGGCATCTCATGCAGGTCAACTCTATATCGCTGAGCTGCATCCCTAACTACCTCTGTGAATACCGAAAGCAGGGCTAATACCCCCACCCACCCCCGCACGCGCGCGGGGATCAGAGAGACAAGCCATTATGGCCATCAAGGATTGGATTTCCCTCATTTTCTTTCCATTTTTGCTTTAAATGCTAGAAATGTTTATGTTCACAAGCTACTACCATAACCACTATTACAACTCTTACCAGTCAGCAAGGTGCGAAATGTTGAATATTCCACGCAGTACTCCATGTCATAATAAAAGTCACATGGTGGAATAGAGTTCTGTAGCAAACCTAGCTGCAAATCACGAAATGGTAAACAATGCAAAAATATGATATGGAACATTAACAAAAAAAACAAAAAAAAGGCACGAATAAAGAAAACGCCTACAAGCATTTTGAGAAAAAATAAGTATGTAAAGCATAATTAAAAGATTTAGTTCAAGAGCTACAAGCTTAGACAGCATACCGTTGGAGCTACTTGAATGACACTGACTTTTGAAATAATGCAATCCAATAGGTTATCATTCATTAAAGTAGAATAGAATAAACGCTTCTTGTCATGGAAAGCAGCTTCTTTTTCCATAACCTGGAGGAAAAAGATTTTAAAAAATAAATTAAAAAAATCACAAATTATTTAGCGACATTATATCGCATGAAGGAAAAGTTAACAAGACCCACATACTCACCGTGTCTTCAGCTCTAAAAAACCACTGAACCCTGAAATAATTCTCGCCTTCCATTGTTCTGAAAAATTCCAAAATCCTGCCAACATATTTTTGTCTTCCATTACCCTGAAGGAATTCTTAACATGTAAATCTTACGTTGTCTTCAAAGCATAGACCGGTTGAATTTCTATGAGTGACATTGCTCATAAAGAAGTTCCAACATAAATTATGAAGAGCCGGTTTCAAGTGTTAATTCCAGTACTTTAAAAACATGACCACTTTTCATTGCTGCAAGTACAGCAACTAACTTACTGCACTGGAATGCTTAAGACAATTAAAAATTTAAGACTGTAATTGAGTGCTTGAGAACTTATGGCATAATAGCATGGATGGTTGCACTCATCCACAAAGAAAAAAATTAGCATGCATGGTTGCAAGTTATGTACTTCAGACAACATCTAATCTGTTGAAGGTTATCAAGAAAAGAGCAAGTTACAAGCAAACCAATCAAGTGAAGATTTCACAGTTAAAAATAGAAACACGCTAGACACACCAAACACCAAGAGCAAAACCAGGACCATAATATACAAGCAAACAACAGATAAATGAGAAAGCGGTCCACTAGCCCGCTTGAAACTCTGCACATGGATATATCAAAAGCATCCTTCTTATGAATAGGAAAATTTCCCGGAGGGCTCACTATAGCCGTTCAACAATCCATTACCCACAAACATTAATGCCAAAGCTGCATGGTAACTGACTCACATTGATCTTCTTCTTCATCTTCTTCAAACCCTCTCATTGCCACATTATAAACCGACAAGAACTACAATGTTGTTGTTTTTACCCTATTTATGGTCCATCTCAAAGCTGAATCTCAGTTATGCTTGCTGGTAGTCTCAAACATATAAAATAATTACATCTTGTTATATGTCCTCAACAATGAGATGTCATAGTATCAGAACTGGGGTATAGTGCAACCCCTTGCCCAGGAACACAACAAAATAAGAAACACTACACTCCAGAATTTATGAATCAAATGAATAGCTGGTAATTTGAGGCATGTTCATCTCAATCACTTTGAGCTCAAGGCTAATCAACGAAAAGCCTACATAGGTTTAGTGAGCAAATGCCTCCATGAACTGCTAGGTTTTAAATACTTAATTCAGCCTGTTCCTTGGATGATCAAGGAAATGCCTACATAAGTTTTCTACTTTATATGTGTTGTAAAAGCATGCATCCAAAATTCAGTGATGATAGTAGAAAAGAAACAAAACCTAGAGAAGCCTTGAAATAATAATAAAAAATATTACATAATTGATCAAGCTACTTAAAAACTTTAAAGTTTAATGGGGCAAGCAAAAAAGCTGCACTTAAATTACCTTGATCATGGGACATCATGATCTCAAACTGGATAAACTATTTTGAAAAGTCAAAATGAGAGAAACATATAACGAGGAAATTAAACAGAAAAAATGTAAGGAGGAGCAGGGGGGTTCTATCTTTGAAAGATACTCCAACACAAGGCGCATTCACCTTTATGTATGCACAATCTCCAAGACTGAATATGCAGCTGTCAACTTTAGCTTGAGTATAATGGCACTCCACATTTAGAATTATTTCGTCCTCCTCGCCATCACTGCACCAATAAGCATGCACAATATTAAAAAGAAAAGAAAACACAAAATAGAAAGAAAAAAAAATGGTGACAAACAATTAAACCAGGAAAAAAGCCATGACAAAAGCTACCTAGGAGATAAGTTCGTAGATAATCACTCACTTTAATTTCCAGCTTTGGCACTTAGATCTTTGACTCTGCAAACTCCAACATATTCATACTCAGAACTGAAATATGCTAATGACATCTTAGAGGGGGGGAAAAAAGGAAAAAGGAAAGAAAAAACTGAAAACAAAGCAATATGGCAGACATGTATGGCAGCAAAAGATTTTCAGGCAAGCCAAGAAGATAATAAACGAGGTGGAAAATTCATTCAATCAGGCAAAGTTCATTTGCAAATGATTAGGTGAGGAAGCCACACTGTGAGGGGATATATGGCCATTTTTCTTGTTACTTTATCTTTTCTCCCTTTTGTTGGACATAATAAGCATGATGGTTCAACTAGGCCTCTATTGGTTCTATAATTTGTCCTTTATTGCCTCCCCCAACAACATATACCTTCTTTATGTTGATGGCCTGCTCACCAGAGGCCAAAACAGAAGCTAGACTTCCTACATTAGGTACTTACCCAACCAGTATGATGGTCGATTTCCTTTCACTGTTAAACCCAACACTACCTCAAAGCATAATAGCACACAACGGAGGTAACCAAGCTGCAGCACACAAGCTTCACAAAATATAATGGTATCATCAGCATAGAGCAAATGGGAGACCAAAAAGACAGCTCCATCCGCCTACCGACCTCAAATCCTTCCAAGAAACTCCCTACACTACTTTATTCATCATCCTACAACAAACCGCCACACCTCCATGCTCTCTCTCTCGCTTTCTTCCCCCCCATCCCCCTCTCTATCACTGTTGTGGCTTCTTCTCAACGCCCCCATGCAATGCCGACACCACCACAACTCCACCATGAGGTACAACCACCATTGCTTTGTGTGCTTTTTTTCTCTTGGTTAACTGCTGGTAAGCCCATTTCAAAATCTGGGTTCATCATCTCCCCTTCGATTTGCTTCTCTCTCCTCTTTTGTAGCATATTATGTATGTATATAGATACATTGGGTGTGCATTATATTCTATGGATTATTGATCTGAGATAGATTCGCTGATCTTATATGAAATTTTCTCTTGTGAATTTGGTGGTCTGGTGTTTTATTTTTTCCTAATCCATGTAACTGCCACCAAATAGTTGGGAAAGGCGGCTTAGTTGAGTTTAGTTTAGTTCAGACCAGTTTCTTGGTTTTGAAGGGTGATTGAACTAGGGTTTTTAGTTTCAATTGTTCCTTCTTAATGCTAGACAAGGCGGGGCAGGCCAGGAATGAGGCAGACGAGGTAGTGTGTGGAATACTCTCTCTTGGCAAGGGAGGGGCCGGGCAGGGGGGAAAGGGGGCCCCAGACCATATCTGTCCTGTTGGCATCCCTAAATATGACCAACAAGAGACTTGACCATGTAAGCTAGCCAGTAGCTTGGTACCTGCTGAACGTTTAAACATCATACAATAAAGAAGAAGGTCATAATTGACTTCTCCCTTCCATCATGCCCACAAATGTGATTTTCTTAACCAATGTCACATACAAAACAAATCACTTCATTATGCAAAATATTAACAGTTGGCACTCTACATACTCCAAAATCTAAATTGTGTTGTGCTAGGGATAAAGCTTATATAGATCACATAGCTTGAACATGTTGAGGTATTTCTGGGAAACAATTGATTCTCTTTTGAAAGACAAATGATTTTCTTGATAAAATGCACAAGTTCTCTATTTTTCTTTCTTCCGTTTCTTAAAAATTTGCTGTGTTGAAATATATTGTGTAAAAACATAGAAATAAGTGCATCCTAAATTTATGGTTTCATTTTCCATAGCCCTGTCAAAACTCTATCTTTAGAGTCACTAGATTGAAATTCCCCATAAACACTTCTTTCTGTATAACGCAAACCTGGGAGAAAAAAATAAGAAGAAAAAATTTTATAACCTTAATTTTAGTGCTTTGGAACATAAGTGTAGCATATTTTGAAATAAGCTTTCAAAATAATAAACTGCTGGGGAATTAGTGTTTTCATGTATAACTGATTTTTTATTTCCTTATTTGGATAATTTCTTGTAACTCTGATCGATATTTTGTATGGAAAATTATTGAAGAAAATTTGTTAATAACAAGCTTCTTCACAAAATAATTGACATGTTCAAGTGGAAGGCTGGCAGTGATATCCTTGAAGGCTTCAAGTCATTCCCCAAAATCAGCTTAAATTCAGAATTTTGAAATACATGAATTCAAGTTTTAATTGTAAGTTTATATAATTCTCAGGATGTGTTTTACAGGATTAAATCCAGATCACCACTCTTCAGAAGTCCTACCACAAAATTCTAATCAATAGATAGCTATTGCATTGTGTATCAACCGTATATACAAAAGGGACTAGTCGAAGCGACAAAGCATATAAAGCAGGATGGACAGTGTAGTGTTAGTTTTAAAACAAATAAAAAAGGAGAAAAAATAAAAAGAAAGAAAAAGAGGAAGGTAGTCACCAACAAGAGAATTCATTCAACAAGCTAGAAAATCAGGTAGCATATATGTACATCAAAACCTTCAACTTCAGCAATCTAATAAACAGCATGTTGGCACTGTAGATATCTACAAACCAAACAGAGAACTGATATGAGAACAGATGAATCAACCATCCAGCGAGTTGAACAAATAATACAAATCTTATGCACCATTTGATTTTCAGAAAGAGGCAGGACTTGAAAGAAAATTCAAAACATTGATCCATAAACCCGGAACTCTTGAAAACACAAAAGACCTTTGATTTTGACTCAATGTTGACCTGATTTTAACAAATTGTAAGCTATAACTCTTGGAAATTGGAATTTTCTTTTGAATTTCAAAAGTGTCTTTTGATTAGCAATTTTCTAATACTCCTTTGCATGAAATAGTGACACCATTCCCATGGCAGCAGCCACGTAAAAGAGGTTTTGTGGATCATCCTCATCGAATTTTATCTCAATAAATTGCACACTCAATGCAAAATGCACATAAGTAAACACCAAGGCAATAAGTAACAGTGGCTTCCATTGAATAGTCAAGGTGGTGGTGGCACTATTTTAGGATGTAACGGAAGGACATGGTGTAACGGTAGAGGAAACCGAAGCCATGAACTTTTCTGGCCTTTACACAACTCCCACAAATCTTACTGATACGCATGTTTTAGAATCATATATATTGGGGTTTAAAGAAGTTGTTGGTTGATTTTGTTTGAATTTATGAAACATGATCCAGTATTAATACTACTTTTCATACTATTTTTCAGTAATGACTTCATGTGTTATAAGACATTTCAGACAAAAAAATTGAAGATATTGAATATAATTCATCGAATGAAGTTGCCTACAAGGTCTACAAAGAGCACGCGGATGGAACCTGGTTTCTCTTGATAATTTTCAGATAATTTCTTGATCAAAAGAATAAAAAGTATTGGGTCATATTTCTAAATTGTAGAGGTTTTACGAATATATATTAATTTCAGAAAAATTAAACCAATACTCAAGAGCCAAGACTCATTCAGTATGTACCAATGCCAGAATCATCAAGACCCAAGCACCTACCTCAAGACAAAAAGAAGAGAGTGAGATTGCGCCACGGTGGAAGCCCAAAAACACTGAACACAGCATGCTATTATCAGATTTAAGACTCATAAAAACTTAACAAGACTCTAGACTCTAGAAAGTAGAAAGAGGAGTTTATGCCCAAACAAACATTCTTTGAAAACTTGTTTCTTAATTTCAAGTTGTTTTAAACTTCCTTACCAAACCCAAAGCGTCCCAGAACATCAGGTCTGAAGTTGTCTTTAAAACACGAAAACACAACTTCTATGAGAATTTAGCACAAACTTTAAACTTCAGAAGTTGTCTTCAAAACACAACTCAAAACACAACTTATCGGACAACTTAAGTTTGATAAATAAGTTTAAAACAGCCTGGGTGCAGAAAAAAAGTATAAAAACAACTCTGTTTTTTGTAATAAACTAACAAAACATATATGTGCCAATAGGGAGGCGGACAGAATGGCCTTGTTGTACCTCACTCTCATCTTCAATGGGGTCTGCTCTTTCTTTTTTGGGAGAGTATGCCAATATGATCTTAATGAGGTGCGGGGCTTTGCATCTTACATGTATATGTGTACATATGAGAGTGTATACTCGAGTTTAAATTCATCACAAGCAAAGGCAGATTTCGGAGAATCAGAGTTTTAAGATGGTAAATCGGAGCTTGAGAGAGTTGATTTAAAAAACTAAAAGAAAAAGTAGGGAATTTTCTCTTATTTAGTTTTTAAATTCACGTAACGGAATGGCTATTACAGCGACCATAATGGTCGCTATAATTGCGAATTTTGATAAGGTCTGCCAAAGTCGCAGGTTGGGGCCGATTTTTATAACCTTAACACAGTTCAAAATCTAAGATTGGATGCGTACCTTCAATTCATATCGCCAACTCCACCTTTCTCGAGCTTCTTCGCCCGGAACTGGCTCTCCAATAAAGAAACATGGGGTTTTCTGTTTACCCTCTTTCTTCTTCGAAGAAGCACATGCCTTTATCTCCTGCGTTTGCCTTTCATCTGCTGATACAGCCAACTCTGAATCATCGTTTTCAGTCCCAAAAATCCGAAATGGGATTTTCCGAGACCTTAGGCACTTCTCAAACAACACTTCGGTATCACAGCTAGTAGAAGTGGTCTTAATCTCCTCTGGTTGCTTTTTATCTCCAGAAATGTCAGGAAATTCAATCATAGCAGACATTGTTTCAATCTCTTCATTCCCAACAAATCGAATTGGTACTGACCGAGATCTTAAGCTCTTCTCACTGGACATGTCCGAATCACAGGTCCCAAAAGCACTCTTAATCTTCTCCCTCGGCTTTCTATCCGCAGAAACATTAGGCAATTGAACCAAATCAGACTTCGAGTCAACATCGAAATCAGTCGCAACCAGTCGAAACGGCACTGTCCGAGATCTTAAGCGCTTCTCACCGGACACATCCGAATCACAGCTCTCAAAAGCACTCTTAATATTCTCCCTCGGCTTTCTATCCGCTGAAACATTAGGCATTTCAATCAAAGCAGACTTCGAGTCAACATCATCATCAGTACCAGCAAGTTGAAAAGGCACTGTCCGAGACTTTAAGCATCTTTCACCCAAACCATTCGATCCGCTTTTCCGCAAAGTGGTCTTCGTCTTCTTAGAAAGCTGTTTCGCCGATGATGATGGTGGCTCAGGCAATGCCAACAAGTTACGCTTCACATTGACATCGCTATTTTCAATCACAACCGAAGAGGACAAAAATCTTGGAGACCTTCTCATCACATCAGACCTCGCTGACGATATCTTGACCTTCTTCGAAAGCTGTTCATTCGATGACTCAGACAATGCGGACTTATCCACGGGCATTGGCACAGTCCGCGACCTCAACCGCTTCTCCTCAACCACTCTCGCACCAGCATTTCCCTTAGGCCGCCGTTTCTCCGATGAGTCCGGCCATTTTAGAAAAATCGACTCCAATGCAGCATTAGATTTTTCAAAATTCACGTTTCCAACATCACTCTCGACCACCGAACCCGATGACAGCCTCGGCGATCTCCGGACGTACTTCCGCAACGCTCCGTCAACCGACGGACACAATGCATGAATCGATTTGAGATCAGTTGACTCCACGCTTTGCTTACTAACACTCCTGTACTTGTTTGTGGAGTACCTCGGCGACCTCCTCAAGCACTTCTCGGCCGACAAATTGGGGTCATACATTTTCAACGGCAGAGGCTGATCTTCATTTACTTCGTCTCCAATCACATGCAACGACAGGGCCAAAGCGTTTGAAAACTTTGACTTCGATGGCGATCGCTTTTTGGCGGGCGTCTTCACCGCAGTGCCTTTAATTGTCGCCGGAGCCAAAGTCAATCTCGGGGATCTTCTTAAGCACTTCGCTCCAGAACTGCTTCGCATTGTGGCTTTCAAGCTGGTGCTGGGGGTTTTGGATAAGCGCTTCTCAGGATCTTTCGCTTTCTCTTTCACCATTTTTGGTTGAATCTAGGGTTTGGAAGGAGCAAGAGCGAAAGTTTTCAGTCACAAGTGTGATTACTGTTGTTTATCTTTATTGCCGTTTTGGAAGGGGTCAGTGGAGGTTCGTTTTTTTTGTTTTTTTGGGGTCAGGAGGTCAGTGGAGGTTGAATACGTAGTTTTGTGAACTTGTAAGGGTAGTTTTGGGGTAGAGAATCCAGAGGTCTAAACGCTTGACAGAAGAATTTAATTGTTGGTAATGTTTTGTTTTTGTTGAATTTAATGGCCACTTCAAGACTTTCTTTTTGTATGGTTTTTTTTTTTATTTATTTGCCAGACATATTTTCTGCCGTGGCTCACGTGAATCATATAAATTTGATAAAAAAAAGTGATGTATATACGAAATACTATTCTCTATCAAAAATTGGACATTTTAATTTAAAGCATAAAACTGATTTACATTACCAAATTCAAACCGAATGATCTACCAATGTGAATGCTTTTTCTAATTTTTGCTCAAAACTTCTTTTCTCATTTTCTCACTTTGAGACCTAATACTCGCTCCTATTTATGTTTATATTCAACTCGTTTTTTGTTCTGTTGGAATTATGCATCTCTAGTTCAATACATAAAGTTGATATACAAATTGTCACATTATTATGATTTAAAAGGCTTAGTATGTAACATCAAAATATAATATGATATAGTTTTTATTTAATACAAAAAATTTGTAACATGACTTTTTTCACAAGCATTAATCATCAATTTATATATTGACTCAGAGTTCTCAAATTCAAACTCGTAAAGAGTCCCATTTATTCTCAACTATTTAATTAACGTGGACTTAATACTTACAACATTCTTGAAACAATTATCACTTCTACACTCAGAGCACATAATCCAATTTTTTAACACAATTTTAGGAAAGTCAAATTATTTCTAGCATTTTCCTTTTATAATTTTAGTACTTCGAAATACCAAAAAAAATTTTAAATCCAACGATGATGTTAGTTATAGTTGCTTGTTTTTCACGTTTATATTGTGTTTAAATCACGAATTTATGAAAAAAAACAAAATAAAATAAAATATTTATATTTTATTTATTTTTTAATATGAAATTTGTAATCCAAACGCCGCTTGGCAAACTCCACGGACGTACACATGGATTTTTATCTATATATATATATATATATGTGGATGTACTGTATCTATAAATGTATATGTGTGTGCGTGTGGATTTGCTGTATCTAGACGGGTATTGACTGAATTGAATGTAACGCTATGAGATCTGTTTTGTTATTGTCCGTGACTTGCATTTTCAGAGTTTTGCAGACAGAGGGTGCTTTTTGCAGCATGTTTGGCAGTGTCAGGTACGTTGTCTGCCACAATTTGTTTTTTGAAATTTGAAATTTCTAGAATGGGACTTCTAAAAGTGGTTTTTCATCTGTTAAATTTTTGTTTTTCTAAATGTCAAACCTCTGAATTTTAGCCATTTGATGTCTTCTGAAATTTATTGAAATCTCATTTGACAATTGGTTCAAAAAACTGTTTTTCGCATTAGATAAATTGATTACAGAACTTATTTTTAAAAACCTTTTAAGAAAACACTTTCATTTTTTAAGAACAAAAAAAAAAGAAAAACAATTTGTTATTATGAGACTTGTTTTCCGAAATTGTTTTTGAAAATACTTCTACTTAAACGAAAAAAAACTGTTATTAAAAAACTTTTGAAATTATTTTTTACCAAAATAAAAACGATATAAAAACAATATTGATCGCAATGGTGTCAATTTTTTGTTTTCAATAATATGAAAAACAAGAAGTTTCTTTCTTTTATTTTTCTAATAACAGAAAAAGCAAAAAACAAAAAATAAAATGGGACTGTAAAAAAAAAAAAACTCTTACCTATAAAAAAAATTGTTTTGGGTGAAAAATTCACACTGTTACAAGAAAAGAAAAACAATTTGCTATTATATATTAGTATAGATATTGAATAGTTGTGTCTTCCTAGACTTTGAATTTAAATCTTTTTTGGACTTGTGAAGCAAAAAGTATAATCTAAATTCAACTTTGATTCAAAATTTTGGTCAAATTTTTAAGAATGCTTTGAATTTTCAATCAAATTTTTTCACATTTTAACCAATTCAATTTTAGTCACTGTTTTAAAAAAACCATAATTTGCAATCAGAGGGACCTTAATATTCTCGTTGCGAGCTCTTTTTTTTAATCGGCGTACGTATGCATTGCCCAATCAATATTTTAATTCCACTAAGGTCTAATTCTAAAAGGTTAAATTAATACCATTTTCAACCATAATTTTTTTTTTTAAATCGAAAAGATTATAAATGAGAGTCAAAACCGAAAAGGAGATCTAGAGAAGGAGGATTCGAACTCCTAGCCTCTATTGGGGAGGCCAAGAACTCTGGCCAACTGCCCAGTTAGTTTTTTTTCAACCATAATTAAAATTAGTACTTTTTTACTATTATTCGGTCTCACAAATCCAACAGAGTTAGTCTATCATGCATTGTTATTTAACAAATGCAAATTTAAAACATATGCAATCCTGAAGATTTCCTCCAATTTATGCTGAATAAGAAAACCAATTTCAACATTAACTAAATTATCAGGTGATCAAGGTGTCAGCTTCATATTATGAGCACCAAATCCATGGGTACTTTTCCGGTAGTCTATTTGGAATTCCAGTGTGTTGGTTGAGGAGCAAACACCTAAAACATTGAACTATTTTCTTCTCTGTTTTGCAGGACTCTTCCTCTAAAGCACCTCATCTATGTGGTAGATGTCAAATCAGTGAAATGATAGAAAAAAATACGTAAAAAAATACAAAAAGAAACAGCCTAATTTACTTTTTGAAGATAATAAACAGATATTTGTCAAAAGAAAAAATTAATTTTGGTTTGATTACCAACAAAAATGAATATAAATAAGCAATTTCGTTTCATTTTAATTTTTCTCTTCTCTGACAAATTCAACATCCAAATATAATATAACGAAATTGTACATAGAAAGGTTTAATCAGAACGAGAGAAGCCTTCGCAACAGATCAACCAATATGAATACTTCAATGCACTAGAAAGTGTCACACATACTTCACCTATAAGTTGCAAGATATATCAGACTAATAGCTGGGAAGGACTAAATGACTTCATTACTCAATAGATTGAAGTTCCAAATAGTTGGGAGGCCAAAAACTGATATAATGTAATATATAAACTAACATCTCAATGATTTACCCATGATTCTGCTGCGGCCGGAGCTTCCTCATCAACCACTTCCTCCGGATTGTCGCATCCAATGCCAAAAACATTTTTGCTTTTTGCTCATCCTCCAAAAGATCACAAGCATCCAAAAACAGATCTTCATCTATATCTGGTACAGCTTTGAGTGCATTAACCACTTGCTCACAAGAAATAGAGGTCTCATGCTCTTTCTTATTATTTGCCAATGATGTGACTGCCAATGCCATTTGACGAAGGGCATCCATCATACTCTCGTCAGTGCTCCTCTGAGCTTTCCTCGAACATGGGGAGTTCAATGGTTCCACATACGGGCGCTTGCCAAATTGATTGGAAGTATCCACACATCCACCTGAATGAGATGACGACTCTTGGATATCACCAACATGGTCTCCGAATGCAACAATTTTCTTCCCAGAGGTGCCATTGAAGTCTATATGACCGGAAAAGCTATGTACTCCATCAGCACTGGAGTTCCGGTATATCACACACAAATCATTATAGTTTGGCAATATTTTGGTTCTATACGCCCGTGCTTCAGGATGTGCCTGCTAACAAGTTAGTAAAAGACCAGCAACAGGTAATGATTAACAATTTGGAGAGCTTTACAATTTCTATTTCAAGAAGATACCATCAGAATCATAAACAAGGCAAGAATGGAAAAGGGTTAGGTGGGACAACATTGTCTTGAACATGGAAGCCATCAGGTTCAAACCAGTCATTTAAATTTTGATGTATAATGTAATTTAAGGCTTTAGTAAATACCTTGAGATAATTATCCCATGTATCGTCAGTTGCCACCACCATTTGTCTTGTTTCATCCCATTGAAATGCACTGTGGTCAAGAAGCATCTTTACAGCATTGTACTGCATTCTCAATTTTCGGAACCGTATCCTCAAAATCTCCTTGTCCAATTGTAATCCAAATTTTGAATTGAACAATTCAAGCATATGCGCCCATGCTTCTTTTAGAAACGAAGTTCCTGTGTAATTTCCTTGATGTACCTGCTCTAACATAATCTGAACAAAATAGCGATCCATAGGAGGTGTCCAACTAGTCTTTGGGCGTTCAATACTAGGGAGGTCTTTCCTGTCAGTTCCCTCCACAGGTTGAGAAGACTGACAATTAACATAAGCAGTAACTGATTAGAACAAAAGGTCCTCTATGCGCTACTCAGAATAGGCCTTATTATGAAAACTTAAGGCTCAAGAATAATAGTGTGCTGGAAATATCTCAAAAGCCAGGATTTGATAAAATGAAAGGTTTAACACCAATGCTGGGAACAAAACTCAGCAAGAAACAACAGATGATTCAGAAACTCAAAGAATAAATTTCATCCAAGGGAAGAAATATGTTTTGAACTGTTGTTATAACAGAACTTTTTAGAATCCTTTGGGAATATTGCAGATAATTCAATAATCATATAGAATATTTGTGATATTCAATAATACTAAATTACTAAAGTGCCGCCTTATGCAGGTGCCTAGAAGTTTGGGGTGTATCAACAAAACAAAAATCTCACAATGGCATTAACAAGAAGACAAACAATGGATACTAAAGTACTCAAGTGCAGCCTTATGCAGGTGCCTAGAAGTTTGTGGTGTATCAACAAAACAAAAATCTCGCAATGGCATAAAAAGAAGACAAACAAGAACAGGAAGAAATATGAGAGAGAGAGAGAGAGAGAGAGACAAAATTGAAATGGACAAGAAACGGATAAAAAGGAGTAAGACTGAAATGCACAGAGCTGATCGCCTTACCACACATTGATCTCCATGGGCAGCAGATATAGTTGGAGATTGTGAACCTCCGGACTCCCCGCCAATCTTTCCCTCTGGAATCTCAACAGCAAGGCCAATGCTGTGACATGAGCTGTTATATTTACCTTTAGCATTTTCATTTCCAAATATCATAGAAAGGTTTGTGTAGTCGGGGACAGTAATAGTTCTGTATGGTCGTGCTTCAGGATGAGCCTATAAGTATTAAGAAGTTAGCTAATCGCAATTCATGTCATCAGTAAATACGTTTTCTAAAAGAAAAGTCACCTTGATATAATCATCCCAATCATGGTCATCAGCTGTCACTATTTGCCTGGTGTCATCCCAGTGAAACCCACCATTGTCGAGAATAGACTTAATGGTATAGAACCTCATCCTTAGTTTTTTCAGGCGATTCTTTAAAACGTCCTTCTCCGCCTCTAGTCCAAATTTCTTGTTGAACAAAGTAACCATATTCTTCCACGCTTTTTTGCGGAATACGGTATTATTCTTATAACCTTTATGGACCTGATCTATCATAATCTCAATGAAATATCTGTCCATCGTTGGAGTCCACGTAGTTCGTGTACGATCACCACTGCTTGGGGTATGTCTCTCCATTCCTTCAACAACTTGAGTAGATCTGTGACCCAAAAAGAAGAATAAGAAAAGGAACGAGAGAAAGAAAGAAAAGAAATTAAAAAATCAAGGTAATGTGTTCCTAATGTAGGTGGCATTTGAAGTCACATGGTAAAGAAATGACTTTCTTTCTTATGGTCAGAGAAAGAAAAATAATAAAATTTTCATTTCCAATGCATTTGATTGCATAAAATGAAGTAACCATCAATATAGCCAAAGGATGAATTTAGATATTTAAGAAAGACAAGAAACAAAAACTCTATTTGGTCATACCCTAGATTCTAAAATGGCTACATTTAACCCTACACCAATGGTGTGGATAGTTACAGAGACTGGACCATTGAAACAGAAAGGATATGAGAAGTCACCTCGAGTCTGAATGAAGTCAACTTAGTTCATATTCAAAAGGGCACCTGAGTAAATGAAATATGCATACATATATATGTGTGCGTTTATTTGACAGCATGAATTTGACCCACAAGCTGGCATTCTTTGCAGAAATATGGCCCAAGAAGGAAAGAAGAACTAAGGTAAAGTGTACATCTGATAAGTTTATTATTTTATTAAGAAAAATAAAAATTTAACAATATAAGTAAATAGAAAAAGCTATAAGTATGAGCTAAAAGGTCCAAAGATAAGATAAATACTTAATTTTGCAGAAAGTTGAATGCAGGGATGATAGGTAAAATACCAGATAAACTATATAAATTTACATGGATAAACAATAGAATACAAGAATTTAGAGGCAACAGAAAGAGAGAAATGGGTAAAGGTGGAGTTCTATTGAGATATTGTGTTGAACCTTGGAAGTACAACACTTTTTAGGTTCTTGCCGTTATAACCAGCAATCATAAGCTTCACATGATCATAACTGGAAAAAAAGAAAAGAAAAAAGGAACAGAGAGATGGTAAAGATGGCTTTCAAGAAACAATGTAATCGGTTGAATATCATTCTGATTAAGTATGCTGGCAAAGTTAGAAAGAGGAGGTCATTTTCACTATACAGCCCAAAGATTTGACAAAATGGGTGAGCAGGACGCTGGCTGCAACACATGAGGCATTTGTATATTATTGCGAACTTGTAGACAGTTCGTTGAATAATACTTTCAAAAGGAGCAGTTAACTGCAACTTTTGCTGGTAAATAGAGGCTGGAACTGGAAAGTACAAACACACTCATTTCAAACTGAGTTACCAAACACCAGTCAATGAATTACTCAATAGATTACTTTATCTACACCAGATATTCAAAATTTTGAAATATAGCACAAGTAAATAAGAAAAATTAAGCAAAATATCACCAAGAAGAAAAACAAAAAACGAAAAACCAGAAGAGAGAGAAATATAGGGTTTTGGTTTATCTATACCTTACCAAACATGTATCCTTTTCATCAGGAGCCATCACACTGGTGTCACCCGCAGTCTTTACAACTTGACCACTGGATTCCTCTCCATATATCAAACAGAAACTACCATAGTGTGGCACACTTCTATTCCTCAGTGATTTTGCTTCAGGATGTGCCTAGTATTGAATATGCAGTTTATGATATCTTGTATTGAGTGTAATAAGTTTAACATATAGCCACAATAGATCTATAGAAAATCACTACTTTCCAGCACATCATCCACTAGAAACGTCATTGTCTTATATGAAGTTAATCAAACATGATAATAATGAAAACAACAAAATGAACTACAGAAATTTATGGCACTAAGTTCACCTTGAGATAATCATCCCACATTTTATCATCCGCAAGGATCATTTGTCTTGTGTCCTCCCAATGAAAACCATTGCGCTGAAGAAGAACCTTGATAGTATTGTATTGCTGCTTAAATTTTTTTAATCGATTCTGCAAAATTTCCTTGTCCAATTGTAATCCAAACTTCTTATTGATCAATGTAACCATATACTCCCATGCATTCCTGGTAAATGAACTACGGTGCTTAAACCCCTTATGAACTTGTTCAAGCATAATATCGATGAAATACCGGTCCATTGCTATTGTCCAAGTGGTCCTTGGACGATCACCACTGGAAGAGCCTTGGTTATCCATGCCTTCAATAAATGGATAAATGCTTTCATTTAATAATGAACTATAGATCTTTTGAAATATCAATAACTACATCAATCGTACTAACCAATCCTAAACATTATCAACCTGATCTATGTAATGAACAAAAGCATAAACTAACTGTCAAAATATGGAAAAATTAGTATATTTCGCAGTTGAAAAGATTGAATTGTAACTTCTGGTTCAAAGCAAAGTGCTCTCAAGAAAAGGAGGTGTCTAAGCTGTTAAATTGGGAAACTTGGTATCCCTACAATTATGTCTCCAAAAAATTACTGAAAAATAAAATAAAATGTCTCCGAAGGCTTAAAACAATTTTAAGTCAATATTATCCCTGCGATAATAAATTGGGACAATATTATCTTTAATAGCTCCAAGAGATTGTTATCACTGAAGATTAAATATTTCTAATAAAAATTAGTATCAATTCCTACATTAAACATTTAAGATGCCACATTATCATCAGGGCTACAATTCCATTCCATTTCTCAAGATCTATGATTAAAATCTGCACTGTTCAACTAAATCAGAGAAGAAACCATGCTAAGATAAGTTTTTCAACTGTCACATCAAGTGGAGTTGATTTGTGACGTAATAATAAAATCATTATTATAATAGTATCAAAACTAAGAACAGAAAACAAAAAAGAATCCAGAGGTTTCTTTTTTCAATTTTATTCCTTGAAACATACATTATGTTTGGACTTTGGATTTGTTGAGGAAAAGGAAAATCCAAAAAGAAATTGGAATCACTAGTGCATATTCGTTTTATTATGGGTAACCAAACCCAAAAAAAAAAAGGAGAATTTTTTGAAAAATACCTAATTCAGTTTTCCTAACCCTACCAAATAAAAGAAAAAAAATTCTTCTTTCACCTCATTTTCTTTAGCTATCTTTTTTCCCTCTCCTTTTCCTTTCTCTCTACAAATACAAGATCCTAACATATGATTTGTGTATCAATAGTTAGTGTTCTTTGTGGAGCTTGAATACAAACTAATTGCTTCAAAACTTTGCTGTGTTTTGCCAAAAAACATAAATTGTTCCCTAAGATTAATTATTAGCTACGTGACAGAAAAACCCTCTGAATTCATAAAACCAAGTAAACAAACGACTCCAGATACAAAAACCCAACACTTCACTGTCAACGAATAATCCACAGTTGCTACATTCTCCTTCAACATTCCCAAGCCAGAAATCCCAAAGAAAACAATAAGGTAATCGATAATTCTTCTGTAACGAGAAATTTCATTCAAAACCCAACATTGTAATCTCTCAAACTGAACATAATGACAGAGTCACCCACACAGAGGAAATTGGAATGCTGGAACACAGATGAAAGATGGAACAGAGAATCTAAGACAAAATTGAGACTATCCAAATACAACATCTAAATATATGCGTACGTATTGCATACCAGCTAGAGAGAGACCTGGAGAGGCGAAAAAAAGCTAACAATTGAACTCTGTACACCCTTCCCAATCAGAAGTTGCGACTTCTGATCGAACAATTGAGCTGTTTTTGCGACCATAGCAATGCGTTTCTCGTTATACGAAAACGAGTAGTCCGCTTCGTCATAGTCCGAAGTTGGTCGCCCGGGCCTCCGGGTCGCATGGGCCAAACGAATATGCACTTATCTAAACGGATGAGAAGGGATGGCAACGGGTCATGTATACAACGGGTTTATTCTACCCCGACTTCAATAGGAACAACCTTCCTCACTGACGGTTACACCCCGTTCTATATCTGTTGCAAGTAAATACTCCAACGCGATTCTCGTTTATTTTCAGTCGGGTCGGGTTAACCTCCATATTTTTTATTTTTTATTTTACACTTAAATAATATTTTTCTAATCACATATTTTTGAAAATAAAAATTAATTTATAAAATAAGAGGTAGACAATACTTTATTATATAAACCCTCTATATATAGTTAGATTATTATAATATAATCAGTTTATTATAGTCATTTTAGTACATAATCGGGTCGGTACAGGGCGATGACTCACCTTTTCGAGGCAAATTGTCATCCCTATGGATAAATATTAGGTTGGCTTGTTTGGTGAGATAAAACTGCAAGAGTGGGTTACTAATTCAGTATTTAGCCTTATTCCTCATTTAGTTGCACAAAAAAAGGGTTGATTTAAGCAATTAAGTAAATAACTTTTATCTTGGATATACGAGATTAAATAAATTTCAAATGATAGGTCTAATTACAAAATTGTCCTTAAAAAATTTGTAATCCAAGGTTAACTATCCTGATATTCTTCATCTTCCTCATCCCATCTTGCAAAATAAACATGATATTAGCGTATTCCCAAAAAAAAAAAAATCAATTATACCAAGATATAAACCTTGTGAATTTCAGTGTAAGTTGATTTTTTGAATTTGTAAAAGTTCAATTAAATCTTCAAGCGTACAAATTTTCTCCTAACTTATTGAATTGCATTACAATTCACTATGCATGGCATGTTATTAAATTTTACTGTTTTCTCTTCAATTTGTGTTGGTTAGGTAAGAAAAAGAGAATGTCAACAATGAAGCATCAAGGGCTACCGGCCAAGCTTTTTTCTTGGGGTCTTGGGTGTGGTAATAGGTTGAGTCTCTTAAACTTGGGCTTGGCTCTCGGTAAGCCCGGCCCAATCAACCGAGAAGGGGCCGAATGGGATTGGGAATTGGACAAAAATGGAAAAAAAAAAAAAAAACGAAAATAGCAACGGTCGTACATTCAAAATATCATATAGCTACCGCCAATGGACACGACCTCTGCAAATCTCTCTCTCACATTAGAGCTCAATAAACCAATCTAAAACCCTAAAAAGAAATAGAAATCCCCAGAAGAGAGAGCGAGCGAGAGGGAGATGGTTATATCGGTGGTTGATTGCAGAGTAGGCACCTTGGTGTGGGTTCAGAGGAAGAATGGGTCATGGTGGCCTGGCAGAGTAGTGGAACCCAATGACCTCTCACCGTCTCATCTTATGCACCGCAGAGCCGGCGCCCCTGTTAAGCTCCTCGGCAGAGAAGATGCTAGTGTGTAAGTCCTACATATATATATATATATACCTATATATATTTTTGTATTATCCGTATATATGCTTGTATTGTTGGTGAAAGTGAAACCTCTTTTTGGTTGCTGGAAAACAGAGGGGAAGAATTGAAAAATAGAAGATATAATTGTAACCTTGCTGTTTATGTTCTCATACATCGTCGTAAACTAAGGGGAAAAAAGAAGATGTTAAGTCATAAATAAATAATTAAGTTGCACCTCTCTCTACATGTTTAAGTTTTAGATGAGTTGGTCGATAACAATTTTATGATGCTTTGAAAGTGAGAATATGAAAATGATCCTCTTGACTATGAAAAATCGCACTGTCTCTGTTAAGGGGAGGTTTCAAGCGTTTTCGAGTGGTTATAAATCTAAGGTTAAGAATAAATTTACATTTTTGACATTTTGATATTTTCTTAGCAACCAACCAATGTATCAGGGTTTCTACCATTCTGGTTTTCATATTATGCTGGCCTTTCTTGTATTATACTCTTGAGTTTCTGCGTCTTGAGTTGGGTAAGTATCTTGACAATATGTCGTGCTTCAGTGAGTTGTTGGATATTTTTTTTTTGGTTCCTTATGGTGGTGATGATCTTTCGTATGAAAACTACGTTATGTTTTGGTCTACTTTGCTGTCTGCTGATGTTCTTCTGTAATATATGATAATTATTATAATACGAGGGAGTTTCTTTTTGCTATTGTTTTAGCTGTTTTCTGCTGATGGCTGATATCAAATTGTGAACACAGCATATCAGTCTAATTGGGAAACAGAAATTGTAAATTAGGGAAGGAATTATCACAAGTAGCATAAAGTGAATGCTTTAATGGGTTGCATGACTTGCTTCGATGTATATTTCTAGAATTGCTTTGGCAGAAAGTATGACTAAAGTAATGTGCACTTTGTCGAAAGATACCTGAGTTGATGGAAGGATGCAGGTGATATGGTACCTTAAATCTTATTACCAGGCATGTGATGACATGACATTCTTGTATGACGCGTGGTTTGAGGGATAAGCATTGAAAATCTTTTTTCACACTTTATGTGGGATTACCGTAAAAGAAGATGCATTTGTAGTCAATTATCTTAGACGTGGATGATGGGAGGTTTCCAACCTCCGGACAGGATGCTTTTTGCTGGAGCCATCGCTTTGCTTCATGACACACATCAAGACTCGTCTCCCCGTGCTTTTGTGCTGATTTAAGATTTGCTTATAGCTGCCTGCTGTTTAAGAATTGATTGCTATTCTTGGTAATGTATTTGTGTCAGAGGAATATTTTGGGCTAGGATTCTTTTCAACTTGGTTTTATTTTATGTTCTTCCATTTGGTATGGTACTCCTAATTTTCCCTATTATGTTCAGCTAGCACAATTTCATTTCCAATTAACGAATTTTGACTTTTTAGATAATAACACGGTTTTCATCAACTTTTAGGGACTGGTACAATTTAGAGAAATCTAAACGCATCAAAGCATTTCGATGTGGGGAGTTTGATGATTGTATTGAAAGAGCTGAGTCCTCTCAGGCCAATTTTTCAAAGAAAATTGTCAAATATGCACATCGAGAGGATGCCATTCTTCATGCTCTTGAGCTCGAGAAGCAAGAAGTGCAGAAAAAACGTAAAGCACCAGGTATTTTTTCTAACTGTTGGACTAGTAAATTCCTTGTGGTCTGAGAAAAGAGATGGACAAGTCTTCAGCTTATGGAAAATGCTGGGAAATCCAAAAATTGTTACTTGTATGATTTTTTTAGACGCCATTTGTCCGCACAGGCTGCTCTTAGAGTATGGCAAAAGTGATTTTTCTTTTATAAGTGTATGGCAAAAACCAAACTTTGAATCAACTAACCAGAAGGATGATAATTCTGAAGTCAAACCTCGGTTGAGAGGTGTGGAGGATTCTAGGCTCACGATTGCTCTTTCCAAAGGAAGCTATCTTCCATTGCTTCTGATGTTCATGGAGATCTTACTATCAGAGAGATCTGATAGATACCATCCCCTTGTCTAAATATAATGTTGGGAAACAAAATACCAGTTTGTTAATCTTTGCAATCTGTTGATGGTGATGTTCTATGTCTTCATCAGGAGAGGAGCAGGCAAGAAATATCTGCCAAGCAAAGAGAAGCAGACGTGTTTACTTGCCAGCTGGGTCAAATAATTGCTGGAAGCGCACAGATTTTCATCCTGAACCATTGCAAGTTTCATTCTCCACATTTGAGATGCATGAATATTCTCTGCAATCTGGTTCAGCTGAAGATGACACCTCTTCCAGATCAATGGAATCTGATTCATCTGAAAGTGATTCTCAGGGTGCTGATAGACTTGAAAAGGAAACACAACTTTCAGGTTTATCATCTCTCCTCATATTTTCCTATCACTTAACCTCTATTTCTCACATATTTGAAACCAATGGCTTTATTATTTTTCTGTGAGTTTGTTTGTTTGAAATTCAGTACAATATGCAATTAGTAACTGGTATATAGTTACATACACGAATGCCCCATTGAGCGAGATCACCCGATATGCTTTTGTAAAATGTTGACTATTTCAAGTTTTTCAGCTCTATCCATAATATGTTTGCCTGGTTTGCACTTTGCAGTTTGATTCTTTGTTGGGATAATTTTGTGTAGCATCCATCATGAACACGATGCAAGTAGAGGCTTTTATATCAGGAAAGGAATTTCAGTCACCTAGTTCTCTAAGAATTTAATCCTAAATAACTTGCTGTTAAAGCTTTGAAAGTCAATTTTGAGAAGACTCTTTTTTTTTTTTTTTTGCATAAGCCAATTTGAGATGACTTTTATTTCGAAGGCAAGTTGCTGCTTCTCCAACAAGATTTTGGCTGGGCTAAAAACAAACAAATAAAGAATTAAATGAGAAAGTAGACAGAACACGTGGCATTGCTATGATTCTGCGAGTCAATGCCAGATGTTCAGCTATGATTTTTGTGATTTTCAGGCATTATCCTAGTATGGCCGTTAAAAAAGCATGTTAGTTTGCATTTCCTTTTTTACACCAGTCACTTCTTGTTTACCTCTTTTGGATTTCCATTACAGTCCTATGGAGTTTTTGGATGGTTAGGCTCGTGAAGTAATTCTGACTGTATAGATGGTATTTGATTATATAGATGCTACTATCCTTTTGGCGACTTAGCCAAGTAATTCAGGTAAGTACAATGGGCAACCTGGAAACATGAACGGGAAGGGGAATCATGAACTCAATGACTTGTCTGACTTTCCCCCTAACCACCTGACTGCAGCTGAGTTTAGGCTACAAAAATGCGAGCTGAAAGGAAAAGAGAACATTTGCCATCCAACCAAGAGGCATGGAGATGTGATTGCTGTAAAGAGTTGCATAAAATTAAAAAATGGGATACAACAAAATGGTGAACCATTAACTTCAAGTGCAGCTTTAGATGGTCATAGAAGAAATGAATTTGACACCAAAATATTGGACAACTCAGTTTGGATAGCCAATACACTATCTCTACCAGCTCCTAGAAGCAGTTACTTGGAAGACCCGGGCAGCCAGTGCTTTGATCCTGTATACATCGGCTTTCATAATAGGATGGAAACAGCTTTAATAGATGTGGAGTTGACTGTCCAAGCAAGTTATCAAGGAGAGCATGTCCCTATGGTTTCTCTAATGAGTAGATCAAATGGGAAGGCAATAATAGGTCACCCGATTGATATAGAAGCATCAGATGACAATTCTTCAGAGATCCTGCTTGCTAGAAAGCATGAAATTGGCCACAAGTTGTTTGATAATGATGGGGGTACCATGCTTCAGCGAGCTTGGAGAACTTCTAGAAGGACTCCCGTGTGTTACGTCTCACAACCCCATCCTCCTCCCTCTCTGAAGGATGATAAAAATGTAGAAGCTTATCCAAAACCTGGTCTTTTAAGTCTCAAGGCGAGGGCAAAGAGTTTGCCACCAACACAAGTGTTTCTCAGGAAGCCTCCGAAGAAACCTAGATTGTCTAACCAGAAAACAAGAACACTCTCTGCATTTGACACTGAACAGAAACATAATGGCAATGATGGTGATCTTCTACCAATCAGCCAGGGCTGCATGATAGATGGGCTATTCAAAGCAAAAGACAGTCCGCCTACCAGAGTCACATGTGTCCCTGTGAAAGTAATATTTAGTAAGTTACTGGCTGCGGTTGGTGGGGTACAATCTTGAGCAGCAACTCTTGGGAGTTTTTTTCAACTTCATGCCATACAGAAGGAAAGCCTGTATAGTTTACAAAGATAAGTAGTTGTACAGAATCTTCTTATTTTCTACTTTTGTCTCTTTGAAATTTATGAATCACAAAACAGCTTAATGGATAGCTTCTGCCTCTCAATTTGAGATATATCAATGCCCTCCTCTTCTTACAATTGTTCTTTCTTTATTTATTGTCTTGTTTTATTGACGAGTGTTTTATTTTATGTAAGGAAAGGCTGATGCTGAATTGCTGTTAGCTCAAGAGTTTTGGTTGTGGAAGCAAAACGCTGATTATTGATGCCCTTTTACCTTCTCTTCAGTCTAAATGTTTTGTTTAGTTCCTTTGATTTTAGAAGACTTGAGATCAACAGAGCCTGCGGTCATTAGATCAAGTCAAGTTACAGGTCATTTGTCATACTTTTTTGCGAGACTCACGTTAAGGATTCAATTCTGTAACAAATGCATGATATAATCAAAATGGTAGAGAGACTGTAGCAGATAGTAGCATTGCTGGTGGGGAGAGGCATTAGTGGCTGCTGGATCATTGGTAGAGTGCAATTTAAGTTTCACAAGCCCACTACAATTTTTAAAAACTTCATACTTAGATCAAATAGCAGGATGAGACAAGATTATGTGGGTGTTTGGCACACCAGCTTATAAGCTATAAGCTACTTTTAAAAAGTCACATTTGAAAATAGTTTTTTTTTTTTAAATGTGATTAGATATATGCAGGTTTTTGAAACTACCCACTTTAACACAATTCAAAAAAGTCATAAA
This sequence comes from Euryodendron excelsum, assembly GCA_033060915.1. Classification (NCBI taxonomy): domain Eukaryota; kingdom Viridiplantae; phylum Streptophyta; class Magnoliopsida; order Ericales; family Pentaphylacaceae; genus Euryodendron; species Euryodendron excelsum. Next base: position 29,107,594 of record CM065378.1, on the reverse strand, counting down.
CATTAGCCATAAGTTACGTGGTCATGAAGCTTGATGCTGACGCTTAAATTGTTGACAAATAGTGTAGCACTGAGTAAATTTCACTGTTGAACAAAAAAGTGTAAATTTCAGAGAGAGAGAGAGAGAGAGTGGGAAACATGTAAACTTGCATTCCAGATAAAAGCACCACCAGATTTTATATCAATTCTCATTCTCAAAATTAATACTACGTAATATTCTCAAGATGAATTTGAAGAGGAAACTGCAACTACATCAAAAATTGTCTGTCACTTCAACAACATAACATGTATTCTCATCAACGTACATAAACTGTATATTTTGTCATTTGTATTTCAGGTCCATTCACAATGGGCTACACAACAGGCGTTTGCTCTCCTCAGACCCATAAAATCTGCCGTCCCTGCTTGAACGAAATGGAAGTCTGTCTCATGTCTTTGGTAGTACCTACAACCATCAAGAGGTTTCACCACGTAAGCCAATTGGCACTTTTAGCCAAGGAAGTCTATTTTCCAAGTCATATAGATTTGGCCCTGATTTAAAGGGCTCAAATCTCTGGACGTGAGTGCTTGATCAACTGTGGATAGGATTCATACTCTTCCACAGGTTCATCTCCCAAGGTGCAGCACTGTTAATCAAGCGCTATTTATTTAAGCCTGAGTAGACTATAGAATCGAATATTCTGCTCATGAAAGTACATTGATTAGGTTGTGTCTGATGAAGAATTTTCCATTTCTGAGAGTGAGGCTATTTCGTACAGTATTTCATATATAGTTTGGGATTGAGGATGCGATTCATCTGCAGCCAAAAATTCATGAACCACACCCTCCACCTCTATAGAGCTACATCCAGGAATCTTCTTGACACCCCTCGCTCTCATCATACTCCTAACCATCCGTACATCAACCCATCTTTGCTTATTAGCACATATACTTGCGAGGAGTATATAAATGCCACTATCTTTAGGGTTCAAATGTAGTAGCTTATCAGCGGCCAGCTTACCTAGCTCAACATTTCCATGCATCCTACAAGCATTAAGGAGGGCACCCCAAGCAGCTTCATCAGGTTCCATTGGCATCTTTGCCATTAATGCATAAACTTCTTCAAGGAGCCCAATTCGACCAAGTAAGTCTATCATGCATGCATAATGTTCCACTTTGGGCTTTATCCCAAAAACGCTCTCCATGTTTCCAAAATACTCTCGACCTTGGGCAACAAACCCACCATGACTACAGGCCGACAGGATGCCCACAAATGTGATGTCATCAGGCTTGAATCCCATATATTGCATTTGCTCAAAAAGGATAAGGGCCTTCTCAGCATGCCCATGGGAGGCATATCCAACAATCATGGAATTCCAAGACACCAAATCTCTCTCTCGCATTTCGTTGAAAAGCTCTGCAGCCACATCAATGCTTCCACATTTAGCATACATGTCTATAAATGCGTTTGATAGGATTACACTAAGTTGAATCCGCTTTTGGTTGATGTAGAAGTGGCGAATTCGTTGACCCAAACCCAAGCAACCTGATTGAGCACAAGCGGAGAGCACACATACCAAGGTGCTCTCTATGGGAACCAAACCTGCTTTCTCCATGTCATGAAATAGTTCTAGAGCTTCCTTTGGGTGATTGTTTTGTGAATATCCAGCAATCATTGCATTCCATGAGACTCCATTTCTCTCAGGCATTTCATCAAAACACTTTCTTGCTAAATCTAATTCCCCATTTTTGGCATAACCATTTATCATACTTGTCCATGAGAAAACATCCTTAGTTTCCATCTTGTCAAAAATCTCTATAGCAGTGGCCAAGCAACCACACTTTACATACATATCCAGCAACGCATTCGTCAAATTTAGAGTACACTTAACATCTTTCGTTTTCATAAATTCATGAGTAGATTTCCCGAGGCTTAAGTCCCCCTTTTGCGAGCACGCAGAAAGCACCGTGATCATCGTAACCTCATTGGGTTCAACGCCACTTGACAACATTAAGTGAAAGAGCCTCAAAGCTTCATCAGACTCATTCTTCTGTGCATGCCCATCGATCATTGTGGTCCAAGAAACAACATCCCTCTCAGGACTTTCATTAAACACTTGACTTGCATATCTCAAACACCCGCCATGGGCATAAAAATGAATCAACCCATTTCGCACAACTAAATCAGAAATAAACCCCACCTTCCAAATTTGACAATGGATTAACTTGCCCACTTCAAGTCCGCGAAACTTCTCACATGCCTTGAGCGCAAACACGAAGCTTCGCTTGTCCATTTCAATCCTCTCTTGAACCATTCTACGAAACAAAGAGAAACCCGTTACAGGAAACTGAGCTTTACAGTACCCTTTGATCATTGTATTCAACATATAAACATTGGGTTCGGAGATCTGCGAAAAAAGAGCATGCGCATGGCGTATATCTCCGGTGTCGGCGAGAGCACAGAAGGACAACACTCGACTTGCGGGGAAGAGGTGAAACATGAGGCCCGTTCGTGTCATATGAGCTTGAATTTGCTTCAACTGGATCATGGAATTGCATGACTCGACAATTAGAAGAGTTGGGTTGGTGATTACGAGAGTGCTCTTCGAGTTCCATTTGGGTTTTTTATCGGAGGTTGAAGAAGAAAATGGTTTCAGGGATTGGAGAAGAGTTTGGAGCTTGAGAGGAAGATACGGGAGGGCTTGAGATGAGTGACTGAACGAAGAAATGGGTATCGCAGGAGAGAGAGATGGTTTCATGTGAAGGTGAAGTTGAAAATTGAATTATGGTGGGAACTGGGAAGTTATATGGAGTGCCTTCATCTTATATAAAGTTGTGTTTGGAACTTGTGGAAACAAATACAGAGAGACGAAAATAATTATTTTCTATTTTTACCCTCTGAGATCTGAAGCTGGAGAATAAAATTACTTCTCGAAAAATTTGTTATGCCAGTTTTAACTGTCTCGGGATTCCTTATTTTCTTACTCTTATCCTGGGAGATAAATGCAGAATTAAGGTTCATGTTGATATTTGGATTTTTGTATAAGGCTAATGTTATACAAACAAAAAATTCATACATAATTTTCATACAAAATGATATGTCTAAATGAGAGTCTTTCACTTTAAACAAAATATCAACCACAGTAATAGTTAATTACAAAATTATCACTGCCGCTGTCATTATCACATCATTTTGGTAAAAGTTTTACTACAAATTTTTTGTAAGAATGGCATTTTTCTTTCGTATATCCATTATCTAGTCCTAATTCTGGGATTTTCTTTCTATTTTTTCCCAATCCTTTTTGTTCATAGGAATCCCCTGCATTTATTGGCATCTAGCCCTCTAAGGCTCAGTTTGTTTAGGGGTAAGAAAATGGGAATAAGTAATATAATGGATGAGGAAAGTAATATTACTTATATTACTTTTGGTTATGATGAGATAAGTAATATTATATTATTATATAATTATATTATTTATTATAAAATAAATATTAATAGTATATTATATTGTAATAAAAGGATAAAACTGAGATTTTCCTCTCATCCCACGGGAAGAGAGATATAATATCACATTCCCTATAGTATTATATATCTCCCATTTTTTAAGATTACATCTCAAGAGATATAATTTGATACTAACCCGGTAGGAGTTGACCTAGTGGTCAAGAGTTGAAACTTACAAAAATGCTCTCTCCAAGGTTGTTCAAAACCTCTTTTAAGTGTTACGAACTCTTTAAGTCACCTCCAGGATCTTTGGCCCGATAATTACGTAATTTGTAAAAAACTACACACTGCACATAAATCCCGAAATTAGTAAAGTGTGCGTAAGCCATTCCGAACACTCAGTCATACAAACAAAAAAAAAAAAAAACCACACGGTATGAAATTTGCCGCCAGTACTCAGACTTGGTGGATTGTTGGTTTTATAGGTGTAGAAAGCAAGCTTCTACACCTAGTTCCATATCACAACTCAACACTTTGCGTGAATTTTTTCCTCCCACACCCATCATCTACCTCCACCACAAGAGCGTGAATGGGATTCAAAACCTGCTCGCCTATTGTTAGTACTGGAATGCACTAACTCCAGATTCAGATAGTATTAACGTTTCTTGTATTCCTGTATTTTAATGTGATTGATAATCACTGAAGGTAGCACAGAGTTTGAAGTTTGAACTTAGCAACCATGACAAGAGTCCCAAGAGAGGTGTCAAAACTCAAAAAAGTATATAGCCTACCACTACAGATCAGCATATCATATTCTGAGGAATGAACAACTCTCATTATCAGTTGAACTTGCAAATTATTACAACACAGGCCTGACGCCAAACCCACGAGAGAGAGAGAGAGAGAGAGAGAGAGAGAGAGAGTCTTGACTCTCAAAAATAGACTCATGCAAGCAATACCACTTCTGTTAGTTGAAAGCAAGAACAAAATAATTAATGCATTATATAGCTTGTAAGGCAAAAATGGCCTATCACCCAAATATGTGATTGACCAGTGATGTGTATACTTGCCTTTGGAATTTTTGTCAACAATAAAAAAGCCTACAGAGCAATAAAAATTTACGACAGGCTAAGATTGCAAAAAGTACTCGTGAGTGCCATAGCTTCATCAAGAATCTATTTTATGATGTCACCTAGAGGGGGTTTCAGAGGGCTGACTATTCAAAGCCGAACTCGAGGGGGCAGAAGGTAACGCCCCATTTTCTTGAGGTATTGTGCCACCCCACTTCGGCTCTGCATCAGATGGCTCGATTACATGGACTGTACCATCGCTCATTCCAAGAGCCATTTGATTAGGTTCAGATGGATGTGCTGCAATCACCACAGGAAAGGCACTGCCACTGCTGCTGCAGAATTAATAGCCATTGTTAAAAGATAAATCCAGCATTCGGTAAATGGGACCAAGTAAAATATAGATTATCAAACTTTTAAGAACTTTATCCACAGAGAGAGAGAGGGAGAGAGAGAGAGAGAGAGAGAGAGAGAGAGAGAGAGAGAGAGCTTTAGTCTCAAACTCATCCAAAATGAATCGTCAAGCTATCCTTAGGATTTACAAACTATAAACCTACCCTTGCATGAAGTTGGATAATATCAAAATTAGAGCAAAACATATATGCCAAGGGAAACAAACCAACAGTCCATGTCCCAAAGATGCTCGACTGTTTGCACCATATTTTGAGCAGGTTGAGATGGCACTTTGGAAGCAAAATAACTGGCCTATAGGGAGGTTAAATTCAGAATATGAATAATGGCGTTATAGGACGCTGGAAAGCGAATACATGGCAAATGACTCTGTGTGGAATGACTGTCCGTCAGAAATGGGGGAATTGTTGCCGAGTTTAAATTCAAAAGGGTGGTTGAAGACTAAAGAGATGGGAGGCTAGCAACTGCCTGGTAACTGTCGATGGGGCTGGATAACTGTCAACAGAGAGCTATAAATATGTGAGAAAGATAAAGAGACAAAAAGATGACCATCATCATCTAGATAAGAATTCCTTTCTCTGCAAGGCTGTTTCGAAGGACTTGACTTTGTTCTTTACTTGAACTTAAAAAGGTTAATAAATTTCCTTCTATTAATCTTTCACTATTCATTCCTTAATCTCTTGATCTGTTATTGGTGTTTGTCATATTCCTAAATCCAAATAAGTCCAAAGACAGAGCATTGAACCACAAGTAATCGCTTGATCTCGTGGTTGTTCTGTCGAGAGGTTGGTTCTCCTTCTCGAGTAAGGAAAATTTCACAAACAATTTTTGGCATGGCCAATGGCACTAACTTGGAGCAAGAGGAGATACGAACCAGAAGGAAAAAGAGCACGTTGAAGCAAAACACCACGAGGTTGTGGACATGGCACAAAATGATGCCAACCACAATGCTAAGAGTAAATGCTAATCGTTAAATAAATGTAGCAAATTTTTTGGCCAGAATGGTGGCCAAAGGAACGTACCATCCCTGGAGTTAGTCCAATAACTGAAATAGGTACTCATTGATTCTAATTTGGTTGTTAGGCAAGATCTAATTGGTGTCATGCAAGAAGTCAGTAATGACTAGACACAAGTGTTAGGCCATAAAAATCAAAGGTCAGTCATGAATGGCTGGACAAAGTGTTAGGCCATCAAAACCAAAGGCCAGTGAATTTCATGAGGAATTCACGGTACAGGTGGCATATAATAATGTGCCGCAAGTTGGATTTCAGCATGAACTCCTAGGACCACCAATGATTGTTCCAAACGTAGGCTTGGGAATGCAATATCAAAATTGCGAAAATCCTGCATTTGAAAGGAAAATGGCAGAGGCCGTTCATATGCCAGCACCAAATGCGAACCTCGTAATCAAAGGCAAAGAAAGGGGCCTAAAATGATTAATGAATCCTTGAGGATGCATGGAGGCTCAGAAGACTGCGAGTTTTTTCAGGTTAACGTACCTGCCAATGGATGAAGATATATAAGCAGTTGGTGCTATCCGACATCGAAGCCTCAAACTGTCTGCATCAAAAACTCCAATAGCACCATCACAAAATCCAGTGAAGACCAGCTGACCATCACATGAGAATATTGCACTAGAAATGGCAGCGGAGAGCGAGTCTCTTGGATACCACTGCAATAGAGTTTACCGGTTAACAAAATTAAAAGAAAACATAGACAAACACATGAATAAAAAATAGCCACATATGTAGATGAACTGTATCCACGTGGTTATCTTGTATATTGCGCTTGAAATGCAGTCAGTCTGCAGGGAAGATTATGCAGATGAAAGGGCGCAATAAAGCAGCTAAGATGGGTGATGTCATGCAAACTGATAGCAGACAAAAAGGTGATCGCCAACCAATGAACATCAAGATAATATATACCTAACAGCAATTTAATATCCCCCAATCAGGAAAAATATTTCATAACAGCCACCATAGATGTGGAAATGACAAAATACCACTCACCTGAATTATCAGTCAAGATTCAAAAATCACCCTTTTATAAAGATGCTAAGAATGCCTAATCAAATTCAACACTCCCTCAACAAGTTATGATCCTCAAAAATAATTTCCAGCTAAATAAAGATATAAAAAGAATGTCTCATTATTTATTTGTGCTCATTTCTGCCTCATTCTTTGGCAATAATTTTCTGTGAGATCACAATGCACCTGACTAGAGAGGTCAAAGGTCCTTCAGTGTAGTGTTACTATACTGAATAAAAGTACACTTCTGACAATGGAATCTGTCCCTATCGAGATAGTTTGAGGATGCTTCGATAAGTCCAGATCAGGAACAAAATTGACAGATTCCCATTGGGAGCTTTATTCCATCTTGAGCTGAAGCTAACATCTAATTTTAAGTTCATTCACTAAAAGAAACATTTGCCGTTAACCAGAAACCATGGAGAAACATAGATCTTTAATCAGGTAATCCACCCAAGCTCCACAACCACCTACGGTAGGATGCCAAAAGCAGATTAGATCAGGACGTGCCATGCAGAACCACCTCAATGGTAGTGTAATAAGGAAATACTTATGATGTTGGTTCTAGAGAACAAGAACTAAGGAATTGATTCTGACTATCACTCTCTTATGTCTTCCACTTTCCATTGAGTGTGATATATCAATTATTCAGTTCCATTTCTGCCATTGTGGCCTTTCGTAACATATATATGCAATGTGGAGCTTTAATTGCTTAAGGCATCAAATAACTCTCCACGTGAGAACACGATGTTCCCAGCAGTGCCGTGGACAATTATTGTTACAAGTAAAAGTAGTAGTAGTCTATAAAATTTCTTCAAAGCTTCTCTCACGTAGGTTAGTGGCAGACATGAAAGGTGTGCATGAACAACAAATGAACTTGTTGCTAGGTTTTTGACAGAATACATAAATCACCTTGCAGGAAAAAGTTCAATATTTTCCAAGAGTACAGGCACTAGAGGGTCCTAAGAAACACGGACATTTCTAAGAAAATGTTGTATCTGTGTCGTACACTGACACTTGTCAGACACTGTCTAACATGAGTTGGACACACTTCAAAACATAACCTATTACTTCTTTTGACTTTTTTGAAACCGGACACGTTTCAAACACTTGGGGGTCACATGTGTCCATTACTCAGACACGCATGAAATACATTGCAAGTTTGAAGAAAATAACTTCAGTTTTAATGATAGAATAATAATAATAATATAGATTTTCAACTTTTCATCTTGCTTTATGTTAAATGATGTTTAAATTATGAATTGAATGGTGCTATTCATTTTGAATCAGTGTTATTTTTTCCAATATTTTTTGTGTTTTGTGAATGTTACTATCTTATACGTAACAAATAAAATATTTGTTGTCGATCCCCAGCGTGTCTGTATCCTCCTTTTTTAAAAAGCTCCTTCTTTTAAAAGCGCCATATCCATTCTTTGTACCTGTGTATATATATGTACAGTTTCTATGCTTCCTAAGGAGGGTCACATATGTAAAATAAGATTTGTTCACTATTCAAGGGCCATTATAAAAGAATTCTAAAGACAAACAAGAAACAGGTATATGCAACAAAAGACAATGTCATTCAAGGTTTCCTATTTGCAACTATAGAAGATCGATCGTCTGTTAATCATGGTTCAAGATTGGAGAGACATTGGTGGCATTTAAGATTATATGATATAAAATGAAGCTGCAACAAGAAGAAAGTGGAAGTTCAATGAATATATATAAGCTACAGACAGAAATAAATAGAAAATGCTGCAAGAGAGAACCCTAACCTTTTGCAAAGAACTATAAATACAACGATGCTCTAAGAAGCACAAATACGGACACACAACATAGATACAATATGATACAGATTCGCCAACATGACAGTTATTTTAAAAAATCAAGACATACCAACGGCAACAAATAAATCTACATAAAATAGTTTCTTCAATTTTCACAATACAAATATATTGTGATTTGTATCTTACCATGGATACCAGTCCCCTCTGCTTCCGAAGCATGTTCGGTACCAAAAAGATTAAAGATAAGAATAGGACACATTTAAATGTGTGTTTGACACCAATTGAGGAATGTCCAAAAAGTGTTGGTGTTCGACACGGACACAAACATTCTTAGAACTGTGGTGCTTCTTAGATGATGCTACAAAGGTTAAATTAAACACTATTAAGTACAAAGATAAATTGGATAATGATCTCTACATTTTGATTACACATGAGATAGATACTGGGAAAAATGGTTAAGATTCATTATTTTCGAAGAACATCATAAGAATTTATCCTTGTGGGCGTTGCACCACAGAGGAGTAACTTTTCTCTCTTTTTTTTCCCATCTTCCCTGGTTTACAAAGAATGACTTGATTCATGTATAAGGCACTAGATTGCAAAGACAGAAACCAAAAACAGCATGATTGTCTTGGATTAATTACTGTAAAACACACCTCACGGTAGAGCCGTGTCTTAAGTGTATCATGATACATATCAAAGAGGCTTGCATTAGGACAAGCTAAATGTGAAAGATGTTCATGTCTAGGAAACACACATGACTAACACACCTGCTCTTAGCCCCAAGGAACTATATTGACTTAGACTTGATACCCAGTTTTAGGCCCAAAAAGCTTGTCTGATACAAGAAAGAGATTAAATATTCCTCATTTTCTACATAATTGCTTGTTTCTTGCTAAATCAAATATAAGACAAGGGTTGAAGCAGCCACATCAAACCCAAGACTTGAACATGCACCCACAGGTGTCACACTATAGACAAATATTTTATTTTGAATATATTTTTGAGTGATCACTTTGCTATCCTCTTCCAAATTTTGACACTATTAAAACATTCTGCTATAAAATTATGATCCTGGCATTCAAGCAAGCGTTGAAGCTGAAGTTCTTGGAGAGGACCAAACTAGTAGCATTGACCTCTATTGCTCTCTGCAAAGGGGAAAAAAATCCTAGGTGACAAAAGCAAATCGTCTATAAAAGTCGCCCCCCCTCCTCTTCCTTTCCCTAAGAAAAAAGCCTATCCCCAACCGAAGAAAAACAGAACTCCCATGTGAAGTTTGGGCCCGGAGAAGTTGTCTCTAAGATGCTAAATATGGTTGTCATTATTGTAGCAGTCGGTTGGGGATTACAGCAGCTGCGGGTTCCCACCCTATGGGTT